>CM062808.1:245254949-245854949 GCA_031772625.1 Pinus tabuliformis | reverse complement strand
ATTTCTGACGTAAAGATTGTTGCTTAATTCCCGTAGATTACAACTATTGCTTCATCCATTTCTGTAGATTAAAGCTTCGTTGTTCAATCTTTTTAATAGAATAGTTGTTGTTCCCTTTCCTGTTATTTGAATTATCATTGCTTTGGTGTGAACAGAACGATCTGAAACTGTAGTGAACATTGACTATTGTTGTCCAATTCCCAGATTGATGATCTTTTCCTTGATTGTTTTTCAATTTCATCAGTTTACAAAGGAAAGAGTTATTATTACTGCACCCTTGACTTATGAAGTGTTGTAGTTGGAGCATGATTTCAAGGCAGAGAAGAAACACAAGACTCGGGCCATCCCCATCAAAAATGCCATTCGTCCAGTGCACAAGGTTCCCCTGATACACACAGGACCTGTGGAGAACAAAAGAAAAATAACCTCGGTGAGCCTGCTCCCCTTATTGCTTCGGTGACCCAAATAGCAAAAGATTCAGGGGAAAAAAACAAAGCTAGCCCTCAAGGACCCCGACCAGGAACGGACACAAATTTTCATCAGAACCCTGTCAGGGAATACTATCTGCAAGAAAATCTGGACAGGGATGCTGATAAAAAATATAAAGGATGAAATACAAGAAGTTTTAGGCATCCCAGCAAACCTGCAAAGCTTGGTATATGCAGGTCAAATTCTACAGGATAAATTTACAGTGCAGCACTATAGCATTGTGCGAGACTCAACCATTATACTAAGCACAAGGCTGAGAGGTGGAAGCTTTGGATCTTGCTCAAAGGGCACAGGTTCTTTCAAGGATGTCGTCAAAGGGAAGGGGGAAGCCACCAACAAGCCAACACCAACACAAGATCTACCTGGACCCTATATTGTGGAGCAAAGATCGCAGACTCCAGTACTGACAATCGATTTGCCTGAGGTAAACAATTTTCATACTGATTTCTCTTCCTTGGCTGTCATATGCAGATTCAATGGCTTTTGGCCTAAAACAAATGCATTAAGACAATGGATCTTCTCCACATGGACTACAAACTGTGACATCCTTTTGTGCTCCAAGGGGTTCTTTATTGTCAAATTCGACACGGTCAAGGAAAAAGAATATGTCCTCCATGAGGGACCATGGTTCTGGGGCAATGCTGGACTCTTCATGACCCCCTGTTGAAATTTGGTACCGGAGGACAGGTGGTTCCCTATGGCTTTGATCTTTGACCTAAGGAAAAGTGTCCAAAAGAATTTAATTTTTCTCCTAAAGTGACTTTATAATTTTTATAAACTCAAATCTAATTTAAAAGTGACTTTAAGTGATAAAGTTACTAAAGTCTAATTTTAAAGTGACTTTATTAAAGTCAATGAAAAATTAGAAAGGAAAAATGACTTTGGAAATAAATGACTAAGTGGGTCTTTATTAAAGTGGGGTGAATTAAAAAATAAAAAGTGAGATTTAAATGAGCATTTAATCTCAGCCCTAGATCTCAATCTATTTCAGCCATTGGATTTAGGGATCACCCAAAAGTCAGTTAGGGTTAGTTAAAGGAGGAAAAGGTCATTCATTCTTTCATGAGCAGATTGAGAGAAGGAGAGCAAGAGAGCAAGGGAGATTTCTGGACAAGGGAGGAGAAGGAGACAGCAGCGTGGCACACATTCCAAGGCAGCAGTTTAGCAAATCCATACAGCTGAGTTAGCACACAGTGAAAGGCAAATTTTGGCACGATTTTCTAGAAATCCGTACGGCTGTTTGCACATAAATAGAGGAGAAGTTTGCATAGAAATCGAGGAGCAGTTTGCTGGCACATTTTCCAAGGAAATTCGTACAACGTATTGTTGTTTTTCTGCACACAAATCGAGGTCCGTACAGCGTATGTATTGCAAGTCGTACAGCAGCATTTAAGGCTGAAAGTGGGCACAAAAATCGAGGAGG
The DNA here is from genome assembly GCA_031772625.1 of Pinus tabuliformis. Taxonomy (NCBI): domain Eukaryota; kingdom Viridiplantae; phylum Streptophyta; class Pinopsida; order Pinales; family Pinaceae; genus Pinus; species Pinus tabuliformis. The sequence goes on along the minus strand of CM062808.1, from coordinate 245,853,037 downwards.
CTGTACAGCATTTATCGCTGTCATGTTTTGTTGTTTGCTAGTATTTTCCAGTTGGCTGAGGCACGGAAAACGAGATAAGTTGTAAAATTTGTTTGCTGATTTTTTTGCTGAATATTTCTCACTGTAAAAGCATTTTTCAAAAATAAGAAAGAGCTCTCGAACTGGTTTTCCCCAAAAGTTGTAGGGGGTTTTTCCAGGGTCACATTGACCAAAAATCACTGTGTTCAAATGTGTTAAATGGCTGTTTGTACCTTCTGATTTTTATTTCTGCATTTTCCAGCATTCTGTAAAAATTTCCAGAATTTGTGTTTTCAACAAAAATTTATTTTTTCAGCTGTTGAATGTATGGATATGGGAAAGGGCATTTAACTATATGAGAGAAATAAGGTGAAATTGAAAACCGGGGTGGGAAATGAGAAATTTTTACACCCCCTAGTTCCCAGGTTTTGACCCCTCCTCTATGGTGGTTTCCAAAATGTCGGTATGGATCAAGCTACGCAACCTCCCATTACACTTCTGGTTTCCCAAAGTTTTTGAAGTAATGGGGAATGCTATAGGTAAATACATCAAGCAAGACGTGGAAAGAATTGCAAGGTGCATACATACATTTGCCAAAATCTGTGTTGAGGTCGATCTTAGTCAAGGGCTACCTGACAGCATAATTCTGAACCATAACAACACTCAGTGGAAACAGCCACTAGATTATGAAAACACGGCCTACAGGTGTTGAGGTTGTCAACAAACAGGACACCTCCGTAATAACTGTCCACAAGTCAAAAGAGAAAATAGAAGGAACAAGAAACAAGAACATAAACCAAGAGGCTGGCAATGCACAGTGAATCCAGAAGAAGAAACAGAGGACGTGGAGGCAGTAAACCCCCCACCTGAACAGGATGATGATCCTATTGGGGAAGATGCCATGGCATCCATCCCCATAGCTAACAATCAAATACACAAGTCCCTAGAATCCGGAAAAATTGCAGCACAGGAATTGATGGACTCTCTACCGGAGAAGATACCAGACTTAGTGGACACTAGCGGAGCTAAAAGACAGCATTCTCCTGATCATTCTAATACATACAAGGATAATCCTTGCATTATGGAGGACTCTTCTCTCATACTTTTTTCATCCTCACAGACTCTGGGGGAGTGGCGAAAGGTTGAGAAGAAAAAGGGGAGGAAAACATAATTTCCTCCCCATTTGTACTATATTTTCTGGTTTTTCTGTTTTTGACTGCAGACTTTTGTGCTGCTTATCGCATATGCGCTTTTGCATCTACAAAATGTAATTTTGTTATTATTAATAAAATTACGATTTTTCCCAGGGGAAAAAAAGTGTTGTAGTTTATTAAATAAATGATTTAGTCACAAGCATTTCAAGTTCTTGCCATTACATTTAGAAGTTTGTTTTCAGTGTTTAGTTACTTTTGCAAAAGCACTATACTACTAGCATTACTCTTGACAAGTGACTATCTCAGACTGAGTACACTCTTTGAGATAACAAATCGTACCTGGATTGATAATTAATGTAGGGTAAATAGAGGTGAAAAAGACCATTTTTACTGCTCGATATTTTGGCGTCGTTATCGGGGAAGAGTGTAGCCATTTTTCAGAGTAGTGTAAGTACCTGATAGGAAAGAATTGGGTTTTAAAAACGGAAGGTAAGAACCTGCGTATAGAGCATGTAACAGCCCTGCTCCCTTGCCCGCTTTCCTGCAGATTTGTTGTTGTTTTGGATAAAACTTAGCATTTGATTTGTGTGCATGACTAAGCAGAAAAAACCTAAAAAGAATCCTAAACCACTACCCCAGCCTGATAAAGCTAAGGGGTCGGTGACCCTTGGCCAATCGACCTTTATAGACGAAATCCTCAAAAAAGCAAAATCTCAGCCTTCAGTAGGACCTAGAAAAGTTGCTTCTAGACAACCTACTAGTTCCCTTCAGGCCACAGGATCACCATCTGTAGCCTTTGCTGAGGAGCAAGATTTTCAAGAAATTGGGAATTCTAGCCCAAAATCATTGCAAAAAGGGAACCTTAGTAATCTCTGCGAAGGGAGAAGGTGAAACAGGGGAAACTAAAGAACCAAGATCTCCTCTTCGAGTAATTCAGCCATTTAGCAGCCCAGATAAGGAAAGTGCTGCAAAAATCATTCAGAACGAAGTTGAAGAACCTCAAGAGCTAAAATCCCCCCAGACATTAGGAACTCTCATCATCCCAGACGAAGGAAGTGTTGTTAAGGCCATCCCTGCTCCGTCTAACCAACCTAGGAATACCATCCTAGAAATCTCGAAAGGTTATTGGCACATATTTGACCAAATGGCCCATAACCAGCCAAACACCCAAACCTCCACACTGCAATATCCCATTTTAGATACTGCAGTCAATGCACCTATGAAGGCAATTCCTCTCCAGCATATCCCTACATTTCATGGCCTAACATCGGAAGACCTAGATGCATTTTTGTTTGAATTCAATGTGATGTGCAGAGGATATGACTATACCACCGACCCCTAAATGCTGAAACTATTTCCCTCTACATTAAAAGGAGCTGTTTTATGATGGTTTATGGGGTTGGGTGGAGGTGTTATAAATGACTAAGATCAGATGAAAAGTGCTTTTCGAAAGAAATATCAAGATTATTGTAGATATAGAGAGTTAAAAGATGAAATATTTCATTTGGTAGCTAGACCTAATAAAACACTAGGAGAATATGTTGAACGTTTTCAATATAATCTTCAAAGATCCCCTTATGCATCATTACCCTTACCTGACAATGTACTAAAAACAACATTAATTAAAGGTATCAGTGTTTCAAAGGATTGAAACACTGAATATTATGGGAAAATGAGACATCTATCAAGAAGATTTTGCTTAACATCATTGATTTATGTATCAAGAGCTCACGAGGAAGCACAAGGCTAAAACCAGTGGAACATGACAGGTTTACAAGGGACAACAAGATCTCTAGAGAAAAAGTAACTCGCACGGAAATTGGAACTTTATTAGAAAATTTCAAAACTGATATATTGGGGGCTCTGACAACGCAGCTTGATATTATGCAAGCCAAACAGAAACAAGCAGAGGCAGAGCAAAATCTAGCAATATTCTGTCCTAGATGTAGAAAGAAACACAGCCACAAAGAGTGCCCATTAGATGCGGTTCAAGTTTGCGCCATTTGTACAAAAGACCACTCTACAGAGAGTTGTCCCTCACTTCCTGGTTTGAAAGCAGTATACAAAGAAGCGGAAGAAGAACCAGAACCGGTGTACCTACTTAATCAACGCTGTCAATGGCAGCCGCGACAATCAGGTATGTTCCCCAATCCAGCTTCTTCTTTCTAGCCTCCACAATATCATGCTCAGCAATATAATACAATGTGGCAAAATCAACCTCCCTTCTCAAATTGGTCACAACAACCATTTCCTTCATCATCACCATGGCTGAATCAAGCAAGCCAATCTAATTGGCCAAATTTTCCCTACGCCCCACCATATTGGCAAAACAATGCGTATCCAGCACAATGGTCCCCTCCCACTTCGCAAAGTCAAGCCTAGCAGACACACTGGCAAAGACTAATGAATCAGTAGTAGGAACCATTCCACTCCCTCAACCTACACTGCCAGCACTACAACAAAATCCCCAGTCCAATCTAAGACCGCAACTCCCAGCCCAACCCAACCCGAACCCAAATAACAGACCGGTCCAATCTGTTCAAATAATTGAAACACCAGAGCTAGAAACCGATCTAAGGGAGTGCAATGACCTTCATTAAGGTCTGGACGCATTATAGAGACTGAGGGAGATAAAAATGTTCAAGTTGAAAATCAGTTACCCGCAGAAAAACCATTACAAGAAAAAGATGTGGTCAGAAAACAGACTCATGACCAAGCAACCACATCTTCTCCCCCATTCCCATAACGATTAATTATACCACGTCCTATAGAACATCCTGATTTTGATATTCTAGGAGAACTTAAGAATTTGTACATAAAAAATCCACTCCTCCAAGCTATCCAAGATATCCCAATATATGCAAAGACCATCAAAGAGCTATGTATAAAAAAACCAAGGAGGAGAATAACAAATAACCCAACAGTCCAAGTAGTTGGCACCTTATCTGACCTGTTATCAGGAAGAGAAGCACCTGTCAAATATGAAGACCTTGGAAATCCAATCGTAACAATGCAAATCAATGGACAAGCCTTTTCAAATGCCTTAGTTGATTTAGGGGCTGCAATTAATATTTTAACAACCACCACTTGTCAAAAACTAGGCATTACATCAGTAGAACCAACTTCCACTTTATTAGAACTGGCTGATCGATCAATTGTTAGGCCGGAAGGCACACTACATGATGTCATGGTATCCATTGATTCCTAGGAATACCCTGCCGACTTTCTGCTAATAAACCCCAAAAATCGACTTGATGGACATCCGTTAATTTTAGGAAGACCTTGGCTTGCAACAGCTGATGCTTACATTGGTTGCCGACAAGGCAGTATGACCATAACTAGAGGGAGTAATATCAAGAACCTAGCCCTATACCCTCCAACCCAGCCAAGTGTAACAATAATAAAAACTAACAAACATCTTGTATCATAACTTACCGAAAACATTAGATCCCCATTAACTATAGAAGATGCCCTCAATTTCAAAGATCAAACAGAGGATGATGTTATTAACAACTTTATTAACCAAACGGGAGCCAGATCCCACGTACAATGTCACATGATAAAGGCAGTATTTGATAATGAATTAGAAAAAGATCCTCTCAAAGACACTCATGATCAAACAATACCTACTACCTCTGTTTCAAATAGCAAAACTATAGAGATTGAGCCGGGAAAAACTTTAAACATCAATAATAACTTGACTCTTGAACAAGAAGAGAAGTTGATCCAACTATTGAGAAAATACAAGGAAGCATTTGCATGGGATTATCCGGACATGAAGGGAATCGATCCCCAGCTATGTACACACCACATTTATATAGAAAAAGATGCAAGACCTATTTGCCAACCCCAAAGAAGACTTAACCCTCATCTAAAAGACATTGTGAACACTGAATTACAAAAACTTTTGATGTAAATTTTATTTATCCTATCTTCGATAGCAAATGGGTCTCTCCACTTGTGGTGGTGTCGAAGAAGAATGGAAAGTGAAGGATTTGCGTAGATTACAGAGAATTAAATAAAGCAACCCAGAAAGACCACTTCCCCTTCCATTCATTGACCAGGTATTAGATACATTAGCAGGAAAGAAATTCTTTTCTTTCTTGGATGGCTTCAGTGGATACAATCAGATTCAAATTGCCCCTGAAGACCAAGACAAAACTACTTTTACCTGTCCTTGGGGAACGTTTGCCTATAGAGTTTTACCCTTTGGCCTATGCAATGCCCCTGCCACATTTCAAAGGGCTATCCTCAGCATCTTTTCAGATTTAATAAATGAAGGGCTCGAAGTATACATGGATGATTTCACACCATACGGAGATGATTTCGACCCAGCACTAGACACATTGGAAAAGGTGCTGCAACGATGTATTGCCACCAGGCTCTGCCTGAGCCATGAAAAATGTTATATGATGATGACTGAAGGACTCATCCTAGGTCATTATATCTCAGCAGTTGGAATACAGGTAGATCCGGCCAAAATTCAAATAATTTTGTTAATACCTACTCCTACTACACAGACAGAGGTATGCAGTTTTCTTGGATTTTTTTGTTATTATAGGAGATTTATAGAACATTTTTCTCAAATAGCTACACCTCTATACGCACTAACGGGGAATGTTAATTTTGTTTGGACAGATAAATGTGACCGTGCTTTTGAGGATCTCAAAAAGCTTGTGTCAACAGCCCCAGTGCTCAGAAGTCCAAATTGGGACCTGCCATTTCAAATTTCATCAGATGCTTTAGACACAGCTATTGGAGCAGTTTTTGGGCAGGAAGAAGACAAAAAACCATACGCAATCTATTATATTAGCAAGAATTTGTCTCCTGCCGAATTAAACTATATTGTTATTGAAAAAGAATTTTTAGCTATAATACATGCTGTAAATAAATTTAGGCATTATATCACTGGATATCCTATTGTTTTATATACAGATCACTCTGCCATAAAATATTTAGCAAATAAACCAATTACGAACGGTAGAGTAACAAGATGGTTGATTTTATTACAGGAATTCGACATCACAATAAAAGATCGACCTGGGAAAGAAAAACCTGTAGCTGACTCTCTCACGAATGCCAAAGCCAGTGGACGCAACAGCAGTCGAAGATAAATTTATAGATGAACATTTGTTCGCTATTACTGTCAAAACACCCTGGTACGTTGATGTTGCGAATTATTTAGCAATAGGAAAATTACCAAAACATCTAACTCCCAACGAACAAACACAGATTGTCCAATGTAGTACCCGATTTTCTTGGATTGGAGGCTACCTATTTCATACAAGAGCAGATATGCACATTAGAAGATGCGTCCATGAATATGAAATTTTTGACATTCTGAAAGCCTGTCTGACGGACTCTGTGGCAGACATTTCGCAGATCGAAGAATTGGTCATAAAGTTTTGCAAACAAGGTATTACTGGCCCACAATCTTCAAAGATGCAAAGAAATTTGTTCAAGCTTGTGACAGTTGCCAAAGAGCAAGACGCCCTGGACAGTCCGACGAAATGCCTTTGAACACACAGCCAGTCATTGAACCATTTGAGCGTTGGGCACTCAACTTTGTTGGTTCGATCAACCCATCATCAAACCAGAAAACATATATTTTGGTAGCAACGGAATATGTGACCAAATGGGTTGAAGCAGGGGCACTGCCAAGAGCTACAGAGGATTCCGTCATTCATTTCTTGTTCTAGATATTTGTGCGATATGGCCTCCCAAGAGACATAATCACGGATGGGGGACCACAATTTGCTGGTAATAAAATTGCTGCAACACTAAAAAACTATCATATTCAGCATAAAATTACCTCTCCATACCACCCATGGGCAAATGGGGGACCACAATTTGCTGGTAATAAAATTGCTGCAACACTAAAAAACTATCATATTCAGCATAAAATTACCTCTCCATACCACCCATAGGCAAATCCCAAGTAGAGAGCACGAATAAAGTAATAGAAACAATACTAACAAAAACCATTGCATCACACAGACGCGATTGGGCTACAAGATTGTCGGAAACCTTGGGGGCATACAAAACAACATGGAGAAACACTACCTGTTATTCACTATATCTAGTATTTGGAAAGGAACCCCCATCTTTCCAATTGAATTTGAAATACAAACTTTGAGAACAGCACAAGAAGTCAGTGTAGATTTAAACGAGATCCAGATTAATAGACTACAACAAATCAATGAGCTGGATGAAATCAAGCTCTCCGCTCTTCAACATACCGCATTAATCCAACAACAGAGAGCCAAATGGCACGACCCCTCATCAAAAAGAAAGTCTTTCGCGAAGGAGACTGGGAGCTCCTATACGATTCCAGGTTTCAGGATTTTCCGGGGAAACTTCAAACTCGCTGGTTGGGACCATATGAAATCCAGAAGGTGCATGATAATAGCACCATTATTTTAACCACCATTGATAGATTTGGACATACCTTTAATGCAAACGGCCACCGAGTTCGATTGTACTGCAAACCACTTACTTGGGAATCCTTATACTAGCAACTCCGAAAAGACTCTGACATGCAGATTTTGGCTAAGGAAGAGAACTCTTCCTCACCTTTGGTTCACTATGTGATTTGATTGCTTTTAAATTTTGTACATAATTCTTTTGTTTTGCCTGTGTAAATTACTTTCTGTACAGATTTCTGCATTTCTGCAACTTTTGCATTTTGTTGTTCCTTTCGGATGAAACAACGTTTTCACCGCTTCGCTGTTCCTTTTTAAAGGAACAGCGCTTTTGCATTTTGTTGTTCCTTTTCGAAGGAACAGCATTTCCACCATTTTGTTGTGCCTTTTCGAAGGAACAGCTTTTTCACCGGTTGTTGTTCCTTTCCGAAGGAACAGCATTTTCATCGTTTGTTGTTCATTTCCGAAGGAACAGCATTTTTGCATTCCGTTGTTCCTTTCCGAAGAAACAACACTTCCACCTTTTTGTTGTTCCTTTCCAAAGGAACAACACTTTTACGTTTTGTTCATTTCCGAAGGAACAACACTTCTGCATTTTTGTTGTTCTTTTCAGAAAGAATAACACTTTCGTTTTCTGTTGTTCCTTTCCGAAGGAACGACACTTTCATTTTTCTATTGTTCCTTTCCGAAGGAACTGCATTTTTGTTTTCTGTTGTTCCTTTCCGAAGGAACAACACTTTCATTTTTCTGTTGTTCCTTTCCGAAGGAACAACACCTTCATTTTCTGTTGTTCTTTTCCGAAGGAATAACACTTTCGTTTTCTGTTGTTCCTTTCCGAAGGAACAACACTTTCGTTTCCTGCTGTTCTTTTCAGAAGAGACAGCATTTTCGCATTTTTTGTTTGCGCTTGCTTTCTTTGCTATTCCGATTAAGGAACAGTTGTTGTTCCTCTCAAGGAAAAGCAGTTTCGAGCATGCTTTTTTCCTTTTGCTTGCGGTTTTTGTGTGTAAATATTATTTCGTTGTCCCTCTAAAGAAACAGTCTCTGTTCCATCTTGAGAACAGCGCTTTTGGAGTGCATTTTTTTCTTTTTTTTGTGTTTTACCATTTAGATCATTTTTTTGAGTAATGGTCATTTAAGGCACAGCTATACATTATGCAACAATACAAAAACTAGAGGATACTGAAATCAGCAAATTACATAAAAATCGTTATCTTTAGAAGAAACTGATTTGAATTGATAAGAGAAAAGAGGAAAGGACACAATTATCTATCACCTTGTTGTCATTATTTTACTAATACCAATATGATTGATTATTTTTATCATGATGGTTCTTCTTAAATCCCCATAATTCTCTTTGATCATTATTATTGAATAAGAATAAGGGCATATTTTTCTCTATTGAGATGTTTAGACTTCTTCCACCATCCCTACTCTTAAAGAGTGTTGAACCACCCTCTGTATATAAATAGGAAAAGTGCTATATAAAATAAAAAGAAAAATGTTTATATGATTGCTAACATGATTTGTCAGATGAAGGGTAGGGGGTCTCATCAAGAGCCAGCCTACCATGATCATAAGGAAGTGAAGTGGCATTCCCATTATGGTCACCACACCAGGGATATGATCCAAGAGGCACATCACAAAGATAAAAAGTCCTTAGAACGGAGGTCTCATCACGAGCCAGTCTGCCCACCTTTCACTCCTTCCTGGTGAATGGCATTGTGATTCAACTAGTTACCAAGCCAGCACAATGGCCTCCATTCTGACATTGCACAACACTTTCCTAGGCATACACAAAGGATTATGGTTCCAAGGGTGAAATAAACAACTCTGTCAAGGTTATGGACACCTGTGAGCAACAGAGCTTTGTTGATGATATTGAAGTCATATTTCTTATACACCAATAGTAACTATAAAACCCTTCTTCTTGTATCTTTATAAGTGGTTCAAATGAGATTATGTATATAACACTTTCGAACCTTTGATACATGAAAATCATTTATCAATCAATTATGACGATAAAAGTCGATAATGACTGCATAAGAACTTTTATTCACGTCAACTGTCCAATCCTCCATTTCTCGCATCATATGACGGAATTTCCATATTTATTAGCGATTCTATCATACGCCTCGATTTCAGTAATCCGCTTGTCTTTGTAAACATGGAATTTCTCTATACGTTGTTCCTTTATTACTCTGTACTATGGCAGTTCAGCACGCTGCTCCTTTATTTGACGACCGAGGACGACCTATCACATTACAAGGGGGCACGATGATCTCCATAATTCGCTAGCATACGTGTCAACTCATCATTTGGAAGAATTATGACTCGGGAATAGCAAGACTTAACGGTATTTTGTTTCCCAATATGCATGATTTGTTGTTCCGAAGCCATTTCCGTGTTTTGCTTTGCAAAAATTAGCAGTAAGTTAGAAATTTGAACAGCTTGTTATTCCGTCATCTTCTCTGTGTTTTTAACAGTGAGCTAAAATTTTGAACAGCCTGTTGTTCCATTGTTGTCTCTGTGTTTTTTACAGTGTGCCAAGCGTGAATAAGATACGAAGAAGATCAATTTGCAACGAGCCACATGTGTTGATGGTTTCCAATGTTGCACGAGAAATCCTAGCAAGGGCAGGATGGATAGCTTATCTTAACCGTCTACAGCAATCCAATGAGACGGTGGCAATTGAGTTTCTGCAAAACTTGCAAGAACATCATTCCATGGTGAGAGGGAGACAGATAGCAGTCACTGATGACATAATTGCAGAAGTTTTGGGACTGCCAGCCACTGGACCTGTGTGGACTCTGAAAAAGGTGAGACTGTGAGACGCCATGACCATCTTCCAGGATGAAGGGCAAAACCTTACTGTAAAAGGGAAAGGAGTTCTGCCAGCAACTTTGGGAGAGCCATGGGAAAAATTGGCGAGAATTATCCAGAGCTACATCACTTGCAATGGCAGGAAAGACGTGGTAAGACCACGCCATCTCAAACTTTTAGCCGTGTTAAAGCAAAAATGTGCTGTGAATTTGCCTACGTTTTTAAATTCTTTATTACATGATGTTACTCGAAGCATGAAGAAATCTCGCCATGTAGAGTCACTAGTAAGCCACCACGAGTTAATATGGCTGATAATCAGCTACAGTCTTGCCCAACAGCAAAGCAGTTGGGAAGAACTGGCTTTGCCAGCCCCAAAAAGAAAACATATTGCCAGTACATTGAGCAGACCACTGAAACAAAGAAAATCTGTTAAATTGGCGAGGATCAGAGGAATGTTGAGAAATTTCCAAGGAAATAGTAGTCAACCTGTGGAGATACATGATTCAGGAGACAAACAACCCCCACAATTGGAAGGAGGGGAGAACGAAAAAGAATTGGAGGAAAATGATGAAGGAGAACCAGAGGAGGAGACTGAGCAATCCGGTCAGGAAGAAGGAGAGGAAACAGAGCAATGCAACGAAAGTCCACTGCAAAACCCTCTGCAAGAAGATGAATTGGCCCAAATTCTGGCCAATATGGGCGAATATGTCCAACCTCACAGCCCACTCAACCCCCATACCGAAGAAGGACCGCAGGAGCACTCTGCTCATGATAAAAGTGCATCTGAGGAACTGTGTGATGAGGAGGAAGAAGAAGAGGATCACTCTGCTCATGATGAGGGTGTATCTGGGGAGAAGAGTGATGAGGATGAGGGAGAGGAACAATCTGTTCCTAGTCAGAATACGCCCGAAGAATTCCACGATGAAGAGGAGGTAGAAGAAGAAGTTGCCCAGGAGACAGCAGGACAAACTAGGGTTTCTACCCCTGAACAACCTGATCAGCAGAACACTGAAGAAGCACCCCAAGAAGAAAATAAGGAAATTGGCCAAGGCGAAGGTACAATACCTGAGGTACAAAGCCCAAGCCTGAGTAAACGAACGGTTGTTCCTTCCAAGAAAATGGAGGAAATTAAAAGATTACGAAAGGAACAACAGAGATTGCTTAACGTAATTAAGCAACTTCAACAACAGATAAAAGTGTTGAAAATGGGGAAGAAATCAAAAGGAACCTCTGTGGTAAAGCATGCAACCACCTAGGCAAAGCCCCTTAAGAAAAAGACCAAGTGGACTCAAGTCCAATCTGTCATTCAGAATCGAAAGGAGCAGCATCTGGTTGTTGCACATGTAGAAGTACAAACAGATAACATATCGAGTTGTGATAAGGAAATCCAGACAGAAACATTGTCCTCTAGTGAAAAGGAAACTCAGACCATAAAGACAAGATGTCGTAATAAAGAGATCCAAGTAGATATCCAGCCCAAGAGTATCATATTAGATAATGACCCGAGGATAGTAACTTTGTGAAAAGATTTGGCACAAGCCCAGCAAACAATAGAGAAACTTACAAAGCAGACCGTTCCTCAAGAAAAATACGAGAAATTACAACAACAGCTGAAGAACATTAACGCATCAGAAAGCCAGGCCTTTGAAGGATGGCAAAAGGCAGAAGAAAGTGTCAAAAAGGTAACCCATAAATTAGACATAGTCATCAAACAAATGGATACCTTATGTTCTCTGTATACTAATGTCCCAGCGTGTAGAGCACCTGCTAGAAACTATGCTTTGTTTTTAATGGAAAGATATTTACAATTGAAAATTAAAGTTGTCAAGGCAGGAGTACCTATAGAGATAAAAACCATTGATGACTTCATAAACTGTTGTAAGCATTACGGGGTGAAAGTTCAGTGATTGTTATGTGAATTTTATTTGCACAATCTTGTATTAGATGGAGAAACAAAGCAGAACCCTAGCCCTTTTGTGGGTGATGTCCAACTGTAGGCATTTATTTCTTTTGGTGTTAATCAAATAAAGTGGCTTAAAGCCTACAATGTCTTTCAAAGACAGGAGAATGGATTAGATCTATGGGTGAGGGGTGAACCTAGAGACCCACTGCAACTATGGAATAAACATAGGAGCCTAATGAGAACTCAAGGAGTGATCGAGGCATTGGGACCTATTCACACAGCAGTCATCTGGCAAGGGGTAGAATACTTCTTTACCATCAAAGACCTTGCCATAGCAGCAGCCAAATTTCGATACCAGACTTCTAATTGGAATATCCAAAACAGAGAACCATTCAATTATGAGAATTTTAAGCTAGCTACTGATCGCTTGGGTATTTATGGTGACCTCATTTTGAGAGAAGGCTCGTCTTGGTTAGGCTGTAGGTTCCGAATTCCAGTCATTTGGCATCTTGCACCAGGATATGGAGCCTTATATGAAATGCCTGAAGGTCAGACAGGGCATCCTTTTGAATTCTTAGCTAGGCATCATGGTTGTAGACCAACTACTGAGATCCCTTCTCCAACCTATTCCCTCACTGCCTTGCATGTCAATTACAATTTCGTGAGGGCATGAAAAAGGGTGAGCAAGGGAGTGTGTTGAGCATTAGAGAAGGTATGTAATTACCACTTATTTTGTTATCTTTTCCTTAAATTCATAATTTCTTTGCATTATGAAATGGGCATATGGTGAAAGATTATGATAAAGTTTAAAAGATTTGTGAGCAATGTAAAATGACTAATAATTACCTTTTCCTATGCAAAAAAAGAGGAAAACGGAAGATCGCCACTCCAAAGGAAAAGACAAGACAAAATCAACTGTTGTCCCTTTGACAGGGAACCGCATCCAAACGAGGCAATCCAGATTGGAGCATATAAGCCAAGAAAAGGAAGAGGAGATACCAAATCGGCGCAAGAGAATGAAGAGATAACTGGGAAATAACGATATGGCGAATCCCTCAAGATCCTTTGATCTTGAGGAATCGCTACCTTAAAGATTATCTGTATTTTTGATATTTCCGCTTGGCTGCTAAAAAAAGGGACAACATTGCTAGCCCAGCGGGGGGATTATTGTTGTTTTATGAAATTCGTTGTTGTAACTTAAACTTTGATCATTGACTCTTTTTAAAGAGTGATTACTGTAACTCTGTTTTGATGCTTAATACATAAATTCTGTTGCCATTCCATCTTTGATTCTAGAGTAATCACAGCAGTGCGTCCCTGGAGGCTAAGGGCCCGGCCCTGGTGGATCACTTGCTTCCTGTAACATTATATTCTGATTCCAAGTCGTGTGTGGTTTGATTTGTTTTATTTACTCTGTTCAGTAATCTGTTGTTCCTTATTATTTCATGTATTGGCTCTGTTATATTTCACTCATTTCCAATAGTAAGGTCATCTGCTATTCATTATGAATTTGTATCGCATTGTCGTTCCTTCACAGGTTGATATTATTAACATTGATGTTCCTTGCAGATTACCATTACTGTTCGTTGACGAAGTAACAGTGTTGTGTATTTATAAATCGGTACTATTGTTTATTTATCTACGGTTTACCTCTGAGCGTGATTGTTGTTCATAGGGATTGTTGTTCCATAGTGACCACAATTGCTCTTTCTTCATAACCGTGATTAATAATTGCTATGCCAAAACTCAAATTATTGTTTCCTCCAATATAGACGTGTTGTGTGTAATATTCGATTTAGTTTGCTATGTGTTTACGTTTGATTCAGGTTGTTGTTCTATATTTCATAGCTTACCTTAATTTGTTGTTCCATTTTCCGTTTGTTGTTCAAATCATTTCTGAGGTAAAGATTGTTGCTTAATTCCTGTAGATTACAACTACTACTTCATCCATTTTTGTATATTAAAGCTTTGTTGTTCAATCTTTTTAATAGAATAGTTGTTGTTCCCTTTCCTGTTATTTGAATTATCATTGCTTTGGTGTGAACAAAACGATCTGAAACTGTAGTGAACATTGACTATTGTTGTCCAGTTCCCAGATTGATGATTTTTTCCTTGATTGCTTTTCAATTACATCAGTTTACAAAGGGAAGAGTTATTATTACTGCACCCTTGACTGATGAAGTGTTGTAGTTTCTTAAATAAATGATTTAGTCACAAGCATTTCAAGTTCTTGCCATTACATTTAGAAGTTTGTTTTCAGTATTTAGTTACTTTTGTAAAAGCACTATACTACTAGCATTACTCTTGACAAGTAATTCAAAGGGAAGAGTTTATTATTACTGCACCCTTGACTGATGAAGTGTTGTAGTTTCTTAAATAAATGATTTAGTCACAAGCATTTCAAGTTCTTGCCATTACATTTAGAAATTTGTTTTCAGTATTTAGTTACTTTTGCAAAAGCACTATACTACTAGCATTACTCTTGCCAAGTGACCACCTCAGACTAAGTACCCTTTGAGATAACAAATTGTACCTGGATTGATAATTAATGTAGGGTAAATAGAGGTGATAAAGACCCTTTTTACTGCTCAACAAGAGGCTCAACAATCCCACCTCTCACATGGTCCAAAACTTCCTGCTCTTCTAATGTTAGATCAAGAGACATCTTCCATCCGTGATAGTCAAGCTTCTCACAAAGTTTGTCTTCAGCAAGGAAGTGTGTTGAGGACCCCATGATTTCTTTAAGATAGCCTTGCCAACCTTCTCTTCAGTGATTGTTCTTGCTTGGGCTTTGTCTTCACCTCAGCTCTGATACCATGTTAAATTATGGTATGTTCTATGCTTAGAGCAATTTACTTATTTTTCTTCTTATTAGCCACAGATTAGCAATCACATATACATTAAGTAAAGTGCAAATAGAACATTAAATGATCAACAAAAAACAAGCCAAGATAAGAGACACAAGATGTGGTGGCTAGCCAGGGACAAACCCCAATGCGGGGAAACCCTTTGATCAAATCTTCTTTTATCTTCAATAGTTCAACAGAGAGAAATAGTACAAAATCTGAATTCTGTAATTTTATATCAGTAGCAGCAAACCCTAGATCAGCAAAGTCAAACTTGGTCAAACTAGTTGAAATTGACCTCTAAAATGCTTGGTCAATTTTTGGTCAATTTGCCTTCGAACAGCCCTTGAACAGCCCCAAAAGTACAGTCAATTTGCAGATTTCTGAAGTCAACTTGCAGCCCTAAACTAGGGCAATCAATACCGGTCAAACCAGAGGTCAGATCACCTCGGTTTTCGTGCCAAAAATTGCGGCCTACTTAGGAGAGGCAACCACACCCAATCCGCACTTTTGGATGGTCAACGCTTGGTCAATGCTGGTCAAAGAGATGATATGTTGCCCTAGCATCCTCCTTTCTGTGTCTTCCTTGCCCTAGGATGTCTTCCTTTCAGCCACACGTGTGAGAGAGAGAGGGGCTCATTTTATGTGTAGGAGAGAGAGAGAGAAGATGAGTGAATGACTTGTCCAAATGAGGAGGAAGCTCCTTGTATTTATATGCAAACGTTGAGGGTGAATAGACGTGATTGTTGGGCTTCTGAGCCTACATAAGTTTGTTGGCCGACTTTAACGATTTGTCCATAATCAAAATAAATTCATATCTCCATAAATACTTATCGGAAACAGATGATCTTTAGATCAATCCTACACCTCTCAATGAGAGGAATCTAGGAAAAATATCAAAAGCCATAAATAAAGTGATCCACATGGAGTTTGGCCCTAGTTGTCAATTTTAACAAGGGTTCATATAAACTTGTCTCAAACAGCTAGCATAAAGTGCCTCTGACTTGCTTTGTTCCACCATCTTCCTTGGTTTTCTTCTTTACCACCTCCTGGTCATTCTTGGACATCATGGCCATAACAACCATTTCAAGATTGTTCTACACAAAATTTGTTGTAAAAATAGCATAGTTTATTCATGTCTCTAAATTCATCCTCCAGAATATCTGTGCCATTTCTAGGCCTCTTAATATGTACTTGAAGAGAGAACAAATTTGATGCTTAGACCTCTTAACCCACTGAAAACATATATGCAAAGCAGTTCGAACTACTACAATAACAAGACCTAAATGTTAGCGAAATATCATATATTACAATATGTCTTCCTCGTACACTTGTTCTCTTTAAGGATATGATACAATGTCTTGGATTTTTGTTCTTGATCATGTACATGTATGCACAATACTTTGAAACTCTGCTGTTCACCTCTAGCAAATTTCTAAGTACTTAATGATAATCCAACACAATTTAGAAACTTGCTGAATTCCTCTAAAATCCCATCCTCTTTAACTCTGCTATTACTAAAACATGATTATGCTTTGTAACCGTCTTCTAACATAATAGTACAAATAAATCCCTAATTTGTAGTTCTAACTTCTAACATTATTACTCAAAGAAAGAATGAGAGGTAGTTGTTAAACACAGCTCCAGCACATGAAGACAAACTTACCAATGTCATAGAAAAGCTCATTTACATTTTGTGCTGTCTTGGCTGAGGTCTCAATGAAGAACAACCCATTTTCTGTAGCATATGCTTGAGCTTCCTGCAAGAACAATTATGGCCTCAATTCAACCAATTTTAACACATTATAACATTAAACATATGTAAAAGCACAAGTACATACAAATTCACAGTACGATAAGCTCAATACAAAATTTCAGATACTCAAGTCTCTAGATAGTCCTTGCCATAACTATCAGATAAGGTAAACCCTTACCTTCTAGCTTGGATGATGTAACTCACGATTTACATAAAGGGTGAACTGTACATAAATAATAGAGGAATGACACATTGTATTGTCCTAAGGAAGCCCTTGATGGACAACAGACTAAAGAGCTTGATTACAGATCTGGCCAAATCGCCCACTTGTAGATCAACTTTAACATAAAATAGATCATTCAAGATAATTAAATCAGATGTATTATGTGGTGTCAAATTATCTAGAATTCCCACACTTTCAAGAATAGGGTACTTGGATGGTCAGTGCTTAGCAACAGCTTAGCCGTTAGAGATAGGCTCCACTACTCAACCCTAAAAAATGGCTGCTGTGTGATTTATCAGAACGTAGAGATGGTTAAACATGTGTTCTGGGGCTGCAAGGTTGTCAATGCCTTTTGAGAATGGATTGACTGCTGAGTTTGCTACTCTCTTGGCCATCCTTCTCATTGGAAAGTGGTCATTTTTAAGTGAGTATGGATGGTCAGGCAGTTTGGATTAAGTATCTAAAACACTGTCACAATTAAAGGCCTCTCCTTTTATGGAAAAAGCAATGGCGTGCAACTTTTAATGGGGATGCTACCCAGTTTTATTTGGGGAGATCACAACTTTTAGATCAGAGTTGGCAACACACAATTCAGCCAGAATTAGCCTTTTCAGAAAAGATGTAAAGACTCTTCAGATTGAAACCAACAAAGATATGCCAGCTCTCCTTGCATGTGTAGGAAGGGGTAATCTGTATATCACTCTTTGTCTCCATGAAGTATGGTTCTTGATGTATTTCTTGATATATCCCCAAAACTATTGCAGTGATTATCTTCCCTTCTTTAACACATGTAAACATCTTAGGCTTTTGCAAAAGGAATGTTTTTGGTTTAGCCTAAGGCGTTACCTCAAACTGTCATCACCAATGTTCTTACATATTTGGCTAGTTCCATGCTAACAGGTGTCCCACTCGAATCCCCCCAGATGAAGTGCACTAGTCTATGCCAACAGGTATATAAAGAATGTCATCCCTTCAGTTTCCCTGAAATGTTTTCCTTGGAAGAAAAGGAATGCTTCAGTAATAAGAAAGTCAACCTACTAAACAAATTAAACAAGACATATATACAAACAAACGAGGAGTGGAACAGCACTTAAAGCTGAGGCAAGAAGGTGTATTCTCACCTGAGCATGGCCACATTTGTTGAAAATAGTAGCGAGAAAACTCTTATTGACTTGTCCCTTAGTCAAGAAAGACCGCAATCAGTCCTTTAGCATGCACGAGTTCAAGGACGAATTCATGGAACAGTTAAATCATGCACAGAATTTAGAGACTGGGTTTTGTTTGTTTCAAAGTGCGAGTTTATATTTGGAAAAGGACGAATGAGAGCCTCAGTGTCTACTTGAGGCAAGAACAAGTTCGACTCAGTTAGCAAATCAATCACAAGTCCGAGTTCTAAAATTAAACTTGCCAGATATAGCATGAGTCGAAAAGCTTAAAAGGATGACGAAGGCACATTATTGTACCATTATTGTTGAGCACGAGTTTGTGTAAGAGGTTGATTGTAGGAAGAGCATGTCAAGGAGGAGCCTGTATGCAGATCAGAACAGAGAATTTCCTTGAGGAAGTGCACTAGGATTTAGGATGAAATTGCTAAATAATAGGGACTTGTCTTGCGCAAGGAGATAGGAGCTAGATCAGGTGTGTTTGAAGCGAATTTCATACTAAGAGTTAGCAGTGAGAACAAGCTTGCTCTCTAGTGAAATAGTGCTACCTTGTAAATAGATCGATTGCTCAATTTTCTGTCAATAAAATTCTACAGCTAGCAGAGGGTTTTCCCAGTTGGGTTCCCTAGAAAAACCATTGTGTTATTGTTATCGTATGACTGCGTTTTTACTTCTGTTCCTATTCTGCTGCAAATTTGAAGTAGAGAAATCCTGTGTCTTGGTGCAACGAAATTAGTTTCAGATTTGTCATTATAGCAGTTGCAGGATTTCAAGGAAATTCTACATGGTATCAGATCAGAGAACAGCGTAAAGACCAGCAGCAAAGGATCAGATTTGTGAAGAGCTGTTCTTTGGACAAGGAGGATGGTGTACCAAGGACTGAGAGCAGATCATTGTTTAAACTTTAGACAGAGCATGGAACTTCTCTTCATGGAAGGCAAGGATCCCAATAGTGTTGGAGGATAATGGGGTGGGAGAGTTTATAAAGAATCAAATCGCGCCACTCAAGATCCCCAACAGTTGGCCCAGCATACTAAGAATGATATCAAGGCAAAGAGGATTATTCTAGAGAGGGTCAAATATCATATCATTCCTTGTGTCTATGAGAAGAAGACACCGTATGAGATATTCAAAGCCATCTTGGATCTTTTTTAGGGTACCAGTGACGTCAGGAAGTTAGCTCTCAAGGAGAAACTAAGGACCATCAGGATGAACAAAGGAGAGCCCATCATCTCGTATCTTTCAAAGTTCACTCAGGTTCGAGATGAGCTAGGTGTGGGCGTCAATGTACTAGAGAGTGACCTTGTGAGCTTTGCCCTACTAGGACTTGATAAATCTTGGTATGGGTTCCAAGATGTTGTCAATGGCCGATATAATTTTCCTGGTTGGGAAAGATTATGGATTGATTGTGTTCAAGAAGAGAGCCAGAGAGGGTCCAGAGATGGTAGATCAGAAAAGACAGACGACAAGGAGAATTTTGCTCTTGCAAGCAAAGCCAAGGGCAAGAAAGAAAAAGGGAAGGTCGAGTCCAGTCACAAGGGCGAGAAGAAGAAGAAGGATTTGACTAAGATTAAGTGCTTCCATTGTCATGAGTTTGGGTACTATGCTACTAAGTGTCCTAACCAGAAGAAGAGATCCAACAAGGATCATGTGGTTGCATTAGCTAAGGTAGATGGGCTTGCTTCTCAGTTCGAGAAAGATTTCTCATTGATAGCTTGCATGGCAAGCTCAGTAGGGAGTAGCACATGGTATATTGATTCCGAAGCCTCTGCTCAATTCTTCCCTAAGCATTGGAAGAGATTCGTTGATGATACATGCGTCGTTTGGCCCCATGGTCGTGAGAAATTAGATTTGTAACTTTGTTTCTTAACCATCTTAATTCCCAATCTGACTCCATCAAATTCACAATGGAAGTTGAGGTAGATTGCTGCCTGCCTTTCCTTGATATTCTCCTCTGTAGAATGGATGATGGTTCTGTTTCTCACCATGTTTTCCACCAAAAAACCCACACGGAACAATATCTTCATGTCAGTTCTTATCATTTTTCAACGCAAAAATTCGGAGTTCTTAACACACTTGCCGCTTGTGCTCTAAGTATTTCTGATGAGAATCACTTGGAAGAGGAAAACTCTCATCTTCTGAAAGTTTTTGAAAATAATGGCTATAGCAAGCAATGAGGTCTCAAGCTTTTCAAAGACCCTGTAAAGAATCGAGGATTAATCCTGCTCATGATGATCAAATCTCCAATGTGCAACTTCTATTCATCCAAGGAACCACTGATAAGATTGCTCATATTCGTGAAACAAATAGAGTTTCTACTAACTTCAAACCCATTAATACCATTACAAATTCTCTCAGATTTGTTAAAAACCCTGTAAACCCTAAAGACATGAAAGGGGTCTACTCAATCCCTTGTTCTTGTGGGATTCCCTACATTGGGGAAATTGATCGCTCCATTAACCAAATAATTCAAGAGCATGCAGCAGACATTAAGCACAATCATTCTCGTTCCTCAGCTTTAGTTGAACATGCGGAGAAATCTAAACACCATGTCTGCATTGAGGATTCCTGGGTCATTGCTAGGATTGATCACTTCCATCATAAGAAGTTAAAAGAGGCCATTGAGATTGAGAAGCATGCAATTAATCTCAATAGGGACAATGTTGTAAATTAAGTAGGAGTTGGGTTCTTGCTCTCTTCTTGAATGTTCATTTATATATATATATATATATATATATATGTCCATTCTATAATTTATTCTCTAATTGTTTTTTACTCTCTTTATCCTATTAAAATATTCTCTGATATTTTAATATTAAATAATAATATTTAAAACTAATGGAAGAATCATATTAAACTTATTTTTAATAATTAATATACATATATAAATATATAATTCTTATTTTATAATTAAATATTAATTTAATCCATTTTTCTCTCTCATCTCTCCAATTTCTTTCCCTTTTTTTCTTGCTATTTTTATTATCTCTATTATTATTATTCTTAATTTTATTTTTAAAGAGCCAGATAAATAATAATAATAATAATAAATTATTTCAATTCTCCTAATAGCTATTTTCTAACTGCTAACTCTGGAACCGGATGCATCTTTGTTATTTAAACATTTGGATAGATTGATTTTTTCACCTTTGTCTTGAGGATGAACCACATTAGATGGTTCAAAACTTCGACCAAAACTTAATGATGTGATTAATCTGAAAGACAATCTCATAAACAGGGAGTATTTCAGCCAGATGAAGGAGAAGGGCGTGCAATTTCGGATTGAGCTAGGGGATGATGGCAAGTACACATCTAGGGGAGTTGGTATTGTTAGCTTTGAGAGGGATCCGAGAGCCCTCTTCATCTCAATGATGTCCTCTATGTTCCAGGCTTGAAGAAGAACCTTGTTTCAATAGCTACCCTTGATGGCAAGAGATACGATGTCATCTTCAGCAGAGGTAAGGCATACCTCAAGCACTTAGCTTCTGAAGATTCTTTAGTAGATCGCCACAGGATTACCAACATGCAGTTTTGATCAGCATGATGTGTGCAAGGGGTGCACACTTGGCAAGTATACCAAGATTTCTTTTCAGGGTCGAGACAGCAGAGCCAAAGGGATTTTGGAGCCGGTGCATTCAGATGTATGTCAGCCCTTCTCATCTCCCTCTCTTATAAGACACAAGTATTATGTTACTTTCATTGATGATTATTCTTAGAAAACTTGGATATTTTTTATGAAGAAGCAGGATGAGGCCTTAACAAAGTTCATGGAGTTTACGGCCTTGGCAGAAAGCTAGACCAAGAAGAAAATAAAGGTAGTGAGGAGTGACAATGGTGGAGAATATGTCTCTAATGCCTTCCAAGGATTTTCCTGCAAAGGAGGGCATTAGGAGAGAGTTGATAGCACCCCATAACCCACAATAGAATGGGGTGGTTGAGAGGAAGAACCACAGTATTGTTGGAGTGACCAAGGCCATGTTGCATGATCAGGGACTGCCTATGTTCTTGTGGGAAAAGGCATGCAACACTATAGTATTTCTGCAAAATAGAAGTCCACACAGGGTTCTTGAATGAGTTACATCAAAGGAGGCTTTCACAGGAAAAAAAGCCTGGTGTTTCACACTCTCATATCTTTGGCACAAATGTTATTGTCGTGTGCCCAAACATAGTAGGAAGAAGTTGGAGCCCACAGTAGAAAAAGATATTTCATGGGATACAATGAGAAAGCACAGGGATACAAGGTGTATCTACTAGGACTCAAGAAGACAGTTCTCAAGCAAGATGTGAGGTTTGAGGAGTCCAGAGCTCTGAGGGAGTCCTTAGAGAGAGAGATCGGGTTGCAATACCTGAGATGGAGGAGCCTCAGCCAAGATCACAAATTGAGTCTCAACTAGGTGGCAAGAGGGTCGCACAGCAGAATGTCGAGCAAGATGATGAGGAGAAAAGACCAGGGTAAGCGCAGGAAGCTACTTAGTTAGAGACACCTATCACAAGGAGGAAGAGAACCAAGTGGGTTGATAGATTGATTCAAGAGGCCTAGGAGCAAGTTGAAGCTCCTAGCACCATGTTCAGGCAAAGAAAGCAGCCACAAAGGTACACAGGATATATATGGCACTGATGACAGAGATGGTGGACATTAAGCCTTCTATTTATAAGGAGGAAGCTTCTCAATAGGTTTGGGAGGAAGCTATGGTGGAGGAATATTCCTCCATCATGAAGAACGATGTCTAGGAGATTGTGCCACAACCTGAGGGCAAATCCGTAATTGGCTCATGTTGGGTGTACAAGGTGAAGCATGGAGCAAATAGGAGTGTGAAGTACAAGGCCAAGTTTGTGGCCAAGGGCTTCTCACAGATTGTGGGCATAGACTATGATGAGGCCTTTGCCCCAATAGAACAGTATTCATCCATCAAGACTATTCTGGCACTTGCAGCACAGATGGGGTGGAAGATTAATCAAATGGACGTGAAGACAACATTCGTCAATGAAGTGGTTGAGGAGGAGATTTATATGGAGCAACCAAAGGGGTTTGAGCAGTTCAGCAAAGAAACACATGTGTGCGAGCTTAAGAGAGTTCTTTGTGCGCTCAAGCAGGCTCCAAAAGCACACATGTGTGCGGGCTTAAGAGAGTTCTTTATGCGCTCAAGCAGGCTCCCAGAGCATGGTACACTCGTATTGATAGCTACCTTCGAGAATTGGGCTTCACTAGGAGTGAGGTGGATACCAACCTATACTACATCATGGTTGGAGGGCTTCCGCTCATTCTAGTACCCTATGTTGACACCCTTATATTGACTGGAGTCAATAGCTTGATCCAGGATTGCAAGGAGGACCTTACAAGGGAGTTTGAGATGAATGATTTGGGGCTTATGCACTATTTCCTTACCTTCGAGGTTTGGCAAGGTGATGGTGAGATCTTTGTGGTATAGGGGGAGTACACTACCAAGATTTTTCGGAGATTTCATATGCAAAATTGCAGGCCCTGGCCACACCTCTAGTCACAAACTGGAGGAAGGTGGGCGCTAGTAGAGTAAAGCGAGTGGATGCAATAATATACAAGAAACTCATTGGTTCGTTGATGTACTTGATCAACACATGGCATGTTATTTGTTTTGTAGTCAACCAACTGAGTCAGTTCATGATGGAACCGACTAGAGTTCATTAGGTTGCCGCGAAGCATGTTTTGAGGTATCTCATAGGAACAACAGATTATGGATTATGGTAAAGGCATGTTGTTGAAGTGAGGCTTGAGGGCTTCACAAATGCAAATTGGGCAGAGAGCCCCACAAACAGGAAGAGTACTTCAGGTGGCGTCTTCAGCATTGGGTCAATAGTTGTTCCTTGGTATAGTAGGAAGCAAGGATCAGTAGCACTCAATTCAGGAGAGGCAAAGAACATGGCTGCCAGTTTGGCCGCATGTGAGACTATTTGGATGACAAAGTTGCTTGTGGGACCTTTTAGATAGGGGATGGAGCCTATTGTGATACATTGTGATAATCAGAGTAACATTAAGCTCTCTAAGAACCCATTGTTTCATGATCACTCCAAGCATATCGAGGTCAGGTATCACCATCTCATAGATTGTGTGCCGAAATGGATTATGAAGCTATTGTACATTCCAACAGAGGAGCGGACAGCAAATATCTTTGACCAAGGCATTGGCAAGAAGCAGTTTTGTTCATTTCAAAGATAAGTTGGGAGTTGTACAAAATCCCTTCCTTGCTAAGAGGGAGTGTTGAAAATAGTAGTGAGAAAGGTCTTCTTGACTTGTGCCTTAGTCAAGAAAGACCTTGACCAGTCCTTCTTTAGCATGCACGAGTTCATGGAGCAGTTAACTCATGTGCAGAATTTGGAGACTCAGTTTTGTTTGTTTCCAAGTGTGAGTTTATATTTGGAAAAGAATGAGTGAGAGCCTCAGTGTCTAATTGAGGCAAGGATGAGTTAGAAGAGTCAGTTTGACTCAGTTAATAAATCAATCACAAGTCCGAGTTCTGAAATTTAACTTGCCAGATATAGCATGAGTCGAAAAGCTTAAGAGGAGGACGAAGGCACATCATTGTACCATTATTGTTGAGCATGAGTTTGAGAGCTGGTTGTAGGAAGAGCGTATCAAGGAGGAGCCTGTACACAGATCAAAACAGAGAAATTCCTTGAGGAAGTGCACTAGGATTTAGAAAGAAATTCCTAAACAATAGGGACCTGTCCTGCGCAAGGGAGTAGGAGCTAGATCAGGTGTGTTTGCAGGGAACTTCATGCTAAGTGTTACCAGTGAGAACAAGCTTGTTCTCTAGTAAAATAGTGTTGCCTTGTAAAGAGATTGATTTTTCGATTTTCTGTTAATAAAATTATACAACTAGCAGAGTGTTTTTCCAGTTGGGTTCCCTAGAAAATCCATTGCATTATTGTTATCGTGTGCCTGTGTTTTTACTTCTGTTTCTATTCCACTGAAAATTTAAAGTAGAGAAATCCTGTGTCTTGGTGTAACGAAATTAGCTTAAGATTTGTCATCATAGCAGTTGCAGGATTTCAAAGAAATTCTGTAACGTTGTGATTCAAAATATCTCAATGCATATCAACCCAAAAATTTACAAAAGTATTGAAATAATATGTAGAAAAATTTTCCTTTATGAGCAATATAGTGGGTGTCATTTCATAAACGTCTCCAACAGAGGTGGGCAATGTTACCATAGGAACTTTCCAGTAAAGCTTCAATGAAGCAGCACACCTATTACAATTGAAGTCTAGAAAGTCTAATAATTTTCCTAGTATGATGAGAGCCAATATGATTTTGGAATCGCTGTGATAGTTGGCCTTAAGAGTTGACTGAACTATAACACTGGTATTCTCAACAGACACTATTACCTTGCAAGATTTTCTAAACAAGGCATGGGGTATGTGCATGCGTATTTAGAGGGTGTCAGGTCAGTAAGTGTGGAGCATTGGTATATCACCCTTAGTTCAGGGATATGTCCACCCCTTACAAGCCAACATGCTTTGGCAAGGGGACTGTTGTAAAGCAGTTGAGCTTGGCCATTATATCGAGCCACACGTCACCATTGATAAGTTGAAGGGCATCACACCCCTTGATAAGCAGTAAATGCTTGAAAACTTAAAATTGGGTCTGGTACACTTCATATTGTATATACTATGAAGTTCCACATTGATGGAGCTTGTTGTTGATAAACTTGGAGCCTTTTGGACGGATTGGGTGTGCACACTCTTTCTTCGCTTGTAAGATGCTAATTCTTGGTTGAGTTGGTGTTTTGGGTTGGAGAGAACTCACTTCTCCTTGTTGGGTGATCATGCTTGATGATTTATGGTTGGTCCTCTCACATTTGCATGCCTTTGATTGATGGATTACCCTCTTGGAACAGATTTGATGGTTATGCCACTTCATCATGGTGTTATCTTAATATAACTGTTCAATGTTCATCTGAAGAGTGATACACATTATTCATGTATGATGGTTGTAGCCCCTCCAAGGGGTTAGATGTTGTTGATGTGAGGTAGTTGCATCATATTCTTCATGGAACATTTTGGTGACTAAGTATGATGGTGATTTGTTATCGACATCAGTAGGAAGGGGTATTCTACATGATCCCCTTTTATTGAGTGTCTGATGGGGCTATACTGGATGTTTGATGGAATCAGCACTTTCTCATGTCACTGTCCTATGGTGTTGACATGCTGTAGTTACACATGTTTCTTTAGTATGATGTTCCTAGGCGATTTAACATTGTCACTCGACATCACCTAGGGGTGTTGCATGGGTTGACGATGTTAGTATTTTAGAAGGGGGGTGCTACATGGGCTTTCTATGGTGGGTCTATTTTCTTCTTTGATGATATATTGTTGAGGTATTAGTCCTTTGGTAGTGGTGTGCCCTAGGTTCAAGCATAGGTAGAGCTTTTATTTTGTTGTTATATTGATATCATGGTGAGGTTTTGCTAGGGATAACAACTTTTATTTACAAGGTATAACACTTTGATGGATCACACTAGTGGCGCACATGTTCATGTTGATTTAATCATTCAATGACTATTTGGAGGTGGACTATGGTTATATTCAAGCATAATCCTTTGTGCAAACATGTGGAGGTTGATTTAAACATTCAATGGTTAATTTAATCATTTTTATCTCGGCGAAGGCTAATCATTTGAGCATCCTACCTCAATGGTTTGCTTTCACGCATGATTAAGGTTATTTGGGAGTGATTTGGGATCTTAATGGAGTGTTCTCCTCTTTTGCATAGAATTCATGGCATATGGAGGCTTTTATGTTTGTGTTACTTTTCATATGTTGTTAATTATTATAAAAATCCTTGTAGCATGTTATGAAGGCCTTGTGATGGGGTATCTAACATTTTATTTAACGTGAGGATATAATCCCTCTTATGTCTTTTGTTGTTCTTTTATGCTTGCATCTAACAAGCTAAGTTGTTGCTAGAGTAATATGGCACCATCATCATAACAATGTTTAGGAGTAGCACACCTAGCTAAAGTGGCTAGTAATATAGGTCACATGTATTTTGTGACCAATTAGGTTTATGTTAATTGTTAGAAATGGTAATTAGGGAAGATTAGGTAGACCAACAACGTAGATCAAAAATTAAAAATTAGGTAGACTGAAGCATAAAAATTGATAGCTTGTAGTCATTAAATTTTATTTAGTTATTACATAACTGTAATGTTCCACCGTAGTGCATGACAATGAGCACCTACGTAATATATTCATCTGGGCAAATAATTATTTGTTGATCCATTCGTATGAAACGACGCAGGCAGCCACCTACGTTGTTGACCCATCGGACGGGACGCGATGATTGACGCCTACGCCGTTGACCCTTCGACTGGACACGATGATTGGCGGTTGTGCTATTGATTGTGTATCTGTTGGACAGCGAATCTCAGACAGCGTTCCGTTGCGGCTCTCAGACAATGTTCCACAGCGGCTATCAGACAGCCTTCCACCCGAGACACAATGATTGACGCCTACGTCGTTGACCCTTCGACCGGGACACGATGATTGACGGTTGCGCTATTTATTGTGTCTTTGTTGGACAGCGGCTCTAAGACAGCGTTCCGCTGCGGCTCTCAGACAATGTTCCACAGCAGCTATCAGACAGCCTTCCACCGCAATCACTGAGTATGTGCATACCTATAGATTGTTTACACAGCGGAACGGATTTAGGAGTGAGGTGAGGACGCAGTGGAATGGACAGCGAGTTGGACAGCATGATGATGTAGTGGTCTCCAATTTGTTATGCGGCAATGAATGTTTTACAGCGGATGGCAGGTTTGATGGTTGGGGCCGAGTTGTTGGAGTTGTCGGGGGTGCACGACATGGACGCAGTTCAGCAGATGTAGCCGAATGTCGGAAATGTTTGCGACAACAGGCCGAAGTTTCATGATTACATGCGATTGGGTGTTGAACAGTGATCGGGGTTTTGACAGCAAGGGACAGGAACGATTTGGACACAAGGTACCTATCATTGAAATCCAATAAAGATGAGTTGGCAGGTCTGGTTAGAAGATTGGAAGATAGTCGACGCGTTGTGGAATCGTTTGATCTCTGCATACATGAGCCAACGGTGTCTGTCTGGTTTCTTATTTTTCCCTCAGAATTGCCTTGCCCCACCATAGGAGGCTGCTTCTCTATGCCCTCACATTTCAAGCACTTGGAGCATTCCTTGGCACACTCAATGTATAAGACAACATAATCTTGGGAGTCATCATAAATTGATTTTGAAAACATTTCCATAGGTCCAAATCTGGAATCCACGTTGCCATATCTTTCATTGGTTGAGATTTCTACTAGGCTTGGTTCCAATCTTCCTATGACTAGCTGAAGCTCAACACTAGAACTCAATATGCTCCAATTATTCCAGCCATTTGGCTCAATTAGGCTTCTAGAAAATGCATTAGCATGATGTTGGAAAGGCACTTGAGAGAACTGATAATTAAGGTTAGTTTGAGTTAGTTCCAACAATCTAGAATTAACGATTGCTTTTTTTTTAGAAGACATATGAAGTAAAATCATCCCCAACATGGTCCAAATACATGAGTTGTTGTCTTGAAGATGCCAAATAGGAATTCGTATAGAATGCTCTCTGCTTTAGCAACTCCAGTCTACCATCATAATCTACTGAATTTACTTTCCACCCACAAGGTTGTGCAAATCCAAACAAGGTATGAATTCCATTAACAATTGATACACTTTGTTGATTACCAACAAAATTAGAATCAGAAATTGCACGACCAGAACAACTAGTCCCTATTGAACGTAATTTTCTTAGCTGTATCAAACAAGCACTGCTGTAATTATGGCTTGGGTTCTTCTTTTTGGCTTGATCACTTCTACTGTTACAAAAGGACCCTTTAGACCGCCCTTTTACTTTAGCTGGATTTTCCAAATTCAAGAACAATTTTGCTCCCCTAAAACTTTTGAATCCTTTTGAACTTTGCCACTAGTAGTTATGGGCAATGAACCCCATAATGCTCGTGTTCTAGCCAAGTCATCTCCCAACTTGAGAGGATGCCAACCATTTAAATAGTTCAATTATTCCATTGTCTAAATCCTTCAGTTCAGTACTTTGTTCCATTTGAGACCTTACAACATTCTCATCATTTTTATCATGGTTTTCTTCCTCCTCTTTCCCATAATCCACTTTTTCCTCTTCATCATCAGCAATGTCTTCTTCATTGTTATGACGTTCAGTACTTTCTTCCATTTGAGACCTTACAACATTCTCATCATTTTTATCATGGTTTTCTTCCTCCTCTTTCCCATAATCCACTTTTTCCTCTTCATCATCAGCAATGTCTTCTTCATTGTTATGACGTTCAGTACTTTCTTCCATTTGAGACCTTACAACATTCTCATCATTTTTATCATGGTTTTCTTCCTCCTCTTTCCCATAATTCACTTTTTCCTCTTCATCATCACCAATGTCTTCTTCATTGTTATGACATTGTACGTCTTCTTTCTTCTCAAGATCAACTTCCTCTGAATTTTCAACATCATAATCTTCTTGATCTATATCAACTACATCAGAATTATTATCTAGATCATTTTCCTTTCGACATGCTTTAACTTCTGCACATGAGTTTTCTAAACGCTGAAATGCTTCTTGAATTTTACTAAACTGCTCAATGCCTTTACGATGTGAACATAATGGCACATTGTGTTGCGAACAACGTTCAAAGATCCACATGATTATATTATGTGCCATGGCTCTGATACCGCTGAAGCATAAAAATTGATAGCTTGTAGACTTGAATGTAAAAATACAAGAGATATTTATTAATAATAATTTATTATATATATAAAAATGTACAAGTGATGATTGTTTTACAATGAGAACCCGCATTTATATACCTAAGCAGGTGACCTTTTGTGAATGGGCATGTCTTTTAGACATGCCTTTTCACTTAACTTAATGACTATTTAACCTAATTAATATTTAATTATTTAATATTTATATTTATTTTATTTCATTACTTGTTATGAATTATATTCATAACATAGACCAATTACATTGATCACAAATAAAAGGATGTACTTGAATTGTATCAATGACTCCTCTATTAATGAATATTAGGGTTCCTAATTAATCTCTATAGTGTATCATTTCTTTTATGACATTGTATTAGAGAAGTGATATTAATCTTTGAATCTGTGCCTGAAGTCCGAGGAGGCAAGGAGTCTGTGTAGTTCGTAGTAGAAAAAAAGTCCGAAGCATATCCAAAAATATGGCAAGATAGAAATTTAATGTCTTAATAGAGTGAAACATTAAAATGTTTAAATTTTTATGGAGTTAACAAAAGTTAGTTTATGGAGGGTTTGAACTTTGAAAGTGCACTTAATATCCACAAGAACTATAGAAAAAGAAAGAGAATGGGGTTGCTATGTAACAAAATGACAACTGGACTAAACAAAGAGAATCGACCAACCCAAATGACAAAGAAACAAGAGAACCTACAACACACAGACACAAGCATGCCCAACCTGGCATACAGACAGACAAATGCAGACAACCCAACAACACAAATCAGAATCACCTATCTTGTGCAGGCAACGAAACCCTAATGTTAAACATGAAGAGAAAACATATAAAATCTCAGACGTGGTTGCTCCATACCCTCCCATAACCCCAACATTCTTTGACACAAAGTGCTAAAAAAAATTGCAGAAACCATTCTAATACACTAAATGCTAAAATATATAGGAGAAGCCATTCTCAAGGTGAGTCAGGCAACCTTGAGTACAGCAGAAGCCAAGGGGAAGTAACGAAGATGTGCATAATTGAATAAAGGAATGCTTACAAGGTTGAATATCAGATCTGGTGCAGAAAAGCACCATACACCACCAAAAGACACACTGATTTTTTGCCCTAAAGAAATAAACATGCAGAGATGTCACATGGAGGCTGGATGTAATTTTTATTTTCTGAAAAAAATTTCAGTAATGTAAAGGGCAAAACTAGACAGGAAATTGTTTCATTATTTTTATTTCTGAAATTGGAGATGTTGACCACACATTGTCAACTGTCCAAGAAGGCAGAGTTCAAAGAATTGGAGAAAAAATTTCAAAGATCAAAGACAGCCATCATTCATACATTGTAAACCCAATTTCTGCAAAGTTTATTGTAAATGATATTAGTATGACCATTTAAGTATGTAACAACACCTAAGTAAGCCTCTGATTTTGGCAAAGGATTTCATCCTAGGAAGTTTTTTACCCTCCCCATATTATGTGTGTTTGTAAACATGTCTAATTGACAGAGTTTTTCTTCTAGCTTAAACCCTAAAGCTAGGGTGGAATTCATTGACAAGGTCTTAGGTGAGTCCTACTGTTTTATTGAATTTATTGTAAAAGTGCGTTTAGGAATAATTTTAGTGCATGGTCCCTCGCAATTAGAAACCATGGCTAAATTATTTTATTATAAGCACACTTGGTTGCATACTAGATCATATTGTGTTGCAAAATTAGGTAATGTCTTGAGGGTCTGGTCTAAATGTGTATTTCCCCTTCTAAGGGTTGAATTAATTGTAATATTTTGATATAAAAATATTTTAGTGCATAGTCCCTCACAATCAAAAAACATGGGTAAAGTATTTGAGGGTGGAAAAAATTGTTAATACCCACTAGAGTCAATTAATTAATTTTCTTAACTAAATTAAATAAAAATACTAAGCCTAAAAATTAATTAATTGAGTCAAAAAATAATTTTAAAGAAATTAATTTCTCTCCAAGTGGAAAATAATCAAAAATTCGTGGGTCAAAAAGAAGTCAAATTTTGGAGAGTCCTCCACCAAGGGAAAAATGGATATTTTAAGAAAATTTGAGCCTTTAGACCTTGGTGGTTAAGTCAAAGTCAATTTTTTGAGGAAATTAATCCAAAATATTAATTTTTGGATTAATAAAAAATGGTTTTTAAGATAAATTCGAATTTTTCCTCAAAAATAAAAATTTGACGGTGGAGATTAAAAGATGATCAAGTTATTTTCAACAATCGAGATTATTTTGACGAGGATCAAGCCAACTAGTCGTTATTTTCCACTTGAAGGGGTTTTCTCTATATAAAGAAGCTATTGAGCTTATATTTCCCATCTTTCGATGAGGTGATTATGTAACATTTGTACTAAGTTGTTGCTTTGTTAGGAACCATTTTTTATCATAATAGAAAGACTTTGGGGTTCAATTCATGATGTTTTTCTATCTGTTCATCTATGGTATGTGTTAGCTATGTGTTTATCCTATATTGTGCTAAATATTTTTTAACTGTTATTTCATTTGTCAGTGATAAGAACATTCTATTGGTACGAGTTATCTTAGGTGATCTGATTCACTATATGATCTAACAGTCTATCTTGAGAAGAGTCGACCTTGTTTGGGCTCTAAGATTTCATTGTGGTGAATTATTTTGTAGAACGGTTTTGGTTGGTCTATCTTTTGAAATCATTCATTCATAAAATTTATTCAAAAAAAATCTTCTCCAGATTTTATTTGATCTTGGGCTAAAAAGATTTAATTTGATAATGAGAGCAAATAATTTTATTTTGTAAATATTGTACATTTGTAAATATTTGTAAAATTATTTCTAACCCTTGTTTTATTTTGTAGCACTTGGGATTTTGGGGGTTTTTGAATTTTTTGTATATATTTGGGGTTTTTGGGAAATTCTTTCATTCATTTTGCAAGTGGATCTTCAAGCCTCAAAGGAAATCGATTTTTTTGTGGAAGATCTAACCCTAAGGCTAGGGTTTGATGGATTTCACTCCTCCAAGTGAGACGTCTAGCCTAATTGAGCATTTTCGTTGGGGTTTTGAGGTTGATCTAGGTCTAGGAAGGCAAGATCTAGCTTCTAGCCTTCCTCCAATCTCAGCATCCAATGCAGAATGAAAGATGTTGGCCCTAAGGAAGCAAATTTTGGCATTTTGCGGTAATTTTTTTGTGATTGCAGAATTCTAAAAAAAAAGTAAGGCCTCTAAGGCCTACACGTCCCCTCTTCCAGCCTAGTCGTAGTCTCTCCTCCCTTTACGTCAGCCTCTATTCATTGTTTGGGTGAGCCGCAAGGCATTTGTGGCCTTTTTCCTAAGGTCGCATACCCTTAAGGGCCCTAGCCCCTAGCTGCAACCCCTTGTGGGGCCTCTCTACCCCTTCCACAGCCCTTAAAGGGTTGTTCCCTCAAGTCGCAGGACATTTTTGGCCTTGCTGTGAGCCCTAGAGGACCTCTAACCCTCTCAGCCCCCCCTCTTTGGCCTCTTTTCCTTGGACAACAACACTATTGGGCTTGTCTCCCCTAGTCGTTGCCTCCTCTAGCCTTTCTAGCCTCATCGTTGGCTTTCTACTAGCCCTAGCCTCTTCCTCTTGCCCTCATTCAGTCATTCTTCAGTGATTGAGTTGGTTTGCATTAGTATATTATCTCTAACAATTTGTCTTGCAGCGATTTTGGAGCTAATGTTGTGGTTGCAGGTGAACAATTTCATTGGAAGCCAAGCTACTCATCTACAAGGCCATTAGGCCTCTTGGTTTGCTCCCTAATCCCTCATTGTCATCACTGTTTTCATCTTGAATTCTGAAGCATTTTATGACAGCAGTGTATTCAGGGCATAAACACATTCAAAATAAGCCTAAATTCACTAATCATTAACTTAAGCCTTTAAACACTAGATCTGATAATGTTTGCTACAATCATCTAAAATCACCTACAACAATGATAATCAACTTGCAATCATATTTTGTCATTGGTTGGGCTTGCACTTCTTGGCATATTTTGTCATTTCTTGAAGGTTGCCATATAAATCTGTCTGCTATAGACATAACAGTAGTGCCAAAATTTGTTAATAGTCATTTAATTTCATTTGGCATCCTTGTGCATCTTGAATACGTGTTTTCTAGTGAAATTGGGTGTCTTTCTTGCTTCTGCAATAATTATCTCTTGGCTGCCATCTCTTGCATCTCATTGCATTCTTGCACTCAAGCATATCACTATTTGCATTCTTATTAACAAACATAAGCGCTCTTATTGCTCTAAAGAATCATATTGTGGATTAATGCTCTCTTTCTCTCATTGATAGCTAGTATTATTGTGATAATTTTTCTAAAGGAATATTTCTAGTTTGCCATTGCTATCATTGGTTAATGGACAAGTGAATATGTTGCTCTTCATCGTTATCGTAAGCACTCCCTGTGGATTCACTAACTTGTTGCAAGTAAGCTTCACAACTAAAGTTTATAATCTTGCAAACCTAATTCACTCTTCAAAGCACTTGTCTAATCATAATTCTGAGAAGAGAAATTTTGAGTAATCTAATTGTGCTCATAAGGAATTCAATCTTTCTCTTTTGTGTTTTAAAAACCGGTCGGCTTGAACCGGAAACCAATCAAACCAGCCGATTCATTGGCCGATCGGATCAAACTGGTACAAAAACCAGGTTTATGCCTCCTCTTCATCCAAAATTCACAAAAATCGGTCCTAACCGACCGATTTAAGACGAAACCGACCGGTTTATGGTCAAACCAGCCAGTTCAATACTAAACTAGTCAGTTCACTGCCAAGGTCGGGGCAGACCCACACAGTGCAGTTTAGGAAGGTTCCAAGGTGTTTTGGAGGGAAAATAAGGTTGTTTCCCTCCAAAAACACCCTCTCCAAGCCTTTAAAAGGTGCTTACTCGTCCCATTTGTGTCACATCTCATTTGGAGTTTTTGTGAGTTTGATTGGGAGCTTGGAGAGTGTTGAGTTTTTGTTAAAATTGGCAACTAGGACCAAACTCCATGTGGTCCATCTTATTTATGGCCGCTGATATTTTCTTGGATCCCTCTCATCGACAGATGTAGGATTGATCTAAAGATCATCCGATTCCGATAAGTATTCATGGAGTTATGAGTTTATTTGTGTTATGGGACAATTCGTCAAGGTCTACCAGCGACCAAATAACCCCCACATGTGCTCAACATTTTAGTATAAAAGGAAATGACTTGAGAGTCATTTTACACACACTTCTCTCTTGATTTCTCTCCACTTGTCTTGGGTTTTAGTGTGAGAGAAATCTAGGAGGAAGAAACCCTAGACATTGGAGGAAAGGAGGCTGCCCTAGCCGCAGTAAAGAAGACAAACCAGCGAAGTTATGGTAGGGATCTACGTTGACCTAAAGGAGCTCATGGAATAAGTTTAATGCAACTATCGAGGAGGCCTTAACAAGCCCTAGCCACAATTCTAAAGCAGCCCTAACATTGTCCTAAATTTCCCCTAACCGCAGGTCTATTCAAGCCCTAGACACAAGTCTATTGAAGTGTCTTGGGTGCAAGAAAGGGCAGTGTATGATGCTACAAGAAGAGGCCAAGGCAGCGAGGGAGTTAAGGTCTAGTTCAAGGCTAACCGAGCTAATGTTAGAGGACCGAGGAGCTGAGCTTGGAGGCCGAGTTGAAGAAGGGTGAACGCGAGATTGTTTGGGGCAGCGAAAAGGTAATGGAAGTCTGTTTTGAGTGGGTTGTAGGTGACAGCGTGGGACCACTTCAAAACAAGGACAGCGTGAAGAGGTTTTGGGTCACATTTGTGCCCAGAACAATAGCACGTATGTGGAGGACTCTTCCTTAGTAGGGCCACAGAGATTAAGAATCGTTTTGGTGGATGGTTAAGGGTTGTTGCAGCATGACTAGATGCCCTAACCAGTCACAGTATAAACAACAATGAAAGCATACAATTGGGACAGCAGTTATGGCATGGCACAATTGATGGGACAACAACAATACAATTGGGACAGCAATACGAAAAGAAAGATGCATGGGCAGCGTGTTACAATGACAGCATCATAGCAGCAATGTTACAATGATGGCATGGGACAACAATGTAACAATGGGACAGCAGCAAAGGCATGCTTACAATGAAACAGCAGTATGGTAAGCCAAGTGCAGTAAGCACATGGTGGCAAGCATGGTGCAGCAAGCACATGGGACAGTATGGCAAACATGGTGCAGCAATGGCACATGATGCAGTATAGCGATGGGTCCAGAAATGATTGATGAAGCATGATGAGACACAACTTAGTGATGATGGGTGCAACATGGTGCAGCACAGTGAGGTGCAGCACAATGATAGGTGAAGGAGTCACCTTGAAAAATCAGTGGTAGCAGCATGTCTTCAATTGAGTTCAGCTATCTCATGTATCATCTTCTTAGAGATGATCTATGCTCTTATTTGGATAAGTCAAATTGTTGACTTATGTTGCAAATGTACTCTCTCTCTACTGAACTATTGAAGAACATATAAGAGGAATTGATCAAGGGTTTCCCCACATTGGGGTTTGTCCCTGGCTAGCGCCACATCTTGTGTCCTCTTGTCTTGCTTGTCTTTTGTGATCTATGTTTATGTTCTAGCTGCAATTTAATTTAAAAGTTGATGTGATTGCTAATTTGGAAAACGTATTGAGCTAACTATGAAAATTGAAATAAATTGCTTTAAGCATAGAACATACCTAAAATTAACATGGTATCGAAGCTGAGGTGAAGACAAAGCCCAAGCAAGAGTGAAAGAGAAATCACCGAAGACATTTGGGAAAGGACAAAAGGCTCAATGGGTTCCTCATCCCTCTTCAAATTCACCAAGGGTGAAGTCGAAGCAGAGAATATTATCAGAATGGTGCAACAGAAGCTCCTGATGGCCTACAGATCACTTCAATAAGAAGTCTAGATCTAAAGGTGGAAGGAAAGACAAATGCCTTACTTACAATAAGTTCAGCCATTATGCGAAGGAGTGTCCAAATAGTAGGGACACCTTACTTGATGAAAATGAAAATCATTCCAGGGACATCTTCAATGATCGAAGGAATGACAAGTAATGCAGGTCATCAAGGAAATAGTCGGCTCTTCAAAGAAAGCAAGGAACCCCAGGTATGAAGAATCAAATATTGTTTCTGATAAGATCAACAAGTGTTATCTTGTATTGGCCCTCTCCTTCAGACTCTTTGGGAATCTGAATTATTGACTGTAGTGCTTCAAGGCCCTTCATCGGATAGAAGGGTGCTCTCTCTAAATTTGGTAGAGATGGAAACAATTGTGGGATTACACTTGGAGTCGATGTCACGTATCCCGGAAAGGGTGTAGGGAATGTTACCCCTCAATTGAATGAGGGTAATTCGATTCATTTATGAGAATCTCTTTATGTACCTGATCGCAAGAACCTAGTGTCCATTTCGGAAATGTTAGTCAAAGGTTTTAGGGTGGCATTCATCGATGGAAAGGTACGTGTTTGAAAGTAGAATTTTCAAAAATGCTTTTACTCATGGGTTCAGGGTTGGCAATTTGTATCAAGTTGCAAGAAGTCCATTGGGAACCATGTCAGCTGACATCAATGTTGCAGTTATCATTATCGGGATATTATCGACAAGGGAAAAAATCGGAAAAAAATCGTAAAAATCGGGAAATAATCGGGAAAAATTTGTAAAATACAATAATATTCACTTTTTTCCAATTTTTTTAATATCTAAAGCATCTACAACATAAAATAAATACATTGACACACAAATATGATAAAAGAACTAATATATAAGATGTGTAATATCATTTCTAGTGCTACATCACACATAACAGTGAATCATGTCCTGAATAGTAAGTCCTAACTCCTTAGTCCCAACTCAGCCTCAAAATATCAACAAAAAATATAATAATGTATCTCATATCATGAGCCATAATGTCATATACAATGAAATGAACCAAATAACTTGAGTCTGATTTCCTCTGCCCCTCTTGTGAGAAAATGCAATAGCTTTCCCTTTCCCTCTAGATGTAGACGCCGATGGAGTTGGCAGCGGACTCTGCTGTGCTCTAGAAGCTGAAGAACTGGAGCTATAGGAGGTAGACCACGTCCTCTACT
Organism: Pinus tabuliformis; assembly: GCA_031772625.1. Classification (NCBI taxonomy): domain Eukaryota; kingdom Viridiplantae; phylum Streptophyta; class Pinopsida; order Pinales; family Pinaceae; genus Pinus; species Pinus tabuliformis. Next base: position 245,814,853 of record CM062808.1, on the reverse strand, counting down.
GGTGACAAGGGTAGCCTGGGTAGGTTGTGTCACCTCCTCCTCCTGTTGCTCATCCTCCTCATCAAAAAATCGGATAAAGAAAAGAAAAGAAAAGAAAAAATTCCAAGAGTCCTCGCAAAAAATCGCGATTTTTTGGAAAAAAAACAAAAAATAACGTAAAAATCAAGCAATAATATTGCCAAACTCAAAAAATCGCGATTTTCCGATATTATTGCGATAATATCACAATTTTTGCAACACTGGTTGACACATCTCATCTATAGCACCGAAGATCTACTTTATGGGGCCCTACCCGATGTGAGTCAAATGGTGACAGGGATGCCTGAATTCAAAAGGAGCATGAAGGTACATGTTTGAGATGAACTGAAGGAAAATCTTACAAGGGGACCATTCCCCTCATGTAGCAGGTCCATAGGTTTGGAACAACCCGAGGAGTTTGAGATTCATGATCAGGAATCTCATGAATGCAGGTGGAAGAAAGCCCTCAATGGCTTGAAGCAAAACACCCCAGGTGTAGTATGAGAGGATTGATAGTTGTCTAATGAAGTTGAGATTCACTAGGAGTGAAGTCGATCCAAACCATTGCTTGAAGGTTGTGGATAATAGACCTCTCATACCGGCACCTTCTGAGGACGACCTCTTTCTGACAGGGGCAGACCCTCTCAGTTACAAAAGTAAGAGGGATTTGGATTCTGGATTTAGAATGATGAACTACAAGCCCGTGACTACCTCGATGGAGCTTAATTTTCAGAAGTTATGTGGTATGGATACCGGACCTGATTTGTGAAATGCCTCTGAGTTTCACAAACTCATACTAGCATTGATGTTCTTGGTGAACTCCCGTCCGGATATATGTTTTGCAGTTAGCATGGTGAGCTCATAAGTGGTTGAGCCTCACTAAATTGGTGCCAAGAATCTTCTCAAATGTCTTCGGGACACAATCTCTCATGGATTGAGATACACTGCCGGAAATATGAAGCTGCATGATTATTCGAATGTTGACTGGGCAAGCAGTGTGGAGGATCTCAAGAGCACTTCTGAGTGCTTATTCTTTTTGGGTTCTGCTCGATATCCTAAATGAGCAAGAAGCAGAAGACGGTTGCTTTGAGCATCGTTGAGACCAAATACATAGCTACGAGTATGACCTTGTGAGAAGTTGCCTAGTTGCGAACGCTCTTCAGTGAGTTGCTTATACACATGATGGATACCACCGTAATCTTCTGTGTCAACCAGGGGGGCATTCGATTGTTGAGGAATCAAGTATTCTATGGTTGCTCCAGCATATAGACATTAGATACTACCTTATCTGGGATATGGTACATCGATGAGCGAGGAGGCTCCATCGCATTGAAACTAATGTACAAGTCGCAAACATTCTGCCGAAGCCCGGAGGAAAGGTCAAATTTTTGACTTTCCTGAACGACTTGGAGTCATTGAGAGACCCTCTTATGAGGGTCCTGCATGATGCATGCACTGAGCTCTGGGAGCTCCAGGGGCTTGGGGTACTTCTTGGAGCAACAAGCGACCATAGGGAGACTCACCCTCCCTAATGGTGCACTATGTACAAGGTGAATGGCTCAGCCTTCCCTTGTGATACACCATGACGACTTAGGGACTGGATGAGTGGTTCCCCTGTCGAGGCATCCTACCCATGCAATCTGGGACTCATGGGAAATACCTCTCATCTCGCCAATAAGCAGGGAAATGGGGTTAGGGACCATAGTAGTACTATCGATGGACGCATCGTTGTATCTACCATACTCCCTATGCTAGGATGACCTTCATTGATCTGGGATCAATGAAACTGATCTAAGATCAGTGTGAGTGGTTCGAGACATTCTCTTTTCTTATTGATCAGGGATTAATTGGAACTGACTTTGGGTCCGCAGAGAATGGTATGAGACATTCTCGGTCAATTCTTCTTCTTCATGGTTCAGCAGAGCAGTGCAGGGCACTGACGGCAGAGATAATACCGATGTTTAGATGGATTAGCAGATGGATTTCTCCCTCGTTGAGAGGGAGTGTTAAAATTGGCAACTAGGGCCAAACTCCATGTGGGCCATCTTATTTATGGCAGCTAATATTTTTCTTAGATCCCTCTCATCGAGAGGTGTAGGATTGATCTAAAGATCATCTGATTCCAATAAGTACTCATGGAGTTATGAATTTATTTGTGTTATGGGACAATTCGTCAACGTCGGCCAACAACCAAATAACCCCCACATGTGCTCAACATTTTAGTATAAAAGGAGATGACCTGAAAGTCAATTTACACACACTTCTCTCTTGATTTCTCTCCACTTGTCTTGGGTTTTAATGTGAGAGAAATCTAGGAGGAAGAAGCCCTAGACGTTGGAGGAAAGGAGGTTGCCCTAGCCGCAGCAAAGAAGACAGGGCATCAAAGCTATGGAAGGGATCTATGTTGACCTAAACGAGCCCATGGAAGAATTTTACGCAGCTATGGAAGAGGCCTTAACAAGCCCTAGACGCAAGTATATTGAAGTGTCTTGGGTGCAAGAAAGGGCAGCGTATGATGCTACAAGAAGAGGCCAAGGCAGCGAGGGAGTTAAGGTCTAGTTCAAGTCCACCCGAGCTACTGTTAGAGGACCCAAGAGCTGAGCTTGGAGGCCGAGTTGAAGAAGGGTGAACGCAACACTGTTTGGGGCAACGAAAAGGTAAGGGAACTCTGTTTTGAGTGGGTTGTAGGTGACAGCGTGGGACCACTTCAAAACAGGGACAGTGTGAAGAGGTTTTGGGTCAGATTTGTGCCCAGAACAATAGCACATATGTGGAGGACCTTGGTGGATGGTTAAGGGTTGTTGCAACATGACAAGATGCCATGACCAGTCACAGTGTAACCAGCAATGAAAGCATACAATTGGGACAACAGTTATGGCATGGCGCAATTGATGGGACAGCAGCAATACAATTGGGACAGCAGCTCTGTCATGGCACAATTGGATAGCAGTTGTGATGGGACAGTAGCAATTGCCAATTGGCATAGCGGTACGGTAAGAACGATGCGTGGGCAGCATGTTACAATGACAACATCATAGCAGCAATGTTACAATGATGGCATAGGACAGCAATGTAACAATGGGACAACAGAAAAGGCATGCTTACAATGAAACAATAGTATGGTAAGCCAGGTGTAATAAGCACATGGTGGCAAGCATGGTGCAGCAAGCACATGGGACAGTAAAGCAAACATGGCGCAACAATGGCACATGATGGTACATAATGCAGTACAACGATGGGTCCAGTAATGATTGATGAAGCATGATGAGATGCAGCATAGTGATGATGGGTGCAGCATGGTGCAGCACGGTGAAGTGCAGCAATGATAACGAGGTGCAGCACAATGATAGGTGAAGGAGTCACCTTGAAGAATCAATTGAAGCAGCATGTCTTCAACTGAGTTTAGCTATCTCATGTATCATCTTCTTAGAGATAATCTATGCTCTTATTTGGATAAGTCAAATTGTTGACTTCTATTACAAATGTACTATCTCTCTCCCTGTTGAACTATTGAAGAACATATAAGAAGAATTGATCAAGGGTTTCCCCACATTGGGGTTTGTCCCTGGCTAGCGCCACATCTTGTGTCCTCTTGTCTTGGCTTGTCTTCTGTGATCTATGTTTATTTTCTATCTTCAATTTACTTTAAATGTTGATGTGATTGCTAATCTGGAAAAGATATTGAGCTAACTATGAAAATTGAAATAAATTGCTCTAAGTATAAAACATACCTAAAATTAACAGTTTTTTGCTCGAGTAGTGGAACAGCGGAGAGTCTGAGCTAAGTAGTAGTCATCAAGCCTCCAAAAGCCAACGATACTGCATGGGCTCATTGTAATGTGATTGATGGCAAAATGATCTGCAAATATTGCCAAAAATCTATTGCAGGAGGGGGTATTAACAGGTTCAAGCAACACATGGCTGGGACAAGAGACCATGTAAAGCCATGTGGAGCACCAAATGAATTAATAAGGCATATTAGGGCAAGATACCTTCAAAATTTTGAGACAAGTCACTGAACCAATAGAGAAGTTTGTTAATCAAGCAGTTGCAAAGTTCGAGGGTCGAGACTCAACCAACTGAGTTTGATCATGATGAGAAGTTTCAAGTGATAATTTTGATCACTAATATGATAATATCATATATGTAGATTTGTAGCAAGTCAGCGGCCCCGAAGTTTGTAGGCTTTGTTTTTGAACTCTAAAGGCCATTTAGAGCCTAATTTTTTATATATTTTGTTGTTGATATGTATTGCACTTGGTGCCATTTTGATATATTCACCTTTATATGGTATATATATGAGTAAACTTTGCATATTTCGTCTATTGGTTTGGAATCATAGTTTTAAATCTTAAAAATAGTTTTTTTCAATAAAAAATAATTATTTCATGTGCTTTTTTTAAACCAGTTCATTGAGATCTAACCAATCCCAGTTTGACCAACTTCAGTTTGAAACTCGGTTTATTAGGTGTATCGGTCTAGTCACCGGTTCCGGTTTTTAAAACTATGTTTGTATCTAATTGGCACATTGGTATTCTATTGTTAATGTCAAAGAGTTGTTAATTGTGTTTAAAGATCATCATTATCTAATTGGCATTCTAGCATTGTTGAAAGAAGCATTGAAATTGCCTATTTATGGTCATTTGGTGAGCAATTGTCTATTGGTAAGCTTGGCAAAAAAAATTGACGCCATCTATCTAGTTCATTGAGCACTATTATTTTGGTGAATATTGTCATTGCATATTGTTAATTACTTTATTGTTTTAAAATGAATATCATTCTAATTTGTCTCTAAGTACTTAAAACATTTTAAAAACTTCACCTTAAGAGTAATCACTTATATTTTGCACTTGCATTTTAGGACTAATCCTGCACTAATTAATTTACCTTCAAGCATAAGCTTAGTTGATAGAAAGATAAGACCACCTTTCTCATCCAACTTGCGAAGCCTATTGAAAAATGTAACTAGGTTCAGCCTTCATAATGACATATGTAATCATGATTTTATGTATTTGATGTAAAGAGAAGAATAAAATTATTATTGTTATTCTTGAGGCATGGGTTTTGTGCTCAAGGTTATTTGATTTATAGGTCAAGCATCCATTGAGAGTTTCTAGGGCTTGTGATTGAGTCTACAAGTCATAAGAGTCATTGTCAGGTATGGAAGACCCTTTTGGGCATGTTACATATTGTAAAGAAAATTTATTTTAGTCAAAATTAGAGTCAAAGACCCTCCAAGACCTTGTCAAATAAGAAGCAACAAATCAGCCTTCAAGAAAGAATGAGTCGGCCTTATGAAGGGGATATTCAACCTACCAATAAGACTATATTAGAGAGCTCAACTTCTTTTGGAGAATCATCAATTTAGCACACAAGAAGTTCGATCTAAAAGGAAAGAAAGACCTAGAAGGAGCAAAGAAGAGGAGAATCCAAGGAGGAGAAAAATCGAAGCAACGAAGATTGTTTTTGGACCAATTTCTCTCACACGTGTGGATTGTAGCTAGGGTTTCTAAAGTGAAAACTTGTAGACCTCAAAAGAAGTTAAAACCTAGCATTAAAGGATCATTCTTGCAAGCTGAATTCATGAGAAGAAAAGTCCAAGCAAAGAGAAGGAGAGGAGCCTCTTAATTTTGCCCTAATCAACTCACACGTGCGAAGTAGCAGTCATTGCAAGAGGCCGAAATTACAGTCAAAGTTACAGGTTCGAAATCTTGGTCAAAGAAGAAGTGGATGTTGTTGGAAGGCACATTTGACTTGGGTTGACTTTGAGAGAAGGGAGTGGAGAGAAGCCCAAGGAAAGATAACAATGACTATATTAACGATATCTCCCCTGGAAATCTAACCATTCGATGCCTCCGGCACTGCAGAGACTATGGCTCTGATGACTGCAAGGTCGCCATGTTAAACACAAAAGAGGGTCTAAGCTTTGTTGAGAAATCTAGGGCAGCTAGGTTAGGTGATTTCTCTTTTTCGATAATTGTTTGTGATGTAATTATGCGTAACTTAAGGAGAATTTTAACTTGGACTTGGAGGAGTCTTGGCCAAGGGTCATAGGTCTTGGAATTCGTCAATTTGAAGTTCTATAAGAAGAGAAGAGTTCTTGTGGGTTTTCCTCTCAAGAGAAGAGGTTTAGGCCTTGCCTAATAGCCTATATCTTGTGTCCTCTTGTCTCATTGTTCTTTATTGTTTGGTCGTTGTTTGATGATAAGAACATTAATTATAATCAAGTGAGAAAATAAGCTAATTAAGTTACGTATAATTACATCACAAACAATTATCGAAAAAGAGAAATCACCTAACCTAGCTGCCCTAGATTTCTCAACAAAGCTTAGACCCTCTTTTGTGTTTAACATGGCGACCTTGCAGTCGTCAGAGCCACAGTCTCTGCAGTGCCGGAGGCATCGAATGGTTAGATTTCCAGGGGAGGTATCATTAATATAGTCATTGTTATCTTTCCCTGGGCTTCTCTCCACAACCTACTCTAGAGACTAGTTTCAAAATAGCTAAGGGAAAGGATTCATCTAGTTAGGCATCTTAACTTAAAATTAATCAAGATCCTACTCTCATGCAAGTTTTTGGTATTGCATTTCATATAGGATGATGAAGCATCCTAAGGCAACAACTGTTCATTTGGTGGCTTGGTAGATAATTCATTTTAAGCAAGTAATTTGACTCCATTTAAGGCAATGTTCTTCCAAGATAATATAATTATATCACTAAACTTGCTAAATTAACCAAGTTGCTAGGTCATTCAGTTGTGTCCCCGGGACTTGTTGGTAGTTGACGGGTCTTTCATCTTCACATTTCATAGGGATTACCCCCCATAGCCTGTTGTTGGGAGACAGCTAGAATGAAGAGAGTGGGGATCAGAGTGACAGCCCCCGCCTTGAGCGTTGCCGCATCTTTCCTATACAATTTGGGCTACAACAAGGGAAATATGCATAAGAGAAATTCATTTATGGAAATCTCCATACCTGGAAAATTAAATTACAGCTATAATTAATACATTTAGACTTGGTGGAGTTGAAACAAACCCTTAACAATCAGATAAATTAATTCAGTGGACATAGAAGGATGACAAGGCTAAGTCTATGATCACACAGTGTATGTCAGATACGCAACTCCATTATTTATAGCTAATAGTTACAAAGAGATTTGGAATGAGATAAATAAGTTTCTTGGTTTGAAAGCACAAAATGCCAAATTTATATTCAGAAAATAATTTTAGGAATTAAAAATGGCTTATGGCAAATTATGTCCAGCCGCATAAATAACTTGAAAACACTTGTCAGGAGTTGGTTGAAAGTGGCATCAAGATCGAGGATGATGATTCTAAAGCAATGTTATTAAACAATTTGCCATCAAACTGTAACAACATCGTGTTCACACTAAGCCAAATCACCTCACAATCTTTAGAAGCCATGACTCAACCCTCGTGTTTGAAGAAAAGCAAGTGGATGAAGAGGAGGTTGGTGAGAATGCTATTTCCAATAAAGGCAACGGAACAAAAACACATAATAAAGGTAGATGCAGCAGCAATAAAAGTAAAAAGATTTAATGCTTCAGGACCGACCACTATAGTACCGGTAGTACAAAATCCAATGTGGTAATGAACTCGAGGATAACATAAAACAGAAAGATGGTTGCAATATAGAACGAGATTTAAATTTCAGACAAAAAAGATTCAAACAACAAACAGGCTGATGAATATCATGATAAAGTCCAATCAGATTCTACCTTCAAAGAGAGATGATTATGGCTGACTAAGGGGAGAGACTGCCAAGGGGAATCAGACGGAAGCCTACCTTCAAAGAGAGAGTTATGCTAGTCAGATAAAGCACCAGGAAAAGTCCCACAACTAGAGCTACATCACATTTCTGAAGACAACAAAAATGTGATACAAGTTTGTAATCATGTTTTAGTTGTTCAATCTAGTAATTTTCAGAAGTACTGTTTTATAAAATGTAGTATTTTGTGTTAAGGGGAGATGTTAAGATAAATAATAATTGTGAATCAATAATACGGATTAGGAGTCCTAATATAAAAGGCAGCTTGTAATAAAGGTCACATCTGTAACGTGACCAGTTAGATTAATATTAGTTGTTAGTATTGGAAGTAGTTAGGGATTATTAGGTAGACAAACCACCCAGATCAGAATTAATCCTCCATCAAAAAATAATATATTTCCTAATTTATCTCTCTCGTGTATCTGTGCTTGTCTAACAAACTTAAATAGCTGATTATCAAATTAATGCTTACATACAGTTGAGAAAATTTCACAAATACCTCTGGTTCCACCTTCCTTTTTGCTGTCAAATCAGCCTTATTTCCAGCAAGTGTCATCACCATGTTTGGATTGCCTGCATCCAAGAACATCAGCTAAAACCAGGGTAGAGATAGTTACAAGTAGAATTAGAATTACTTGTTTACCTCATTGCAGATATAAAACCAAAGTGATGTTGCCTTATTAAAGTGATATAGGACCCATTTCTTGGGAACTAGGTATAAATTATAATACGTTTAGCACCTCCGTTATGGCTACAAAGTCATGTTTGCCACATAGCCTGGATCTAACAGCTTAGGAACTTTGGCAATAGACTCACGAACTACAAGGCTAAGTCAATTGAATAGAACTTAAGCATGGATCATGAAAAGCAAAGTGTAAGCACTTGCAATACTGGACAGCTTGGCAGAAGATTTCAGCAATTATGGACAGAATCCATGTTCTACCACAACTCCACCAATTAACTGACTATAGCGTACAAACCAAAAACCAAGTCGAGATCCAAATCCAGACTAATACAAAAGTTTCACAGTGAAATATTTCACCACTACTAGCACTTGCAATCTCATATGAGATTCTGCCCTACTGTCACAACTCAATGTGAGAGTAAATTGATTGATGAAATGTGGAGAACAGAAATAGTTACCCTGTCTTTGAAGTTCCTGCACCCATTTCTTTGCACGATTAAATGAATCCTGCACACATAAACCCTTCGAATCAGAACTGGACATTACATAATAAATTTTAAGGCTCATGCCTTGGATCTTGGCAATCTTGGCATGATATATATTGACAGAAAAATATTTTTCACAGTAGAATTTAAATGGATTTAATTTGAGATATGAATAGAATACAGAAGTATATTTTGTGCTTTAAGACTTGATTGAAGCGCCTGATAGAATTTTAAATTTAATTTATCCAGTATAGCAAATGTTAGCACCTGAAAGTGGATTACTTTCTATGGAAGTAAAACTTGGCTACAAAATTATATTCTTAATGAATGTGAATTAATCAGTCAAATTAATGACAACAACCAAAATTTCATTTATAGTTATTATGGTGCTTTTGTTATGCTGTTAAAACTTAAATTTACTTACAATGATAATGATTCACTTAGGAGTCTTAGGACCTCGTTGAAGTTTGAACATTCAAAAAAATTGAAATAATTAGTATATATCCATCTTAAATCCAAAGCTATTATGTGTTAAGAGGGAGCAACATACTTTAGGTGCAAATCTCAATGTTTTTCATCCACAAAGACTAACTGACCTCGTTGACGGTTATTCCTCTCAGTGCTTTATAAAACCAGATTTAAAATGGATCTATGATACTTTTTTTCATGCCCATTGACTTTATTATTTCATTCATGTCCACCCTTTTTTTCCAGTGAAATATAGTCCTTTGCCCACCCAGGTATTAAACGTTCCAAGTGAGAATGCCGGTACCTTGCCAGCACCATGGACAACAACAATAAACGGTAACTGCCAATGGAGATACTGACTAGTAACCCCAACAGTCTAGATGGGATTTGAAACTAAGAGATCCGTGAACTTTTGCAAAAAAATGCATTTCCCAATCGAGCTAAGCCTTGGAGTTGCATATATCTTTTTATTAATGTAGCCTACTGACTAGTAACCCCAACAGACTCGATGGGATTTGATATTAAGAGCTCCATTAAATTTTGCGGAAAAAAAAAAAGAAAAAAAAAAAAGCAAGAAGCATTTACCAACCCAGCTAACCCTTCAGGTTGCGTACACTCTTTTTTTTATTAATGTATTTTTAAACAAAAATCTGTTAAATAATTCCGTTAAAAAAATTGCCTTCAGTGTCAATAGTTCAATTATTCTTCAGTATAGGTAAAGCACTTAAAGAATTTTAGTGTGAATATTGTAACATATTACTTGACATGTAAATTATCCTATATAATTCAGGACATTGGTATGTACCAATTGGCCCTTTTTAGTAAGATGATTTTGTGAGTAGTAATCCATCCTCCAAGGTAATATAAATCATCTGGTTGTCGTTATCCATTCGCATGTTCCTCTCATTTGATGCCCCGTGGATTGTCACAAAGAGCATCAAATCTCTAGAAGTAAATCCATGAAATGGAATGAAATTGAACAGAATCCAGATACTGCAAGGGAACTAACAGTGCCATAAAAAGCTACTTTTGTCTGCTTGTATCCTCTCCATACAAACAGAAGCATTCAAAACCAGGTCAATTCATTAGTCAGGGACTCATGGCAATATATTAAACCGAATTCACAAAGGCAGGAAAACAAAAGACTAGTGCTCAAACAATTCCAATCAAATCATTAAATTAATTTTTAAATATACCTCTTACCATTTCAAAGGCACCTATGCCTAGCATAGAATCAGGAAGGGTACTACATCAATCCAATCAATAATTCATATAATCAATCATACCGTTGATATATGGGGAGACTACAGGGACTGGTTGCTCAAGACAAAATTATATTTGATAAAAACCACAATCATAAATAGGTATTTTCCATAGTTTTTAATATCTATTCAAAAATTCAACAAACACTATGACAGCTGGTGATATTATGAATGTTGACTACAACTATAAATTAAGATTTAACTATAGAAGGTAAACATCTTCCTCCTGATCATGTATTTAGCTTTCCTCAATCAGAACTTCACTTACAGGTTTAACTTTTCAAGCCAGTATCAGTCGAAATGCTTGAAATATTGTCTTTACTAGAAACTATTTTAAACTACAACAACATTTATTTCTCAATCAGCATAGTAAAAACTGCATCGCTGGGTCAGTGAAAACAAGGTGCTGTTACGGCCCTCAACTAGGTTCAAGCCTCCCGAGCAACACAATGCCCCTCGAAACATAAACATAAGGATCAAGATTCAAAACTGTATCGACATAAGCTTACAATAGGAAATTATAATTTGTAAAGTAGGAAATAAACCAATGTGTCATTGGCTCCAGTCAAATTATTGATTTTGAAAATCTTTAAAGGGCATGTAAGTTCACAGTATGTTTTAGATTAAGAAACATATACCAAAGTTCTAAAACAGAGATATAAAACTTACAAAACAGATAAATTTAAGTACCAATTTGAACGACAATGCATTGCTTACCAAACTTGTGACATCATAGACAACTATAGCTGCTGCTGCACCACGGTAATACATGGGAGCCAAGCTATGATATCTTTCCTGCCCTGCAGTGTCCCATATCTCAAACTTGATCGTAGTCTCATTCAAAGCTAAAGTCTGAGAGAAGAACGCTGCTCCTATGGTCGATTCCTGAAACAATAACATGCCTATATAAGCTTCGAAATTAATTTTTATATGCATTTGAAAAAGAAAAAATAGTGCACAGTCGATAAACGCATACTATCTATGCAATACCTGATATTCAAAAAATTGGCCTCTGACAAACCGCAAAACCATGCTAGACTTCCCAGCTCCCATATCACCAAGAAGCACCTGCCATATTACACGATTTGGTTGTTTAGTCTATCCCATAAAAATTTAAAATAGAATAATGTAGGTCTGCAAGCAAACTTCAAAGTTAAATGCATCCCAATTCCCCTTTGCCATGCACATCCACCCATGCTGTTGGATTCATGTATGTACAAGACAGATATGATGGGGGTTAAACACTTGACCAAGTGATTGCATTGAACATCATTTTTAACCAAGAAACCCATAACCAAGTTGCTTATTTTAGTCCTGTGCACATTCATCAAAACTTTGGCTTAGACAAAACAGATAACACCAAATTGCTGTCATATCATAAAAAAGGGTGGTCTTTCATAGGGTAGATATTTTAGCATAAATGGAATATCAGCCTATTTCTCTGTCACCTCAAGCAGAGAAAAAGACAAGATACAAAACCATACAGGTTTCAGAAATGGCACTTTCAAGTTTCAAGATTTTAAGCAGGAAAGGGATATCTATATATAAATATCTTAGTAGGAAGGAAACTGTTTTATATACGTAGCGTGCATATAGATGTATGGGTAGGAATTCTCATATTTTCACTTTTCTTAACTCTTCTTTATTTATTAATAATCATTTCTTTTATTTTAGTTGGTCAGTGGGGGTCCATCAACGATTAGTTTATAAAAAAGAATTAAAAACAATGACGCATTTCCATGCATGAATCTCGTACTAAAATCAATGACGCATTTCCATGCATGAATCTCGCACAAAACTTCTGGGAAGCCTTTCCGAAAAGTTTCCAGGAACGACACGTCTGGGCACTATTTCCCATAAGTTTCCTAAGAGTTTCTGCACAGGAAAAAACTTCTCTGTAGAAACAAACCGCAAGTTATAACTTTCAGTTATGTAGACCTATTGCACAAAGCCATCTTCCTATTTTTAAATCCCCAAAACGCATAAGATGAACAATACTACTATTCACAAAGCCAAGATTGAAAAAAATATGATCCAGATAGAACTCTAGTTACTCTATTGAAGCTGGGAGGTAGTCCGATTGGGTGTTGGTCTATCTGCCACTATGGTGATGTGCGGTTAGAGAGCTTGTCCGCCATCTCCAAACTAATCTCAAGGATATGATTGACCTCCCAAGGGGAACATTGAAGGGAGATACAATGTCTCACCACCCTATGGTTTGGAATACTTTGAAGATCCCTCTATCTCTTACTGCCCCAATCCAATGAGGCAACATGAAATATGAGATGATCCTCCTAATAATCTCATGGCAGGGCAAGGCATACAAGAACTGGGATCTATGGCTAAGTATCTCCCGGGTGAAAGAGGGCTAGGCATCTTTGGTGACAATACTGAAAGAAAGTAGAAAGGACCTAAGTCCCTATAGGTACAGTGGTATCGCCCTCTGATTTCATAGTATAAGGGGCACCTAAGAATGAGGTGCATCACTATCTTTCACTCCGGAAGGTGGCAAACCTAGCAAATCCTATTTGGCCAAGGAATATGGTGAGCGGTGTCCACCCAAAGTTTATAAGAGCCAACTTGAAGCTAGCTTAGACAGATCCTAAGTGAATGCATCCAGTGTCTATAAATGTATGTGGGACAAACAACAATGCCATTCTGCAACTCCAAGATGTGCTCTAGATAGAAAGACATCTTTGAGCACCTAGGTCCTCTGGAGGCAAGGTCTAAGTAACTTAGATATACAATCTATAGCTGTCTTCTCCGATGGCTTGATTCAATTTCTGTCTAGTAGGTAAAGATGGCCTGATGCATCTAGGGAGACTTTTTAGGGAGAAGGGGCCTAGAGGAAGTGGCCATCGACTGAAAAAGTCTGAAAGGCCACTGGTAGCATTATTTTGGAGTGAAGCAAATTGACAATGTATTGCAACTTGATGTATCACCCAGGGTTGCAGGGGAGCGAACCCCCCCCCGCGAAGCCACTCTCAATTCGCGCTTCCAAAATCGCTCTCAAAGGGGAAGCGATTTTAGGAGCACGCTCCCTTTAAAAAAAAATGCTACCTAGTCTTTTTTGAAAAAAAAATTGCAGTAACATTCCAAATGCAATTTTTTTTTCAAAGAAGCAAATAATTTTTGAGTGGGGAAGCCTAATGATCAAGCCTATGGCCCTAGTATTGATATGTGATTCATGGTAATGTTAAATTGTTAAAGTAACATTACCATGAAATGACTCAGGATGTTTGAGAGTGGTTTTGACCTCATTGGATTTCATATGGAGAAAGTAGAATTTTAGATCTCATTCAAAATCCAACAGACTTATTAGTTTTTCAAGATTTCAGGATTGGGGGTTGCAATGTTTCCATTGAATTTTGTCATGTATTGAGGTATGGAACTCGTATTTAATTAAGAGCACCAATCCCTCTATGCACCTTGATGTTAATGACATTGGTTGTCGAACTCCTCTATCATGACCCTACTAAAAATGTACCCATCACTCAAACAAAATCTTGACTTGACATGCTATGTTTTTTCTATCTTATGTTAATTCTTAGAAGGTGATATTAATGACAAAAATACCTCTGGATATCAATGCTTAGAGGGTGATATTAATAACAAAGATCCTCATTTTCCAACAAGACTAAAATATTAGACATTTCTTGTGGCAGCAAGAGGCCCAAGCATTAGCAATAGATAATAAATTTACTTGTCTTTTCTAGTTTCTAATAGTTTTTGTAATTGTTGCCTCTTTCATATTTATTTTGATATTTTTTGTAAACAATATATGACAATTTAAGTTTGAAGTTGGCAATTATAACTCATTAGTAATGAATTATGAATATGATGCTTCGTGAAAGTTGAAAGTTGTTTCATTTCATTTCATGTTAGATATTATTTGTTGTAATGGTCACACTTAGCTTACAAGTACAACTTTGGTGATCAATGATGATAAATGTTATATATTGAATTTTGAAAGCTTGAAACTTTAAGATTGACGAATCATGAGACTCAATATGTTGGATGTTACTATGTTACTAACTTGTGGACATGGTTGATGAAAATTATAACTTCTAAATGATTGTTGTTATATGGTTCAATTTATATTTTTTATGCTTTTTATATCTAATTCATCATTCTACATGCTTTTGTTGACATATATTCATCAAAATATAAAAATATAAATATTATATATATATATATATATATAATTGCTCCCAAACCAGGAACTTCTGAAAATGTCGCTCTGGCTCCCGAGTAACCTTGGTATCACCACAGTATTAAAAAGGCACTGAGAATCATAATGTTTAATAAAAAAAATGTATGTGAAACCAATCCACAGGTAAAATCTCATCGCCAAATGGGGCTTTGGTTCAGTCACTGATGAGGTCATCATCCAATATAGTTCCCTTCATGTTGTGGTCTACCCCACCTGAATGGCAAGAATCTCAAACGGATGACGTTGGGTGCAAATCCCCAAGTAAATTGGGTAAAATAGCTAACCCAGACCTGGCAACTAAGCTAAAGGAAGTCTGCAATATGCAGCGAAGCCCTCGGATTGGGGTGTGTTTCTCAAAACACATCCAACACAAAAATAAAAAATAGGAAATCGCTGGCAAGTATAATTAACATTTAGTCACTAGCATTAGGCAGATCTAAGACAATGAATGGCAAATTATAAATGGTCAAACCATATGAACATGTCACTAATGCCTAAACACTAAACAGAAAACAGAAATGCCTTGTAGGATGGAAGAATAGTTTCAACACACCACCCAAACTATACATGGCAAATGGTCAAACCATATGAACATGTCACTAATGCCTAAACACTAAACAGAAAACAGAAATGCCTTGTAGGATGGAAGAATAGTTTCAACACACCACCCAAACTATACATGGCAAATAGTGAAATGGTACAAGCTGATTTTGTATTTGGCTACAGCCCTTGTGTACAGACACCAAAACTTCCCTTTGTGAACGATCTATGGCTATAAAGTTCCATAAGATAGACAATCTTAAACGATAAACACAGGCAGCCTGGGAATCAGAACCAAATGATCACTGGTGACTGCCATATGTAAAGCTAAATACTATTGGGTCAAGCATGGAAAAAAAATTGTAATCCACTACAAGTATTTAGGGTTGAGAGTCCAGGATAGGTAGACGTTTGACAACGCGGTAATTTGAAAAGGGCATTGTAAATAATAATAGCTCATAAGAAGAATTGAGACCCAGCTTCAAACATTACCAAGATAATTAATGAAATTGCATAAAGATTGGACCTGAAGGATATGAAAAATTCCAACAACATTGAATGCATATGATTCCCTTAAAGTGCCTTGAAAATTGCAAATCATTTCAAAAATTATTTTAGGGGAATTAGCTGAAGATTGCCTTGAGATTCAACGCAACCTAGATCGTTTTAATGGAAAACAGCCATTTGCCTCGGAATTCAAGGCAACCTAGATCGCTTTAATGGAAAAGCAGCCATTTGGCTCAGAATTCAAGGCAACCTAGATGATTTTAATGGAAAAACAGCCGTGTGCCTCAAGATTCAAGGCAAAATATATCGTTTTGAACCGTTACTGTAGGATATTCTGCATTTTGTTGGCCGATTCCAAAATGATCAATATGTTAGATCTGGTTAATCTATTGGACTCAATCAACTATTGATATTGCAAGTTTCAGGATGCAAGTCCATGAATAATATTCAAGAGTTAAAGTCCGCCCATTAAGTTTTGATTCACTGGTAAGACCAACGAAGTATTAAGTCATCCAGCAGAGTTCCATTCTCGCCGTGGTCTACCCCGTTTAAAAAGAGATTGAGATGGAGGATAAATACCAGAAAATTGTCATCTGCCCCATTCAAATGATATAGTTTACAATGGATGACGCCTGTTATAAATCCGAGCAACTGTGGCAGAATAAATATCCATCAAATCTGGAATCTACCCCCAATATGTTTCTTACAGGTTCAGCTGATATAGTTTACAGATGGATAACGCCTGTTATAAATCCGGGCAATTGTGGCAGAATAAATACGCATCAAAACTGGAATCTACCCCCAATATGTTTCTCACAGGCAAACATATAAATACCCTTGAACCTGGCAATCTGACCCAATGTATTTCTCAAATAAATGAAAAAGGCTTACCAGCTTCGCCGACATATTGTTGGCGCCCATGGCACCTGCTGAAATAACTCCCTGAGAAATTCTTCGCAGAAATCAATCCCCGATCGCTGCTGAAATAACTCCCTGAGAAATTCTTGGCATGAATCAATCCCCGATCGCTGAAAACTGTAGAATCAGACACAGAAAATTCCGATAAAAGGATTATCTATCCGGTGCGCGTTAAGACACGAGGGTTCTCCGACAGTGGCGTGCACAAGTCCCTAGAATGAACGAAAATCTGATCGATTGAATTTACACGGTGAACCAATGAAGGGCGTGAAGAGGCTAGATATTCTTTTCTTCTGTTTACCGCCTCGTGTCGGCCATTCGTGGCGTACCGTCTAAGAACACCGGCAGAGGGGGTTTCGAGGTTCGAACCTAGGACAATTATCCCATAAGATTCGCACAATGAGTTGCGCTGGTTAATTTGAAGGAATTGATCATGTTTTGTGCCTCTCTATCTATAATTTGAAAATAAAGAAGTCAATGGATTATGGTGGGCTGCACAGGATGGTGGCTTGTGACGTACTGGAAGGTAGTTGGAGGATGACCAATTTGTTTCCCAGTTCAATTTCTTGTTAATTTAGATAGGGTATTATTTGTCTCTTCTATAAAATACAAATTAATAAATTGACTGAGTTAAAGATTGATAGGGTGTTCTGTTAAAACATTTTTTGATGTAAAGTCACCAGTTCAATTTTCTTCTTTATCAAAATGATATATTTTGACATAATGAAAATGAGTCCGGCTAAGTTTACCAAAAAAAATTATATAATTAAAAATAATAATAATAAAATTTCAAAAAATATTGAAAATATTATATTTGATGTTAAAGACAAATTTTGTATAGGAGATGTTATGTTATTAAGTTTAAATGCGTTGCATTCTAGTAAAGGAGGATGTCATTATTTAACTTAGTATGGGGAGATATTGTCATGTTATCAAAATGATATATTGCACATAATGAAGATGAGTCCCCCAAGCTGGAAAATTATATAATTAAAAATAAAAATAATAATAAAACTTTGAAAAATATTGAAAATATTATATTTGATGTTAAGGACAAGTTTTATATAAGGGATGTTATGTTATTAAGTTTAAATGTGATGCAATCTAGTAAAGGAAGATGTCATTATTTAACTCAGTATGGGGAGATATTGTAATGTTATCAAGTGTAGAATGCTTTGCAATTTAGTAAGGATGTTATCATGTTATTGTGCACAAAGGAGAAGGGTTGAGCTAAAAATACAAATCAATTTTAAAATTTAAAATAAAATAAATAAAATAATAATAATTAAAATATGAGTAAAGTTTAGATTTATGTTTTTGAATTAGAATTAAAAATAAAATAAAATAAAAAAATCATTAATTTTAATAATATTATTAAATATTTAGCCCACAGAGCTTTGGATTGACAGTGAATGGGTGCACTATTAAAGCACTGTCACTAGTTCAAATCCCCTATAGATGCTTACCTACCAAAAAAAATATTGTTAAAGCACTGTCACTAGTTCAAATCCCCTATAGATGCTTACCTACCAAAAAAAATATTATTAAATGTTTACTTTTTAATTATGTATTAGTCATGGAAGTCATAAAAGAAAAAATATAATTAATCAATTTGTAATAAGAAAAGGAATCAAAACTTTTTGATCCGTATAAGCGATTAATAAAATTAAAAGATTATTGTTTTTATTAGTTGATAACTAATCAAAAACAAAAATAAAATAAAAACTCTATTTATATTTACACATATTTACACACAATGTGGCCAATTGATCTCCAACGAGTATGGAGAGATGTTATAAATCTAGATTTAAGATAAATATAAGCTGAATTTTATATATATATATATATATATATATTCTTGTTATTAGATCATGTTTACATGCTAAAAAAACTAATAACTTTCGTTAGATATAAAAGTCATTATGTAGATAATGTTAAATGGTTACCCTAAGTGCGATCTATTTATAGTTCTTTCCAATTTCAAATCAGTAAAAACAATCATTTTCATGAATTTTATTAATAATATATGAATATAAATAAATTTGCATTTCTTTTATATTATAAATAATTTTAAATTTAAGATGAAGTTATGTTTTTCTTAATTAGATAAAAATCTTTATAATTTGTATTTTTATTTGGTATATAATTATTTATTAAAAAAAAAACTTGAAAATATATACTTATATATATATACAAAATAGTACCTCTTTTATTTTATTTTTTTTAAATTATTTTACTTAATACTTAATTTACTTAATTATCTAAATATATAGAAGATAGTATCTCTTTTTTTTTCAAATTATTTTACTAATACTAATTTAAATTCACTTTAAATTTTTATTTATTAAAATAATAAAAGATATCAAACTTCTTAATTAATTAAAAATAAATAAATCTTTCATAATATTATAAGAAATCTAAATTTAAAATAAACCCATATTCATTTATATATATAAATATTTTATTTTTAAATTTATTTATTTTTTAGTATAATGATTTATATACATATATAAATATTTAATTTTTTTAGTATAATGTTATATTGACAATATGATTGATATATATATATATATATATATATATATATATATATATATATATTTTATTTTTAAATTTATTTATTTTTTAATATAATGTGTCAAATAAACTTATATCGATTTATATACATATATAAATATTTAATTTTTTAAGTATAATGTTATATTGACAATATGATTTATAACATATTTGTTATATTAGATAGAAAACCACTTACTTACCATATTATTTTATATATACAATAATTACGCTAATATATTTTATTTATTAACTTTTATCAAATATATAGAGAAATTTGTAAGTACACCTATTTAACCTAAATAATATTAGGTATAAACTTCTAAATATAATTGTAAATTATATTCAATAACTCTCCTTACTATATAATTTAATAAAAATGTTTTTTTTTTTTCTAAGTAAATGCTACTTCTATATTAAAAAGAGAAAAGTATGTACAGAGCTGAAGAAATTACAAGTAGGCCTAGGCCAGTCCATGAACTGAGAAGGCTTGACTATTCTGTCTATCCGCCTTTGCTGGGTACCAAAAACTCCATTCTTTCACATGATTTCTTGAAATTATAGAACCTAGACTCCTACTGACATAGATACTATGGCAACTAACAGGATAGTGCCATGTTACAGTATAAAGAGTAGAGCAAAAAAAGTTGGCTGTTATGGCATGAAGCCAGCAGCAGTAACTGTAGAGAGCCTGAAAATTGAGGAAATCAGAGAGAGACACTAGATACGAAAACATTAAGACAAAAGACAGAAGATTGCAGACCGAAGTGAACTAAGTATGCTGGCTAGTCGATTCCGTCTGGACGCTGTCACCGTGGCTAGGAGAATCTACCCAGATGACCATCCCGTCTTCAGGATCAGGAGGAGCTTGGGTGCCTGAGACTTCTGCCACAACATTCAAATCTGGCAATTGCATGATTTCCTGGATGGACAGATCGTTTCCCGAATCCTCCCTATGTTCTGCTGGCTGGGCGAGTACACTCGGAGCAAACATCTCAGAATCGCGGCGTGTTCTATAAACTTTACCCTCCATATCCCCGACGAAAACATCACTGTCATGAGCTCTGGAGGGGGAACCCGAATTGATGCAGCTAGGGTCCTCCTCCGTTATGAACACAGAGAAATTCACCACTACCTCTGGGCGAACCAGGCGACTTGGGAATCGAAAACGGAAGGACTGATAAGTTCCCTATGGGAGCCAACATTCCTGCTCAGAATTGTCTGTGTCAGAAGGAGAAGGGGGCGCTTCATTGACAGGAGAAATGCGCTGCACACTGCCCCTTTCCGAGCTAACTCTCACGCCGGATCTTCCCCCTCTTCTGGGGATGCCTCTATCCCGCGGCATTTTGCCAAAATCTTGAGAGCCAACTTCACTGTAATGCCCAAGGTTATGAAACTGCCATCGATGAGCCATATATCGATTACTGGTCTCTATTAATAGGAGAATGACCATAATTGCTGCGTGTGAGAGGCTTTTGGCGCCTCCCCTACTCTCCTTAGAACTCTGCGCCCACATACCAGGCATAAATGCCTCACCACTCCTCTTCTGCGTTCGCCTGAAGGCAGTGTCCCGTCGGCTCTGAGTTGAAGTTAATGCTGCCGTCCTGCAGCTTAAAAACTTAAAATCACCACCGCCCTCCACGCGCATGGGCTGGCTCCTCCTTCTGCCTCCATGTGGCTGTGTCATGGGGCTCTTAATTACAAGTGTGGACACCCGCATCCAGGTGAATTTAATAAAAATGTTAAATGATACACATAATTAACATAAATTACTTTGGAAATTTATTAGGAACAAAACTTAAAACAATTATTATTTATAATTATTTTTTATTAAATTTAAAAACAATTCATTATTCAAAATAATAATAACATATTTTATAATAAATTTTATATAACTTTAATTTTGCTATTGCGCAAAATACATTTTTATCATAAATCTATTTTCTTTAATACTTATCTTTACGTTTGGCTTTTCTTCTGGAATTCTCCTTGTGAATGTGCAAAATAACATCCATACTCTATCGTGTATCTATGTGTGTGGGTATCATTTATGTTTTTGTTTTTTCCTACCACTTTCTTTTCACTTGCTTGTTGGTTTAGAATTCACCTATGTTGGAGAAGGGAAATATTATATTTTGTATATATGACCTTGTATCTTGATAAACCTTGTAAAATGAATTTCTCTTATATATAATTATTATTTTATAAAATTAATTTTAATGTTATAGATTATAAAATAGAAGGTTTGGTAAATTAGTAAAAGCTAGTGGGTGTTTTGTTTTTCATGTAAAATTTTTGAAAGTTGATCTTTTACATTGCTTAATTTTATTGTGTATATGATTTAATATTGTTATTAAATCAAGTATTATAATTATTAGATATTTAAAAGAAAATATGATTTAATATTGTTATTAAATCAAGTATTATAATTATTAGATATTTAAAAGAAAGGGTAAAAAAAATATTGTTTTATTTATTATATTATTTAAATGATTAATAGTAGGAATATTATTTTGAATAAGTAGAGTATATTAATACTTATTATTTTTTTTTAAGTTTATGATATTGTTTTTATAGCTAAAAGTTAGTGTTTTTTTCTTAATGTTTATGATATTGTTTTTGTGGCAAGGAATCTTTAGGATGATTTCAACAAATAAGTAAAGATCCAAAGGTTATGATAATTAAATGGAAAATGATTACTTGCACTAATTTTTATATATTATAAATCACATATTCAAGGCATTGGCTTCATCTAAATATCTTGGAATAGATCTTCATCACAAGTTTAATTTGAACTATAGCATTGAGAAAAAGATAAAATTGAGAGTGGAGAATTTATTATGGACTTAAAAACAATTGTAAATAATTGGATCATTGGTTAAAGGATAAATAGAAACTCCTTTGTGAGAGACTTGTCACCTTGGTATCTTACATAGTTGTGAAGTTTGGGATTGCATTAACTCTGAAGAATCATGGAGAGAGATAAATCAGATCCAAAAGTTCTTATCAGATCCAAAAGTTCTTTATAGCAAATTAAAAACAATATTCACCATCATATCCACCTCATATGAGCATTTCCCTATTCATACTACAATTATGAGTAAGTACATAATATACAAAAACAAGATAAATAGCATGGAAGATAAGAGGCTTCATAAGGTTGCGTCAAACTCTAGTCAAAACATGATGGCATAAGGATATAAATCTTAACTAAATCATCGGGGAATAAAGGAAGAGGTCATTTTGTAGAATAACAATGATATTAAAAAATAGTATTACATCTAAATTTAAGGATAAATTGTGGTGCTATGAAGAATTAAAGGATAAATGAAAATTAAGATACTATAAGGAGGTTATCAACCCTAATTTTTAAGAAAATCAACATTACTAAAATCAGAATAAACTCACATGAGCTCCAGAGTGAAACAATGCATTGGAGAATTTCCAAATTGTGGGTTGAAAGAATTGTCATATTTGTAACACTAAGAGGGTTGAAGATGAAAATTATTTTCTTTTACAATGTGTTGCAAACACCCACATCAAGTCATAATTTCAAAATATTTGATAAACAACAACCTTCTTAATTTTCCACTCATCTAAACTATGGTAATTTACAAAAGCTTCTCTGAAATTTTATTTACCACATAAATAAAATTCTAAAATAAATCTATTAAATCTTTGCGTTTCTTAAAATCTAATAAACTAAATTTGATCTCAATAGATGTTAACCACCACCACCGCCATTTTTGTAACATACCTACTACTGAACCCAACAAAAAACTTTAAAAACATAAATGTAATTCTATTTATACATACACAACATGCATAACCCACCATAGAATGTAGTAACTAATCACAACATAAAAACCATAATTAATAATAAAAATGAGAATATTTATGTTAGTGAACAAATCCACAACCAGTAGCAAACAATGAATATAGATCTTGAATATGTACGAGTAACAATGAATATTGATCTTGAATATGTATGAGGATTCGAGATGTCAATAAACAATTATACTAAGAATTACACTTTGTTATAGAATTTACACCTAACCTTAAACATGGGAATCATAAATCTCATTATGATAGTTGGCTCCAAAAATAATATAAGTCATTTAGTTTTAAATATCTTTTTAACGATTTTTTTCGAGACGATTAGCTAGGTTCATAATTTTTTTTTAATGGAAATCAAGTATTACTTTGAAAAGATATAATGGTCAAGAGGAGATTCATGCATCAATTAAACAATGTTTTTAAAAATGGGATTGATTTAGTTGTAATTGGTGATTTAAGTTATTAGTCAATTCTTTATTAGTCCTTGCCAAGGCAGGACTCTAGCAATCGATTTGCTTGTTGACCACTATTAGTTTAGCATTGACGAATGCAAGTTACAATGTTTAGTTTGGAAAAACAAATATTTATTTTTCAATATTATTGAAAAAAATCAAACATTTGATTGGACCATAATTTGAAGGTATTATTGCATCTTTGTGCTATGTGGATAATTTTTTTGTTGTAATTGCAATATTTATGTCGTGATTTTAAATATTTGTGCAATGATTTTTCATTGTTAAGTTTCATAGGAAACCACCTAAAATTAAAATCCTTGAAAATAGGGCATACTCACATACATAGCTTATTTACCATTACTTACTGTCCACAATAATTTAAGCAAGTATTTGCATAAAAAATGAATACCTAAACAAGATGGAAATGAATATATCTATTGGGAGTCACTGCCTACCATTATTTATGTTTTATCAACACTTTAACATGTAGGAGTAAAAGTGTAAAAGTGAAAACTTAGTAGTGGTTACTACACACCAAAAATTTATGCAAGCCCTTATCCCTTAGTAAGCAATTAAAGGATAAAGGCTTTTCATGTTTGAACATAAACAATTTCGTTTATTTTATATCATGTTTTAAGGATATAAAAAATGATAATATTTTGTTCATATATTTAAAACAACATGACAAACAAATGAAGCATCCCCCCAAACAAATAAATTCAGCACATATACTACATGCTTGGTTGAGGGAGTCATGTCCAACAACCCTTGCCTTACAATTTTAGAATCTAAATGGTTGCCCTAACTATTTGGATGTAGATTTTAATTTTGGTTTTGTCCTTCTATTTTTTATTCTTAAATTGCAGTTAATTCTGTTATCATTGCAAAACATCGGATTCTTCATTGATAGTAAGTATTGATATGAGCATGTCATTATGGGTTTTTGAGTTTTTTTTTTTGAAGTCTTATAAACATATTAGGTTCTTTCATTCATTGTGAAATATATGTACATGGTGTTTTATGACATTTCTTGTGTTGTTTTAATCTGTCAATATTTATCTGTATCACAATGAGTTTTCAAATTTTCTATTCCTTCATATATGGTTTGGGTTGTTTTGGTTTTGTAATCCGTTTGATATTTCCAACAACAAGCAACATTTTATCACAATTTTCTTTCTATAATAATCTTAGTACTTTGTGAATCTTATGGTGTTTGTGACTTCAAGAGATCTCAAATATTGCAACAATTGATTTTATCATGCTCTATAAAAGAATTTTGAGTCACTTAGGTTGTTGAATAGATATTTTAGCTAGTCTAGCATAAGATAATAATAAAAATTAAAAATAAAAAAATAGGGTTTGATATTTCCTTTTACGCATATATCATAACTTGCCCTATGGACATTATGAAGATAATTGTATTAGAAGGAAAAAAAAATCATTGTCTTGCATTGTAATGTCTATGCAAAGAGCAGTGTTGTCTTGGGTGAATTAGTGCCCACACGATTTCATCTATTACATTTGTGACATCTATGATAGATTTAAAAATATTTTTCTTAACTTTTTTAGCAAACATTGAACACAACTATCAAATATTAGGTTCCAAATGATTTGATGTCACGGTTATTCACAAGAATTTTCTCCATCTCAATATATTCCATTCCAAATTAATTGATGTGATGCTACCCTGTTGACAATTGCTCGTATCTAACAGTTGTTGGTACAAGAGATAAATTTGAAGCTTTGAAGTCATTGTCTCTTGTTTCTACCTTTGTCGCTAGTGAGCTTTGTGATTTTGAAACCAATAAGAATACATTATTTCCTTCAATGTTACCATACATTCGTAGTATATCGCCAATATGCTTAATTTGATCGGCGCTGGGGGTGTGAATTTTTTTTAATCTAGCCTTCGTTGTACACACATGCGGTTAAATTTTTCAATATAATGTCAATTTCCTTGACATCATATATATTATTGTTTATTGTTGAATATTATATGACTTTGAATATTATGGGAAGTGTAGATAAGAATCACAAAAGTTTGTGATTCCTTTCTGCTTACTTTATCAACCAGACAAAGCAAAAACAACTCTCATGTAACAGAGAATAGTGTGTGTGTGTATATATATATATATATATATATATATATATATATCATCTTCTTCTTGAAGTATGCTAAAATGCGCTTTTACGACTAAATATTTTTGGAGAAAGTGTATATATTCAGTCACAGTTGAGCATGTCTTGATGTTTTGGTAGCCAAAAGCATTAGCATATTGTGCTTTCACAAGTCTCGAGGTTAGCAGGTGAATATCACCATAGCCTTTTTCGTAATGTTTTTCCTTGGCATATTTTGTAATATGTAAGATAAACATGGTTTTATTTGCATTAATTTTGAAAACTTAGATCTAATAAGCTTTTCAGCAATAAGGGATTAGGGTGATTAAAACGAGACATTCAACAAGTCTCAATAGCTTCTCTTTGCTTTAAAGGTACACCATTATTTAGAAAAATGGTTGATATATTACATTATTATGTTAAAGATATAACTTATTTAGAAAATTTTCTCATGTGATTTTTTCACAGATATATGATCTTTCTTTGGAAAACGCTAAAGATTACATTGTTTTTTTTTCACAAGAACGGTTATGGATTGTATCAATGGGTCAATCTGAATACCAATTTTCTGATTACAATAGGAGTGGGCCCGATCCAATTGGATTCATCCTTCTGAGATACTATGAGGCTTGTATTTCACTTCCAGCTCCTTTTGGGATCAGCAATTGAGCTTATTTCTACAATTTGCCTAAGTTTAAATATACAAACAAACAGCTTTAGAATCAAACAAAAAAACATATCTGCTGAAATGATTTAAGGAATTGGGACCCATGTTTCTTCCCCATCTCTTTTCATTGCCCCGGCCGATAGATGTGCAGGTTTATTAGCTTCAAGATTTGCTTCTTTGTTGTTGTCTCTCAGCACGTGAAAGTATTTCAGATTTTGGAACAGCTTCGCCACGCTTCTGATTCTTTGGATCAGCCTTGCTAATCTTAAATCCCACAGTGTAGAATTGGTCACCATGAGTTTTATGATCACTTCGGAATCCCCAAAAATATTTGCATCCTTGATTTCCAGCTTCAAGAGCAGCTTGAGTCCTTGGTAGAGGGCTAATGCCTCAGCTTGGATGTTGGAATTGATTCCCAGACCCCAGGCAAACTGGAGGATCGATATACCATCAATGTTTTTAATAACTCCTCCTGCTCCAGCGTTGCCCGGATTTCCTTTTGCTGCCCCGTCAAAGAAGAGGGAGTGCACCTTTTGCTTGGGGATCCAGTTTTGAAAATCCTCGCTATTTTTCCCCTTATTTACCATTCCTCGGGAGGGACCATGCTTTTGATGTTTTGGTGGAATTGCAGGTTCAAGGAGGTCCCCCAATCTATGTCTAGCTGGCTGAGGTTCGAGTCGTCTTTTTGTTCTCCCAAACATTCTTTTAATTGAATCTTTACCTTGGCTGCAACCGTCTTGGCATTGTGTTGAATGCTTCTGAAGATTCTGCTGTTGCGCTCTAGCCATATCTTCCAGTAGAAAATTTTAAGCAGTGATGACCAGGCTGCTTTGATCACTTTATTTTTAGGGAAGGGTCCGGGATAGCAGTTTTTCCAAGTGGCGAACAGATCTGTTATAGAGGCAGGGAGCTCGAATCTGGGGTTCCAATAGTCCATCTGTTCTCACCAGACTTGTATGGAGAACTCGCAATTGAGGAAAAGGTGTGTGGCACATTCCGCAATTCTTTGCACAAGGAGCACCTAGACGGGTCGTAGAAGCCACACCTCTAGCGTTTGTCCTCGGTTAGAATTTTCCTGTGGCATAGAAGCCAACAGAAAATGTCAATTTTGGGCAATGAGGAGATACCCCAGACAACCTTCCACGGGGCCGGGTCACAAGGCACATTTGGGATTGAAGCAAGGTGCGCATATCCCTGGGCAACTGAATAGCTGGTCGACAGATCGCCCCAGCCTCGCCTGTCTTTCCTGCGGATGTGCGAGGGTGCAATCCCGTTCAGAAGTTCACGGAGGTGGATGGATTCTTGGTGGAGGTCTAAAGGAAGATCCGACAGACTCCAGCCCGCCCATTGTGATCCGTTCTATGAGGATATGTCCCACAGTTTGATTTTTCCAATTGTCGTCAACTAGTCTTTCAACGCTTTCACGTTTGCACAGTCTCCAATTGGATTGCGGTCCATGATACGGTCATTCCATATGCTTATTTTTTTTCCCATTTACAGGAATCTAGTAGGCTTTGGATCGAATCAACGGGGCAGCTTTGGAGCAGAGGTTGACAAAGGGCGAGGCTCCTTGAGGTAATGGCCCATCCAAACATCTCATCCGCATGCCTTTAAAGTATTTTCTCCAAAGTGCTGACTGGGCCCAGCCTGGATTGGGTGCTATTATTCTCCAGAGGAGCTTGGCTCCCATAGCTATGTTCTGCAGAGGGAGCTTCTTAAAATTAAGCCCTCCCTCCATCTGAGGCTTGAGGACAGTCTCCCATTTAACCAGTGGGAATCTCCTCTCATTGTGTTTACCCCCTTTCCAAAAGAAATTTCTGATATGTTGATCCATTTTCTGGAGATTACCAATGGGCGCTAGAAGCACTGAGAACTGATATAGCGGGTGGCTACTAAGGACGGCTTTAATGAGAACTGTCTTGCCTGCCATATTTAGCCAATTAATTCCCCATGCCTGGAGTTTGATTTTAAATTTTTCTACCTGTGGAAACCAATCCCTGCTATAGGCGTTCTTGAGAAAAATAGGTAGTCCCAGATACTTGAACGATGTCCATTCTGTGGAGGCAACAAATCCTAGGCATCTGGTGATGGTATTGAGCAAAGAGGGCGGAGTGTTCCAGCAGTAAGTATGACACTTACTCTTGTTGAGGCTGCTTCCAGACTCCATACAATACTCATCAAGTGCCTCTTTAAATCTTCTGGCTGAATGGATCGAAGCTGCCCTAAGAAGCAGAGTATCATCGGCAAATAGGGCGTGGTTTATGTTTTGGACCCCCCCCGCTATGGAGATCCCTGAAATCTCCTTCTCTTGCATTTTTTTGTTTAGATGGAAGCTGAGAACTGAAGCTTGAATAACAAACAGCAGAGGAGACATGGGACAACCCTGTCTTAGTCCTCTTGTAGCTTTAAAGAAACCTGCAGATCTACCGTTGACTAAAGGAGCGATCCATGGTTCCGAGATACAAGCCCGGATCCAATTGATAAATCTCACCCCAAAACCAAAATTTTTCAAAACATTCAAAAGAAAGCTATGATTAACTCGGTCAAAGGCATTTGCTAAATCCAATTTGATAGCCATACCTTGTTCTTTGCGCTGCTGACTTGACAGAATTGCCTCTTGAACTAGAATGAAGTTGTCCACCAAATGCCTTCCGTGGATAAAGCCTCCTTGGTTCTCTAGAATGATTTTAGGGAGAATATACTTCAGCCTGTTAGCAATAATTACTGTGATCAGCTTGTAGCTATTACAAAGGGATATGGGGCGAAACCTATTGAAAGAATTGGCTCCCTTTTCCTTGGGAATGAGAGCAAGGAAAGAGGAGTTAGTGCTTCCTCTTGATTTCTGGCAAGCCTGCGATTTTTGAACCATTTTTTATAGATCTTTCCCCAGTATGTGCCAGCGGGTTTGGAGAAAAGAGGCGGAAAAACCATCAGGGCCTGGGGATTTATCTGGGACCATACCATAGAGGGCACTTTTGACTTCTTCCAATGTGACTTTGTTTTCTAGATAATGATTCATCTCAGCAGATATTGAAGTGGGAACCCCGTCCAGCAGACAAAAGTTCTGGTGTGTATTCGTCTCTTCACTATACAGGCATTTGAAATGATGATGGGCTGCATGTTTAATACTTGCAAAGTCTTTGTGTATGATAGCGCCTTCTTTAATTTTAGTTATCGAATTGAAACATTTCTTGGCTTCAGCTTGTTTGTGAAAAAATGAGGTATTTCTGTCACCTACCTTAAGCCAAAGACAACGCGATTTGATCCTCCACGTTTCCTCTTCGGCCATGCATGTTTTATGATAATGCTATTGGAGATGAACCTCTTTATCTAAGATTTCTCTAGACATATATGCCTCTTCCGTGAGCAAATGATGAGCGTCAAGCTGACTTTGGATATTTTTTCTTTCAGCTGCTGGATTAGCAAGAGATTTGGCCCAACACTTTAGGACAGATTTCAATCTTCTGAGTTTTTCTTCCCATATATAGAATGGAGATCCGTTGACTGGCTGGGACCAGCTTTCTTTGACAATCTGCAAGAAGCTGGGTTCCTTGATCCACAAAGGACTAAACTTGAAGGGTATGGGGCCAAGGTCAGTGTGAGCTCGAAGATTTAGCTTAATAGGCTTATGATCAGAGGTGCTACAAGAAAGAATGTGCATGCTAGCGTCTAAACCAAGCAAAAGAAAGGAGCTATGCACAAAGAATCTATCCAGCCTTGCTGCAATATGTCCAGGACCTATTCTTTTATTGGACCAAGTAAACTTACCTGAGACAGGCTTGATATCTAGTAGATCCCAGTCTTGGAGGAGATCCTCTACCCATTCCCTTGCCGGGTTTCGCACAATGTAGCCTCCTCGCTTTTCAGAAGAGTGCAGTGTGATGTTCAGGTCACCTGCTATGATGACATTTTCCAGATTGCCCAGATCTGCTTACCTAAAGATTACATTGTTACTTTTTAATATATATAGTTTTATTTAGAGAAATGTCTCATATGACATTGTTTTTTTTAAATATATGCACTTTGTTTAAAAATGTGTCATAAACTATATTGTTGTTTTACATATATACAATTCGATTTTTTAAAAATAGTTTGATACATTACATTATTGTTTTAAACATCTAATTTTATTTTACTTTAAAAATATATACATTTATTCTATAAAATAGTTATGCTTCATAAACTATTTTTGTGTTTCGCAAAATAATTTTAATAATCATTTTTCCTGACCATTTAAAATAAACCCCATTGCTATAAACATAAACCCATTTTATTTTAAAAATAACTCAAATATTATATTAGTATTCCATATGTACACAATTATTTTAAAAATATCTAATAATAATGTTATATAAGACATTATTGTTTGTTTTAAAGATATGCAAATTTTCTAAAATGCCTTATATTTTATATCATTGATTCGAAGATATACAATTTTTTTTAATGAAACATACCTTACATATTGCATTATTGATTTAAAAAAATTATATTTTTTTTAATGAAACATACCTTACATATTGCATTATTGATTTAAAAAAATTATATATTTTTTTAAGAAAATGCCTTACATATGTCATTATTATATTAAAGATATACACATTTTGTTCAAAAACATGTCTTGGGTCCCATAAATTATATATTTAAGCATTTAAGATTTATCGTTTTAAAAAAATTCTCAAACATGAGATTATTGCTTTAAAAATATTTCTTTTCAAAATTGGTTTATATGGTATTCATCATTTTAAGTTTTGAAAAACATCTCATGTATTACATTCTTGTTTTGAACTTTTTATATATACAGACAAATTCTTAACATGAGATTATTGATTTAAAGATATTTCTTAACATGAGATTATTGATTTAAAGATATTTCTTTCCAAAATTGGCTTATATGGTATTCATCCTTTTAAGTTTTTGAAAAACACCTCATGTATTACATTCTTCTTTTGAACACTTTATATATACAGACAAATTTCTAAAATAAATTGAATTGCTTCCCCTTATGCATGATATTCTTGATTTAATTTATATAGAGACAAATTTCTAAAATAAATTGAATTGATTCATATATCGTTTTAAAAGGTAAAGATATAAATTATTTTTAAAGTTGTTTAATACAGAGAAGTTGATTTCACTATATAAGTTTCACTATATTATAAATTATGATTTTTATGATTTCTATTTTAATGAAAGTAATTACAAAAGAATAATGCTTCTTATTAACATAATAATTTATTTTATTAGTTGAGATGTGAGTGTGTTTACTGTACAACTTTCTCCTCTTTCTTTATTAACAAAAAAATATTTGTAAAAATAATTCACAACTCTTTTTTCACATACTTTTTACAAAATACTAGTTACTAAATTCCATACTCCTATATATATATATTTAGGACATAGACATTTCTCTATTAAAAATATTACTAGACAGATATCAACTCTTTTTTTTTTCTTGATAAATGCCTCATATATTGTATTACAACTAATTGTTATGTTCTGGAGTCAAAGAGCACTCATTGAAAGCCCCTCGATTTGTAAAGGAGTAAGAATATTTGTATTGGCTCGAAGTTAAGGGCAATCTAATTTCCTAAAAATGATAATCCTCACATATAACTTGATGAACAAATCTAACATACATACAGACATTGCTTCTCAAAGTTTTTTCATTATCTTGTATGCAATGCAAATTTGTTCTAATTAACCACAGGCATTGCTTCTCAAAGGTTTTTCATTATCTTGTATGCAATGCAGACTTGTTCTAATTAACCTCCATGGAGTTGATACACCACTACATTACAACTAATTGTTATGTTTTGGACCTAAAGAGAACTCACTGAAATCCCCCTCGATATGCATGGAAACAAGAATATTTGTATTGGCCCGAAGTCAAGGCTAATCCAATTTCTTGAAAAAGACAATTCTAACAAATAACTTGATTACCAAATCTAGCATACTTATAAACATTGCTTCTCAAAGGTTTTCATGATCATGTATGCAATGTGGAATTATTATAATTAACCTCCATGGAGTTTATACACCACCATTTAATTTGTAGGTAATGAAGTAATGGGTTCATATGTTAAATATCATTATAAGAAGAAGAGAAAAGATTTAAGAGAGTTTAAATAAATAGAAATTTGCTATGTTAAAGGGTATCAATGACACAAACTAAATAATCTTCCTCAATGTACTATGGAATTTAAAGAGAATAGTTGTGTCTTTGTGTATATGTTGTTGAAATAAATTAAAAATGTGTGTTCTTTAGAGTCTCGTTAACATTGAAGTAGAAATAGTATCAATAAGAGAAAAAATAAATAATCGCACTTATCATTTATTAAAGTGCTTTTGTACATTATAACTATACATTTGTTTGACTCGTAACGTTGAAATACAAATGAAGTTTTTCCACTTCATTTATCAATTTGCAATTTTTCTAAAATAATAATTTCCACTTGAATGGGACTACACTACCCTGCAACACTTGTGTAACTATATGTTTTTGGCACATGGAGCATATTTATTTCTACTCATTATTGGTGTAGATGCACATGTTCTTACCATTTTCATTGTTTGGGAGGACTATTTATGTTATCTTTATTCATAGCATGTCCATTTATAGTAGATCTTTTATTAGTGGGTGACCTTTTTATAGCATGTCCATTTTAACAAATACTTCCATGCAAGATGACATGTGTCAGTGACATGGAATCATTGTCCAATAACATTATCCTTGTCCTCCTATTAGGCAAGTGCCCAATTATCCATAAAGACTTCAATTTTATTCTTAGAGTTCACCTTCTCCCCTTATATTTTATTCTTGGATACACTTTATCCATGAGACTTTAGTCCTATTTTTGGAATCAGATGTATTAGAGTTCCATGCATTTTCCTCCCATGCATAATATGTAATACCATGGGTCGCAAAACCCATAGGATCATAAACCACCATTGGTAAATAGGTTAGACCCCACTTTCTAGGAGGAAAAGTGCACTTCACTTGCCTAGTTATGTTTGCTTGAGTTCTCACTCTACTTTGGGATACTAACTCTATTTATGGCTCTAGCTCCATTTTTAACTATCTAACTCCATTCTTGGGCTAGTTAACTAAAACTAAGGGCGGATTTATTTTTTCTTACATGTGCATGAACTAAGGAACCACACCTAGTGCACAATGTTCCTCTCTACAAGGGAGTGTCATAAATATGTACTCATAACATTTAATACTATATAAGAAATTGCATTGGTCTCTTTTTATCTTTGGTTTAAACAAGGGCATCTCATTCTCTCTTCTTTCTATTTTGTGTTAAGTTTGCAATTGCTAGAGTTATTTATTTGTCACAACTAGATTCTTGTGTGCTTGTAATCAAAAGCTAACAAGTGAAAGATTTTATAATATAGAGATTCAAAAATATAACATGGTATCAAGGCGTAGGTGGAGCTTGTAAGAATAAACACATATATTTCATTGTAGGTGACATAGGATTGAATAACACATAGAGAATGTACGAGCCCATATCAATGATCTACTTAATTCAATTACTTTGAATGGAATCCAAATGTTCTGCTTCCATGAAGAAACAAAGGCCTTTATTGTATTACTATGGGAACAAAACCAAAGCCTAATTTAGCTATAGAGAAGGCAAAATATTTAAATAGGATAATTGAAGCTTATGGTTTGTTATGCTTCTCTATATGTCTAAATTTGCTTTTCCATGTAGAATATTGTTTAACACTTAACCATGTATGGACCACATTGGAGGGTTTGTTCAAAAAGTAGAATGAACTAAGATGACAATAAGTGGAGAATGAGCTCATATTATTGAGCCCAAGTAGTTTTGATAGCCTATAGGACTTATTCTCCAAGTTTAAGACTTTGCTTCAACAATTCAAGGTATATGGTATTGATAGGAAAGAGGGCCAACTAATCTTCTCTATTCTTTCTAAGCTAGTTACTGAGTATTCTATCTTTGTTTATTTTTTTCATACTGCAAGGCTATCAATGGGAAACGCTTAGAAGATGCCTTTTTTAAATGGCTTCATTGAATTACTCATATAGTATCAAAATAAGCTGATATGAATGGGTTGTCTCAAGCATTCCAAGGCCCATGCACTTGAAGTATAGAAAAACAAGGAGAAATCAAAAGATAAGAATGATCTTGATCATAAGAAGGGAGAAAACAATGAAACCATTGAGGAGTCTTTTAATTCCAAGGAACGAAAGTTAAAAAAGGAGAGAATAAAGTGTAGCTATTTAATAGAGTATTTCATCTAGAGAGTTCATGCATGAAGAAGATCCATCATCTTACAGCATAATTTTTTCAACAACATAACCTTGGAGGTTGCATGCTAGACAATGTCGAGAAGAAGTATGAAGATAATCTAATCGAATATCAATGTAATTTCCATGTTTTGATTGCTCCTTATTCCTCACCTAATGCTTGGATCATAGATTCTAGAGCCTCTCATCATATGGCTGCTTCAAAACATATTTTTTCATCTTTGGAATCTTGCAACAATCCTCATATTTTAATGGGGGACAATATTCATGCAAAAGCACACGGTTAAGGTAGACTATATCTTAATTATGGAAACTTTCAAAATGCCTTGAATGTTCCAAAGTTATCCATGAATTTACTCTTGATCTATCATATCACTCATTCAAGGACAAGAAAGTAGAATTCACTTTAGATTTAGTGCTTATCTGTAAGATTTTGAATGGTTCCAAAGTTGTACTTGGGGAGGTGGATCACCATTCTAGGATATATATATTTTTCTCATTTTGTTCCTCAATCTAATTATGTTATGTTTCTAACACATGCAAATGAAGAAAACAAAGAAAAAAGTGTCAAAATAGAAGAAGGTCTCTTGCATGCATTCTAAGAGGAACCTACTGCAACTTCTACACATGTTCATGTTAGTGATCTCAAAGATGATTCTTTGTACTCTTTGGATCTGAATTCTTATTATGATTTAGATGAGCATGAGTGTGATATTGAAAATCTAGATCTTAGAACACAATGGGCACAAGAAACTCTACAGGCAACCGATGATTCAGTGACTCATCATGCCAATCCATAAAGAATCATATTCCAGTTTGGGGGTGCTCCACGAGCACTCACTGCTATTGTGAATAAGTAAAAATTTTGACATGTATCCAAGTGCTTCTCACATGATGGGATAAGATAGATCAAAGGGCATATCCATGATTGGGCCATCTATTTGTAACATTATCCTTCTTTAGAGGAAGTTACAAACATTTTCACAAAGACCTCCACTGAGCAATAATTTTGAGCCTTGCGAGACCCCTTCAGGGTGAAGGACATAACTACATAATAGTTGATATTGTTAGCATTGTATTTTGAGTTAGAGGGAGATTGGGAGGGGTCCCTCTCTGCCTCACATTTTTTCATATTATGTTTTGCATAGTTGTTGTGTACATTGGTGTTAGGCATGGGATCCCCCGTAGCATGTTTTTGAGGCTCAAAGCCCAAGTTTTGGTCTAAGTACATTGTAAGAATTTGCCAATTGTGGGCGCGGAGCGCGAAGTCTAGGACGAGTCATAGCGTTGTCCACCCTAAAATATTGTAATTTAATGTAAAGATGTGTCAGCCTACCCATGGTCCGCGGACCATGGGATTGTATAAATAGAGCAAGGCTCTAAGTGTAAAGAAAAGTAAGAATGTAGAGAAAATGTGAAGGCATGGTTAGAGCGTAGAGTTGGATCTGAAGTGTACTAGGTCATAGTAGTAGTAGGAGGCTCTACAGCTGAATGCGCAGAGGCCTAGTAGAGTCTGCAGCTGAGTGCGTAGGGCGGAGTCGGGTCTGTAATTGGGATTGAAAGTTAATAAAGAGAAGTTTACTTTGTGCATTTGTTATCGAATCCGTATTTTGATGTTTTGCATTACTTTTACTCTGTTTATTTACTGTGCGCACTTGATAATTACTTGTATGAATGCTTATAGATGAAAATAATCTAAGTAATCAGCTAACAAAGTCTAATTAAGGAAGACTTGGGTAAATAACACAGGTTGCGCTGCGGCTAGAACTGTGTGAGGACCGCATCGTAAGGCACGGGGTGCCCGCTGGTGCACGTAGCCCAGGAAGTGCAAAGGTTGGACTGCGAGCCAATCACCTCATATCATACATCCCTAGGGTGCGGAAACCTAGTTCTAGCACCCTCCCATACTACTTCGGGTGAGACCTCAGTCCGCGCTCCACGGACTGTTGCCGAAAGGGCCAGTAGTACTGGGATTTGCTTGGCTAAATCACTTATGAACCTGGGTCAGGCCCCACTAAGCCAACAAATGGTTCCATTTCCAGGACCGGGATCTGCATAAGGGATGTCTGATGTTGTGCCATTGGAACCCAACAAAGAAGAAAATTGAAGAGTGGTTGGACGAAAAGATTCACGAGTTCGCAACACACAAAAATAGAACTCCGTAAGTATCTAAGGAAAAGTGGTTGGAGCGTTGCATATACACAGAAATCCATGAGATTTTCTTTGCATCCTTTCTTTCAGAGTTGTATGAGTGGATCGCAAAGTTAGCCGACAGCTAGGGAAGGTGTAGGCTCGACAAACCAATAGTGTGGACTCCAGAATTAGTGCATAGACTAGAAGCATCAGAAGATAAGATCGCGCGAGCTGTGGACCATTGGCTCGACCGGATAATAGGGGGATTTATCACTGAGTTTGTGGTAGACACAACTGTGAGCTACAACGAGGCAAAACGATGCTTTCTCAAAGGACCGCGAGGTAAGTATATTAAATCTTTGAATACTTGGATTAAGATGCTATTGTGTGAAAAAAGGGTCATGCGAATACATTAATGTTTGGGACTATGCGAAGTGAAAATATCTACAAAAGTAGTGAAGAATTAGAAAAGAATCCCTTAATTTCACCCTTGCGAGAGAGCGAGGAAGAGTTTGCTAAGGTCTCTCCGAGAAGCACAGTTAGTTTGATAAGGCAGCGTATTCCACGGTTACCACCCACACCCACACTGCCACCCGCTTCATCTCCCTCACCTCCATCTCCACCCACTCCACCTCCACAGTTCAGTATGGTGAGTGTGATTAAGCTACCAGTATTCAGGGGAGTAGGGAATGAAGATCTGGACCAATTCTGGTTCGTGGTAAGAGTAGTATGGGAAGCACAAGGTGTCACGGACGACAATATTAAGAAGGCTACATTGGTGAGCGCACTGCAGGATCACACATTAACATGGTATATCAAGCACTCTAACGACCACCCAAACGCAGGGATAACAGAGATCCAGACCGCGCTGAACAGAGAATTTAGCAGGCCAAAGTCAGAAACACAATCAATCATCAGGTTTAAAGAAATCGCGATGCTCCCGGGCGAGACTCCCTGGGATCTGGATCAACGGCTGAAGAGTACAATCCGCGAAGCCAATATGACGTTGACAGATGGACAACATCGCACATGGTTTGTAGCATCTCTGACACCACACTTGAGGACGGCATTGTCACAACAGAAAATTTCCACCCAGGCCGAAGCGTTGGAAATGGCAATGAGATTACATGAGACCCCAATACAAGACCCTGGGTTGGGAGTTCAACAAATCCATGTGCAACTACAGAATCTGTGTTTGGAAATGCAAAGTTTGAAGCAGGATAGGGCACCACGGCCAGAGGCGCGTGAGGAAGTATGGTGCATAAAATGCAAAGGCCAAGGCCATGACAATGATCACTGTCTAGTGTTTGAAAACTACTTGGCAAGAGGAGGGCTAATTCCGTTGAGACCGAAGGCATAGGCAAGGCCGAGTGCAACACCCATTTTATGGTGCGCGATCTGTCAAATGGGAGGGAAGCACACGACGGATAATTTTCATTTGTTGTAGAAGTATACACAGACGCCCCAACAATTGTTTTGTCATTTCCGCAGGTCAGTAGGCCACGATGAGCGCACTTGCCGCAGTTACGAGCTAATGATGGATCGGACCCCTGCCTATAGGATGTAGACTGAACCGCAAGCCCCCAACCCAGATGTGGGGATGGCACACTCTGGATTTCAGGGGCGAGGTCAAGGACGAGGTGGAATGGGGCCAGGAAGGGGCCGTGGACAATTAATTTGTTACAATTGTGGAGGACCAGGGCACTAAGCTCGCGATTGTACCAACCCGACAAGGATATCCTGTTCGTATTGTGCTCGGTTTGATCACGAAACAATAGACTGTCCTACGTTGATCACAAGGATGCGCGAAAAAGGGTCTTCCGACCTCCTCCGACTCAGAACATACAAATGATGAGGTCTGAATAGCGCGAAGAGGACCCGAATGTAAACATGATGCTCAAAAGTGGTACGGCCACAGGGGAGGATACGGTGAAGCAACCAGAGGAAAGTGCGTGGGTTTGTAAGGCTCCTGCAAAGGAACCCGAGTTTGACTTAGAACACGCAAAGGAACCCGAGTTTGACTTAGAACACGCAAAGGAAACATTCATGGAAGCTAAGAAGAGCTTCACGGAGGCCTCCACTTCAAGTAGTAAGGATCAACTAGAGTTAGGAATGGATCCTTCAATGCTCACTACCTTTCTGGAGACATGCATGAAACTGTTGCGCGGCAGCAAGGCAGTTAAAGGACTACAAGAGCTGATTACCAGGTGTGCGGGGTCAGGAGAACCACGCGTAGTCCGGAAATTTGGGAAGCATGCATTGTGCACTAGAAGGGAAATGAAGTTGACTGCACAGATTGGTGAGTATGAAATGGATCAAGTAATCCTAGATGTGGGTTCGGACGCAAATGTATTACTGAAGCAAACATGGGAACGCATGGGCAGGCCTGCGTTACAATGGTCCCCTATTCAGTTACGAATGGCAAAGCGACAAAAGATTTTGCCCATGGGGAGGTTGCAAGGAGTAACAGTTGACATTGTAGGCACGAGCGCGCAGGCGGATTTTGAGGTAATAGAGATTGTCGATGACAGCAATTCCTATCCCGCGCTGTTAGGAATAGACTGGGCCACTGATATGAACGAAGTCATCAACCTAAAGAAATGTAAAATGTTCTTCGAGAAAAAGTCACTACGCGTAGTATCCCGTTAGACCTAGCCGAAGGAGCGCGCTACACTGAACCTGTGCGCGACGATGATCTGGATTATATTTACAAGATAACCGCGTGAGACCAAGATTGGGTGAATCTGACTACAGATGGGAGACACTCGTGGGAGCGCGAAAGCTCCTACACTTCAGATTCATATGAAGAGGTAGAATGATGGCAAAATTGGTTACACGAAGTAACAACGCTAAATTGCAACACGATGGTTAGTTCACTGTGTTGCGTGACAACAGAGGCAAGAGAGCTGCCGACATATGATGGATTGACAACGGTGGACGAATTCCTGAGCAAATTTGAAAGCGTAGTACCAGAACAATAGCGGTTCGATGCGTTGAAGTGGGCATTGTGTGCAACACTCGCACGATTGTGGGGTACACATCAAGGAACTTTTGAGGACTGGGGCAGATGCATAAGGATGATGTGCCTACGACTTGGGAAACCGCAACTATGGTTAGAAGACAAATACGATGGACAAGAAGACCCACACACGCACCTCGCGAATGGACCAAGGTCTACGAGGAAGAACCACAGCTTGAATGGGTACATTTATTCTACCATACCCTAGATGTCATACCCATGAACTGGTATACTGAGACATAACTCCGACATGGTACGGGCGAATGGGATGTCTTGCGCGAGGGATTTTTGTTAACATTCACATTTGAAGGCCGGTCGTTGGATACTATTGACGATGCGCTGCAAGAAGTAAAAGCCGCCATCTTCAAAATACCACAGGAACCACTAGAAATGCTTCAACCAGTATAGGCGACCTAGTTAAGCAACGCCCTAGAATGTTATAACATGCAAGTAGAGGAGGATGATGACGACCCCCGAAATATTAATATTCCAGAAATCGAAGGTTGTCACGAGGTTCAAGGACCCTCAATTGAGGATCCCGACATCACCGTGCCGCTAAAAACAAAGCAGGTAAACATTGGCACAGACGCGAAGCCGAAGTATGCGATGCTTGGGGACTACTGGGACGATGCTACGGTAGATAAGGTCGCTGAGTTACTCCGTGAATACCAAGACTTGTTCCTGACCAAAATCACGGACTTAAAAGGGATCATTGGCAACTTAAGGATGATGAAGATCACTCTAAAACCAGACGTGAAGCCAATTAAGCAGCGGCCTTACCACTTGAACCCAAAATATAAAGAAAATGTCCACGAAAAATTAGACAAAATGCTCGCAGCCAGAATTATTGAACCAGTGGAAGAATTTGATTGGGTGAGTCCTATTGTAGTGTAGGAGAAAAAGCAAAAAGGCGAAATAAGAATATATGTGGACCTCAGGAAGCTTAACGATGCCTGTGTTCACGATCCATTCCTGACACCATTCACAGATGAAGTATTAGGGAATGTTGGTGGTCGGGAAGCTTACTCATTCACGGATGGTTTCTCAGGGTACCATCAGATTAAGATCGTGCCAGAAGATAGGAGAAAAACAACCTTCGCAACATAATGGGGCTGCTTTCAGTGACTATGGGAGGATGCAGAACCAAGTTTTTTCAGCCTTGAGGGATGATGCTATGTTGTATTTTAATGTTATTTTATCCTTAACATACATAGATTACTTCACAGGGTTGTACTATCTACTTAAAATTGCCATTAACAACCACAAACAATACTGTGCGAAAGTAAAATATAACCAAAATACTGAACAGAAAGCAAAAGATACACAATAATCATACACAAGTTATGTCCATCAAAATTGTACTTCTTATATTAATTCTTTAAAACATCGTATAAATCCATGACCTATGCACCCAGCTGTAGGTGTCTGTGCACTCAACTACAGACTTTAGGTCTTCACGCACTCGGTTGCGGAGCCTTTCCTTTAGGACCCAAACACAAATTACAGAGATATTTCCTTATGCTTGTATCATATCATTATTACTATATATCTTTGACTTACATCTTTTCTCCTATATATACTAATTACATCAACAGGTACATCAAAATGCCATGGTCCTCCTAAAAACAATAAAGTATTGCTCGAACCCATTACAAAAAGAAGGGAATTCGACCCACCCTGAAGCCCCTAAAACATCGTGTGGTACATAGCTTCACAGTGCCACACACTCCGCTCCCTAAAATGCAGAGTTTTGACCAAAACTTGGGCTAAGTTGGGTTATGACGAACATGCCCCCAACACTCACATGTGACTCGTCCTGAGTCACTCAGTCGCTTTGCCTCGAATATTTGCTACGATGTTGTTATAGGTGACGTTGTACTACTGTAGTATCTCTGCTATTTGTTTCTCTTCTTTGCGCACTTCTTCTAGTAGTTCATCTGTCACTGGTCTTGCAATCTTCTACAACACTACTCCTTCCTTTTGCCGAAGCTTGTAGAGCTTCTCATCCACTTCCTGCGATTGCTGGAGAGCCTCACCTTGCCATGGTTGAGTTCTCTCCGTCAAAATTTTCTCTTCCCTTTTGAATTCTTCTATATATTTCTTAAGTGCATTGCCTTCACTGATTCTTGCTAGCTTCTACGAGACTGGAAAGGTCTTTGCAGTTTCCTGAATCTCCTCTAGCTGCCTCTGCTTCTGCTGGATGTTGTCTTCTATCTTTTGTAAAAAGACATTATGGATTTGGTGCACCCTTTAGGTATAAGAAAAAAAGGTAGTTAGCAACCAACTGAGTCCTGGAAATTTCCACAAGCCGGTCCCTCTTCTCATGAGAAGCAATGAGTCTCCCACCACAAGTGGCATGT
This sequence comes from Pinus tabuliformis, assembly GCA_031772625.1. Taxonomy (NCBI): domain Eukaryota; kingdom Viridiplantae; phylum Streptophyta; class Pinopsida; order Pinales; family Pinaceae; genus Pinus; species Pinus tabuliformis. The sequence goes on along the minus strand of CM062808.1, from coordinate 245,772,547 downwards.
TGTTGGAGGGGACAGATGGAGGTGAGGAGTGGCAGTGCGCTGTCTCTCCTGTGAGGTTCCATCTGAGGTATGGCAAAGGGATGATCTTCAGGCTGTCAGGTCTGAAGGCACTTTGAAGGTTGATTTAGCTGGAGTTCCGGAAAGGAATCTGTTAATTATCCCTGCCCTCCCAGCATGAGCGCTAATGAAGCCCCTGCGTGTCGTCGTGGGAGTGTTGAGGAGGGATGTATGGGTGGAGGTGGAGGAGTGACAGTGCGCTGTATTCCTGTGAAGCCCTCATCTAGGTGGGGAACGGAATGAAGGCTAATGGCGTCCGACGTTGGTCAATATGACAGTTTGTCGTTTGTTGCACCCACCCTATGCTCTGTTAGGGTAGTTACAAAGTCCCATGTTGTAGTCAGTAAAACTGATAGCCGGTGGTAGACGGATTCTTAGGTGAGTACCCATAATTGTATAAACATGTCTGGTGTCCCCGTCGCCCTGCTGGTTTCAGCTATTTGAAGGAGTCCGGTGTCCGTTGTCAGGAATCAATTTTTCTGGTTAGGAGTTTTGCAAAATATTGCCGGTGTAAAGGTGGGGCTGTTGGCGGGGTTTAGGGCTATTGGAGGGTAAAGGATTGGAGTTAAGTGTTGAATTCTACATCTCTCATCTATAAAAGATAAGGTTCTTGGAGGTCTCTGAGGGATGTTTGGTTGGAAGGTGGGGTGATGGGGCACCATCAAGGCTGGCCGAAGGCTCAAGGATGGCTGAAGGCTCATTTGAGCCTGCCTTTCTTTCAAATGAGATTTGGGTCATCCGCAAATCTCCATCATTCGTATAGCTCAATGTTGTGTTTAGAGTAATTAATTTGCGCTCAACTAATAATTCAACCAAGCTAGCCCCGATAGCATAATGACTCCTTGTCACTTTGCGTTTTGTCCCTTTTTTGGTATGATCCGCAACTTTTGGCATTCCCAGATGATAAGCTTGAACTCGTACTGCAGACTCAAGCTGTTGGATCAAAGTAGAGACCCTAACGAGAGGTAAACTCTGGACACAGTTGAACACCAACCCTAGTACATGAATCATGATAGCCTCTAATGTATAAGTCCCAAACTTCTCAATATAAGTTAAATCCTTTTCGGACAGGCAACACATCTCAGTTAGATATAACTTAGCAGTAATCATATCTGTACCTATTAAGTGTTTGAGTAACAACGGAACACTTCAGAACAAAGTCTCCTCATCATAATTAAGAGTGAGATTCTCTATTTTCATCTGTAAACCAACCAAATCCTCCTCAAAGCTCCCTTTAACAGCTGTTGATTTATATACCATCAATACTTTGATGACCTCATCGTGATAGAGATTAACCTTAGAAGCTTGATAACTAGAGCCCGACTCATCTATAAGTTTGTATAAATTATTCCAGAACGCCGACTCAATCGACCCCGAAGCACCACTAAGACCCCTCGAATCAATGTTAAAAACGCTACAATTACAGACAACGTCGGGTGACTCTCAGAGTGCCTACGCATGATATGGATAAGTGCAAGACTCTAGTGGCTACCTGCGTCAACTTTATTCATCAAAAGGATGCCTTTATTGTGATGAAAGTGGTGGAGCATTTGACTGTTATGAATGCTCGTGTATATACAATACACGATAATTTCATCACCACAGCTGATTCCGTAGCATGGGTTCCTCCTATTTATACCAAAGTGTTTATGGAAATGGATCATCCACTTCGGATCATCAATTCATTTATACTGCTGAATTTGGTTAATGACTCATTCCATTGGGGTACTAACTGGGGTAATGAGCCTATTCCCGAGAAGGTTCTTAGAGAGCTATTAATAGCTATGGTGCATGAGGATAAAATAATAGATATGGAAAAATGGGAGAAAAGATTAGAAGAAACTATTGCATGTTACGAGGTATATGTGCTTACAGTAGGCGGGATGCGTCATGCAAAGAAGTGGAATAAACCACACTACCGGCTTACACCACTGTATGTGGTAGGCGAGAGCACCCAAAACCACCTAATAACTCAGTCACTCATCTATACCGCCAGCAAGCTAGACCCTGTAGCCCCAGTAGTCATTTTCCACAGCTTCCGCTATGTCCGAACTCCGTCCAGCGGCCGGGAAAGCACTTGCCAGGGATCCTGGGGCTTACAAAGCGTATAAAGTTCTTATGGCATTTGATTTGACAGGGAAAGAAGGCGGCTTGCTTATCCCTTCATGTCGCCCATTAATCTGGAAGAAAAAAAAGAGTAGACTCTGCCTATCTATTTCAACTCGAAAGCACCCGAATGAATTCTTATAGGAGGGGGAGGCATGGAACCAAAACCTCTGTCTATCAGGACCCCTATTTACCGCAGAGGAATAGAAGCAATAGTGGGTGGAAACCCACTATAGTTGTTTAAGGCAGTCCATCTATCTATATGAAGGGGTCAATCTTGGCTGTTGTTCCCTAATGGGGAAGCGCACGCACGAGGTTATTATAGGAACGTGATGTGGTGAAACTTGCGAGATTGTTCCTTATAGAGTAAAGATCTTCAGATCCCGGGATCAAAGTCCCTTTATACACAGACATGTATGAACCATACCATCTCACCTCCTCATGATAGGCTGCCTCAGAGTTCATAGCAGATTCCTGGCATCATGAAATGTTTTCTCATCTCGCTAGCTTCTGGTGGTAGCTCCATTTGGAAAACACCCATTTCACTAGCATTTGGATATTGGGAATGACTCCTTCATATCGCAGTATATAGGACTTACTATCCTCGGACAGCTGCAGTAGCTTAGACAAGTCAGGCAGGGGCCACTCCGTGTTGATCACTTGACATGACGAAAGGGAGAAAGGCTATAGTAAGCTTAGCTTGAATGAATTCCTCTCCCTCTCCTTAACAGTCGAGCCCTGCCGGGGGCATCCTTATGGTCGAGCCCCCGCGGGTCCTTTGTTGGGAGCCGCTCGCTCGGTAGCGTCCTCACCTCGGCTTGAATGGGATCTCCTCTCCCTTATGGTCGAGCCCCTCTCCTTAACAGTCGAGCATGCTTACGCATCCTGTCGGTCCTCGTGTCAACTAAGCTTAGCCGCAGATAAGAGAGCTACGAGGCAGGAGATGCTAGGTGAGACACATAAACAGCGGGACAGAGCGCTTTGCTAGTTGTTCAATAAATAGATGGCCCCATCACCCCACCTTCCAACCAAACATCCCTCAGAGCCCTCCAAGAACCTTATCTTTTATAGATGAGAGATGTAGACTTCAGCACTTAACTCCAATCCTTTACCCGCCAACAGCCCTAAACCCCGCCAACAGCCCCACCTTTACACCGACAATATTTTGCAAAACTCCTAACCAAAAAAATTGATTCCTGACAACGGACACCGGACTCCTTCAAATAGCTGAAACCAGCAGGGCGGCGGGGAAACCAGACACTTTTATACAATTATGGAAACTCACCTAAGAATCCGTCTACCACCATCTGTCAGTTTTACTGACTACAACATGGGACTTTGTACCTACCCTAACAGAGCGTAGGGTGGGTGCAACAAACGACAAACTGTCATACTGACCAACGTCGGATGCCATTAGCCTTCATTCCGTTCCCCACCTAGATGAGGGCTTCACAGGAATACAACGCACTGTCACTCCTCTACCTCCACCCATACATCTGTTGGGACTCATAAATGTCATATTTTCATCCACCTTTTTCTTCACTATTCCTTACATTTCATCATCCCATTAACCTTTCATCATATCATTTTCATACATACATTTGGGTTTCACCTTCTTATTTTCCATTTTATTCATTTTTGTATTACAAGTGAATTTATGATTAAATATTAGAAAATATACATATTTTTATATATATCTCAAGAATATGTGAGTTTTGTGATGTGTAGGAAATATGTGAAGAATTAATATCTCCTCCACCATATTAAGGAGATAATTATGCAATCCTATACCTAAGGAGAAAATCATGGAGGATTTGGTTGGCATATCTTATCCAATTCCTAAGGAGAAGATCATGGAGGATTTGGTTGGCATATCTTATCCAAGATATGTGAGAGATTTATGGAGGATTCAAAGGGATCATATTTTGTAATAATGGGAAAGTAGTTAAAAATGCTTGAGAGATTTGTGGGATCATATTTTGTAATAATGGGAAAGTAGTTAAAAATGGTTGCGAGATTTATGGAACTAAAGAGAGACTAGTGGATGATCATTATGAGTTTGTTACTCATCCCATTGTATAAATAGGAGTACAATCTCCTCCATTTGTAATCTGGAAGTTTTTGTAATCTTAGAATTTTGGAGTATGTAATCTTAGCAGCTTAGAGTTGTAATCTTAGAGTTGGTTTGTAATGAAGATTTTGAAATAAAGGATCATACTTCAATTTTGCTTCTACATCTGAGTCTCCATTGAAGTGGTGTGCAGGTGGAGTTATGGAGGGCCCCCATGGCCTCACTTGCATGCTTATTTGTTTATAATTTACTTTATGTTTTTGTTTGATTTCAGCGTTCAAGTTTTATTAAATGTTCTAATTTTGGAAGGATCTTATTTGAAAGTGTTTTTGTAAAAGAACCATAAGATCTCATACAATGATTAGATCTAGGTTTACTTCATTTCCGCTTTTAAGTTCTAATTAGATGATCTAATTTTGGAAGAGATCTTGTAGAATATGTTCTTGTAAGAGAATCATAGATCTCAAACAATTTTTAGATCTAGGCTTGATTAGTTATTGAAAGAGATCTTAATGAATATGTTCCTGTAAGGGGACTTTAAGATCTTGGACAAATTAGGAATCTTTCTAGATCTATATATTTTAGATAAGCACTTCTAAGTTTACCTTCCCCGGTTGACATTAAATTAAACTCTAATTTGCATCCACATTTTAGACCACACATTTTGGTGCCGTTGCCGGGGAAGTGCAACTAGAAGGATTTAGTATTTATTTTATGCATTTGTTTTTATGGACCAATTTGTGGAACTTGGTGATAGTAGGTTCATAAAGGAGTTCAAATTTTGGAGCATTTTTATTTTCGCACATAGTTAATTTAAATTCAGTTTTTATTTTAAACCCCCCATTTCTCACTAATCCATCTACGGATGATGAATTTGACAATGTTGAACAGGTACTTCTTGGAGAGCAAGGACAATAACCTTGAGCCAACTCTAAGACAGGATTCTCACATACTTGCAAAACATAATGTAAAATTTTTAAATCTTGATGTGAGCATGTTCGAATTTTTAGTCCGTAGATGGCTTCATTGGAAGCATTCTTTTACTTAGAAAATAAAACATCTTTTAAGTTAATATAGAATAGATTAGAAAAATAAAAATGATATCTCATTAGAAGTCATTAGAAGTCGTTATCATTAGAAGTTTTTAGTTTTGTTTTCCAAAAATAAATCATCATGAATAAAAAGAACTACTTCATCTTTGCATTTCTATGTCTTGTTTCTGTATCACGGGTGAGCCAGGAGCCTGATTATCGGAAAGATTTGTCTTTCGAGAGTCTAAATGCCCCTGCGACATTGCAAAAAGAGTGTAGTTAATGCAAGGTTTTGTCGCAGATCTTAATTGTGTTTTTTTTTTGTCACAGATTTTAATAGTGTTTTATCCATCCACTCTAACCTGCATAAATAAAAAAAAAATCAAAAGATTAGTATGCTCTCTTCCTGCACTTCGTGCGATCTGGAAGATAATAAAATCTATTGATTTATTTCAAATAAAAATACTCTTGCTCGAGAACTAATCTGCACTGCGACAATAAAGAATTTTGTGAATGAGTGAAAAACCATCTTAATTTTTTTTTTAGATAAAACTTAGTCTTTTTAAATTTTAGTTTTTTTTTTTTTAAATAATAATAAAAAAAATAAAAAAATAAAAACAAAAATAAAACTAAAAAAAAAAATTCACAAAATTCATGCAGGTTTGAAAATAAAAAAATCGAACACTTGGAAACAAATTTTGAGGATCGATTTATCAAACATTTGGAGGATTCTATAAATGATGATTATCTTGTTTCAATAACTTCAAGTTGGCATAACACATTTTTGTTGCATGCTTTTATATCACATACTCATATGAAGACCACAACAGATCTTTCTAATGCCAATCTTTTTTCCGAGTATATTTCATCTGACCCAAACAGGGAGTATTACTTTTCATGGTTATTTTAAAAATGGATTGATTTTAATACCATGATTAAGTCAATTTCAACACTTTGATTGTCCTTAATATGTTTTATTTGGTATGAAATTTTTGCGTAAGAATCATGAAGGAAATGGCCATTTCTTCTTGAACACACTTATGTTTTCTTTCCGCCAAGTTTTTTTTACAGGTTACATGATAATCAAGTGATCATAAGGAGATTACATTGTGACGACAATTGGTCTTCCAAAGACTACAATTCATGAAAAATTCTAAAGACAAATCCAACTCCACAACCACTACCACTACCTTGCACCTCCCTTTTTTGAAGCAGATTTTGAATTCCACCAATTGTAAATCCATAAAGCATGACATTTCAATATCCATTTTTCACAGCAAGAGTTCATCTTCATACACCATGCATTTCCTTACATCCATTTTTGGAAGCTTGAAGGAGCTAATTCTTCACTGCACATACCATGACATTTTCCACTACACAACAATCCTTTTGCGTCATGATTACTCCCTTTTTCCTTCCAAACACCTAGACCATCCCTATGTTGCAGCCATCTTCCATTACCTTATCTTTCACGACTTCATGCACGCCTATTTTTCTGAATCGCATACATTCCTTTATCCTTTTCAGTTTATTTTTGCCTTCTAGTTTTCCTTTTGAATAAAAATCATTCCCTTTCCATGATTACATTGCCTTGTTTTCCTCGCCATGCTGATCCAAACTGCTTGTCCGTGAGTTCTTTCCATTTATAGTCCTACCAAATCTTTTTGTACAAACTCGCGTTGACTGATGTGGGATTCATTAAGGCCCACCTTTCAACAAGTCTTGCCCCATCGACATCAGCACCTTATCTGGGAAATAGACTAGAGTTCCTTTTGAGTACCTAGAGGCTTGCATGCCTTAATGGCAAGTTCTCTCGCTGGCGATTATGGGAATACATCAATGTCCCTTGATCTTCAGATCTTGCAAGTGGCTCGACCTCGACACATCCATTCGCACTTCGCAAGATGTACTCAGGTACCTTGGCACTCATTGACATCAATGGTGAGTTGCCTCACATTGGTTAACAACATACATCAGTGGCCGGTAATCCAATGATTTCTATTCATGCTCGATGAAATCCTGCTACAAATCTGTCTTCCTCTAATGCGAGAAACTGCGCCATTCTTTCCTCCATTATGTCAGGGTCAACCATGTCTATAAAGGTTGCAATCCTTAAGCTCGACACAATATACTCCATGGGCATCACAACTTCTTGCCCATAAACCAACTTGAAAGGTGTCTAGCCTGTCAGCTTCTTGCATGTGGTTCTATAAGCCCATAACACCATTGGAATTCTTAGATCCCAATCATCTCTGTTCACATTGCACACTTTGGTCAGTGCATTTTCCAAAATATTGTTAAAAGCTTCGACTATGCCATTTGCTTGAGGGTGATATGGGGTGCTCTTCTGATGATACACCTGGAATTCTTTAGTTAATGCCTCAATGATCTTATTCAGGAAATGTGATCCTTGATCACTCATCAAAACCTTTGGACATCCAAATTTGGACAAAAACTACTCAAAAATGAACTTCGCAACAATTTTTGTTTTGCAATCCCTTACTGCTTGTGCCTCAACCCACCTTATCAAATAATCAGTTGCTATGATTATATTCCTTGCACCATTCTTCTTCCCAGGTGGGTTGATAGGTTCAATGAAATCAATGGCCCATTTGTCGAAGGCCTGTAATGTCACATGTGGCACTAATCACATTTCATCTCTTCTTGATGGCTTCCCAATTCTTTGACATACATCAAATGCTTAAAAATACTCCTTTGCATCCTTGTGTAATGTGGGCCACCATAATCTTGCTCTTAAGACCTTCTACGGAGTAGCCTTCCTTGCATAATGTTCACCAGCTACACCTCCATGAGCTTCTGCCAAAATAGTTTGTCTTTCATGTTCGAGGACATACCTGTGCAATATTTCATCTGGTCCCATCTTATACAAATGTCCTACTATCAATGAAAAATCAGTTGCTTTTACCACCAACTCCTTTTGCTGGATAGTGTATTCCACAGGGGCCATTCCTGTAGCCAAAAATTGAATAATGTCTGCTAAGTGATCATTTGCAATCCAGACTGCAAAAACTATGTGTCGGGAAGATTTCTTCAATGTTTGTTGGTTCTTCCCCTATTTCCAACCTTGATATATGATCAAGCCTGACATTCAACCTTCTTGGTTTAACAAGAACTTCAAAATCGTACACCTGGAATAACACCATCCATCTACAAATTTCCCTTCCTAAGACAGGGTTATACACCAGATATTTCAATGTAGAATGATTTGTGAACATCTTAAAATGTGATCCCAACAAATAATGTCTGAATTTTTGCAATGCATATACCATAGCCAAACCTTCTCTTTCTGTGGTAGTATAGTTCTTCTCTTCTTTAGACAGCTTCCTGCTTGCGAAACCTATAGGGTGATCGATTTCTACTGCACCAGGATGTAACATAGTTACCGATCAAACGAGAATTATTACCTCAAAACAGGTACTCAAGCCCAAAAACAAAACAAAAACACATGAAAAACAACCAAAAAATAAAAATTGTTGATTCTGCATCACCATTTTTTTAGAATAAATTTTCAATATTTTTTAAAAATAACAGTAAAAAACAATAAAAGTCATTTTGTTTGGTGCAAAAAACACATTGAAATCGAAAAGTGTTGATGCCAGAATAACGTTTTTTGTTGTTGTTGTTGTTTTTTTTTCGTTTTTTTGTTTTTTTTTTTTGTGTTTTCGTTTTTTGTTTTGTTTTGTTTTGCTTTTTTTTTTTTTTTTTTTTTTAGGGTACATTTTCAACAATTTTTAATAATGACATTAAAATTAAAATATCGTGACTTTAAAAAACTTTAAATTTCCAACGATTTTCAAGCATGACATTAAAGATAAAATATCACATCTTTGAAAAGCCTTAAAATTCCAAGGATTTTTAAACATGACATTAAATTTAAAATATCACTTCTTTGAAAAACCTTAAATTTCCAACAATTTTGAAGCATGGTACTAAGAAAAAATACTTATAATTGTTTTCAACCATAGCATTAAAGATACAATATCACGACTTATAAAAACATTAAAAAATTGACAATTTTTCAACCATGGAATTAAAACCAAAGTTTATGACTACAAAACAATCTTAAGTTTTCAAAATATTTCAAGCATGACATTATGGAATTTTTTATGACTAATAACACTTAAAAAATAAACACGTGAATGAAAGAGTTATTATACCAAGCGTAATTTTTTTAAAATGCTAAATGTATAATGATTTTAAAACCTTAGCCTAAGACAACTTAATACATTGCAAAATAAAAATAAAAATCAATTATGAAATTGACATGCAGTGTGTGTGAGCTCAACCCATTGTAATGAAAACTTAAAGACCAACCATGAAATCAACACATTGTGGGGCAGACTCGATACATTATAACAAGAAATTTAAAATCAATTATCAAATTGCACATAATAGGGTCAGGTCGCTAGACAAGCATCGATATAGACCCTATATATATCTATGAAAACAAAAATTCAAATATTGAATAAAAATAAAAAATAATAACAAGTGATAAAATATAAAAAGCATGACAAAAAAATCAAATATAAAAATATATTGAAATGACATAAAAAAAAACGAACCATACCATGTAAAATTGAAAAAAAAAAGAAAAAGAAAAAGAAATAAAATTAAAACCAAATAAAAAATAAGAAAAAAAAAAAAAGTTATAAAAAAAAATTAAAAAATTAAAAAAAATAAAAATTCCCCGGCCACCTTGAGGCTCAACCGGCATGGGGTGGCAAGGGGACGATTCATGACAAAAAATAAATCAAATATAAAAAAAAAAAAAAAAAAAAAAAAAAAATATATATATATCTATATATATATATATATATATATATATAATTTAAGAAAAAGAAAAAAAAAGAAGAATAAAAAACTAATTTTTTAAGTTACAAATAAAAATAAAAAATAAAACCTCCATTTTAGAAAAAAAAGGGGGTAAATAATTACCAAAAGAAAATTTAAATAAAAAAAAAGAAGTAAAATTCAAAATTCAAAACAATTAAAACTAAAAAAAATAAAAATTTAAAAATAAAATAAAATAAAATTATAAAATTTAAGTTAAAAACATTAAAAAGAAAAACATATTTAAATTAAAAAAGAAAATAATTAAAAATTAAATTAAAAAAAACTATTATTATTATTATAATTTTAATCGCACCCCACCGCTGCCCCTCGGCCCCGCACCACCACTGCCCCTCAGCCCCACCCCACCCCACTGCTGCCCATACCCACGCCACCTCGCTCCCCCTCTGTCCCCCACCCCCTTACCCCACCCAACCCCGAAATTGGCCTGCAGCCCTTTGGCCACTGGCTGGGGCCCCGGGTGGGTGGGTGTCACACCCCTACCCTGGCAGTGATCTTTCAACTGCACGATCGGGGGTGCGGCACCACCAACCACTTTCTTTTTAATAATACTCATGGTTGTGGACTACGCCTATTCCTATACTTAGTTTATTTTTCGATCAGCTAAGTACAACTTTCATTAACACAACGAAAACATTAATCTTTCATAAACACATTATCATTATTTACACAAGTGCACAATGGAATAACTTGGGAGGGGCAACTCCCTGCAAATATGAGTCTACCTGAAATAATGATAATACTTCAATTTTTACAATTTTACACCAAGCCTGCACCACCGTGCAGCTTCGGCTTTTTACCAGGCAAAGGCGCACCTCGGGCTGCCTTGCCAACCTTCGTTTGCCTCGTCGCATGAACTTATCATCCACCGGCACACCAACTCGTCATGTCGCCCTACATGCGCCCACCGTTCAACCGAATGACTCGCCGAACGATCGTTCAGCTTGCCCGCTTATCGTGTCGTCGTGCTGACTCCACAACTCATCGTCGCACCCACCTTACCAACTCGAGTGCCCATTCAACCCAACTTACCAACCGTTGATTCGACCGCACGTTGCTCCGTTGTTTCACCTACCTGAGCATTCACCCTTGCCCGCTCGTCGTTTCGTTCAATCAAGTGTGCTCACCGTGACCGCTCATCGTCGTCCACTAGGGTGTGCTCACCGCAACCGCCCGTCTTGCGTTCACTCGGCGCTTTCGACCCGCTAGCTCACTGTTCACTGGGCGCACTCACTGCGACCCGCCAACCTCGTTCACCAGGCGCGTTTCACCCAACACGCTAACCTTCAATCGTCGGGCTTGTTCATCCAACGCGCCAACACTTCAATCAATGTTGCCTTACCCTAGCTCACCCTGGCACTCCCGTACAGACCTGCCCGCCAACCTGTTTTCAATCGTCGTTCAACCCTCCCCTGCCTGATTGACCTACGCCCTCCACCGTTCGGTTTGACCCGCCCGTTTCACTATGCCTGCGGCCCGCCCATCTGCAGCTACCACCGAATGCTCCAACCTGGGGTTTGGGTGCTTCATCCTAAGAATCGCTTACACCTTCGCCCAACCTTCAAGACTCCTTCCTTCAGCTCGCCCTTGGCTCTTTGATGAGCTCGTACTTGCCTTTGTGAGTTCGTTGAATCTCCTTCTAACTCTCTTTCCCACGCTCTATATATATGACAACTCGCCATGTGTGGGGGCATCGGCCCATGCCCGACCGACCCACCATTTGGCTTTTTGGCTAACTTTCCAACGTCGGCCAAGGTGAGGGCGCACACTCGGGACCGCCCCACCGTATAAGCTCATCCACCCAAAGACTCCAACACTTAGCTCGTCTCACCATGTGGGCGCGCTAGCTCGCCAGTTACTCCAACTTTCCGCTCTCGCCCATCGTGCACCCATCGCCAATCTCGGGGGCGTTACATCCTCACCCACTTCAAGTCTTTGTCGTCCTCGACAAATCCTCATCCCAGCAACCATCTGTCACCAAGATATCCATCTACACAACCGTGTATATGGGTAATCCAAATGTCCACTACTCAACCTGCCTCACACCATAGATATGCCACTGCACTGTAAGGAATCATTTGCTGGTACCTCTCATGTCGGTGATTAGTTGGGTAGCTAATCCAACCATGCATCGCTTCCACAAGAACTCATGCCCCTACATTGTCATGACTGTCCACTGCATGCTACGTGTCAATCTGTGTCATCTCACCCCTAGGTGCCTGCTCAAAGTGTTTGGAGACTCACTACCATGAGAAGTTAACAATGAGCCTCATCCTCCGTGATAGTCTAAGATGATGAGGATGGAGCTAAGCCTGAAGGCTCTCCCTCACTAATCAACTCAATCCACTTATTCGGATCCTCCACTTCCATTCTCTGCAAGTATGCCTCCCGATCCTCCATCTGAACATTCGGCCTCACATACTCTTCGTCATCGTCATCCTCCACTGCTTCCAGCCTCTTAGATAGATCTAAGATGCTATCTAACAATGTTCTGATCTCCTGTGATTACTCCATAAGCTTTGCCTCTGTAATAGACTACCTCTTACAAATCTCTTCATCTCACTTCTCATTCTCCATATTCATTGTTGTTAACTTACATTCGGGCTTAGTTACTCCCAAGGTTGGAACACCAATGTGTACATCCTCTCATATGTCGTAAATGTACAGTTTCTTCATATGGGGAACAATCATATCATCAAATTCCTTCATGAATTCTATGCCTAGCATAGCCTCATAGTCATCTATTCACACCACAGTGAAATCGACCTTCCCTGTCCATTCACCAAGTGTCACATCCACTTTTTCAGCCACACCAATCACAGAATCCAGAGGAGAATTCACTGTCTTCATTTGTGCCTGCACTGGTACAAACTTCAGCTCAATCCTTCTCACAGTATCCTCGCTCATAAAGTTGTGAGTTGTGCCACTATCCACCATAGTAAGCACAACAACACTCCCAACCTTCATTTCAACATACTCCAACTTGTTTCTTTCCGGGTCTCTCCTTGAGACAACTTCCATAGCCACTGCAGCTCCTAGAATCTACATAACCCCTACGGAAGTTTCTTCTTTCTTCTTCGCATTAGACTGTGCCAAGGTAGCCACCTTTGGTCTTGAAGGACAATTCTTCACCATGTGTGGTTCCTCGCATATCCAACACTTCAACGGTTTCTTCGTCTTCGACTTGTCATTCGATCTCGAAGTCTCCTCTTTCGTATTCTTCTCTTTCGGTTTGTCATACTTCTTCTTCTTTTCATCGGAACCCTCATCGTAGTGTTCCACCAAACGATCCACAACAGCAAAATCCTCCTTAAGTGTCTTAATATTTTGTCTCTTCACTTCATTATGTGCCCAAGGTTTCAGACCTATGATAAAGTTGAACACCTTGTCCCATTCCACCATGTCAGGAAGTTCCAAAACCACACTTGAGAACTCTCGCTGATATGCCTACCGACTTCCTGTTTGCTTTATATACTTTATCTTCATCCTTGCATCCCATGTTTCATCTTGTGGACTGAAGTGGGTCTGCAAAGCCTTCTTCATTTCATCCCACGAAGTTATGTCTTCAGCATTTCCATTGGCAATCTGATCCATCCTCCTTTGCCACCACATCTTAGCATCCTTCGTCAAGAATTGAGCAGCTACCTTCACTTTGGTTTCCTCATTGGACAATCCCAAACACTCCAAGTACTGTTCCATATCCCATAGAAAGTTACCAAGAGTTTTCACACTCCTCATCCCATCATAATAATCCGTCTCTTTTACTTTCACATGAGCCACACCTCCACCTGAGTTGTGTCTCACAACCCTCTTCACGATCTCATTCAGAGCATCGTCAAGAGCTTGCTGCAATTTCAAGATTTCAGCCAAACCTTGATCTCTTGCTTCACCAATCTTCTTGACTTCTTCTTCCGTTTGTGTATACTTCCATTTAGTATACTCGTATCAAACCTTGAGGTCTTCAAGTTCCTCCTTCACCTTCGCATAGCCTTCATGAACCTACACGTTCTCAGCCTTCATCGAAGCCATATCAGAACCCAATTCTTCCACACGATCCAATACCTTGTCAAGGAAAGCATCTCTAGCATCTTGGCTAGATTCACTTGTCATCACCTTAGGTTCTTCCGCCATCTCTTCCATCTGCTTCCTTTGTGTTCTAGTGTAGACCATAAACTGCAAATCTGAATCACGAAAGCCCGCAAATCATAGAGCTCTAATACCACCTGTCACGCCCCTACCCTAGCAATGATCTTTTAACCGCACGATCGGGGGTGCGGCACCACCAACCACTTTCTTTTTAATAATACTCACAGTTGTGGACTACGCCTATTCCTATACTTAGTTTATTTTTCGATCAGCTAAGTACAACTTTCATTAACACAAGGGAAACATTAATCTTTCATAAACTCATTATCATTATTTACATAAGTGCACAGCGGAATAAATTGGGAGGGGCATCTCCTTGCAAATATGAGTCTGCTCGAAATAATGATAATACTTCAATTTTTACAATTTTACACCAAGCACGCACCACTGTGCAGCTTTGTTTTTACCAGGAAAAGGCGCACCTCGGGCTACCTTGCCAACCTTCGTTTGGCTCGTCGCACGAAATCGTCGCAAGAACCTATCGTCCACCGGTGCACCAACTCGTCATGTCGTCCTGCACACGCCCACCGTTCGACTGAACGACTCGTCAAACGATCGTTCAGCTCGCCCACCTATCGTGTCGCTGTGCTGACTCCGCAACTCTTTGTCGCACCCACCTTACCAACTCGGGCGCCCGTTCAACCCAACTTACCAACCACCGAGTCGACAACACGCTCCTCCGTTGTTTCACCTACCCGAGTGTTCACCCTTGCTAGCTCGTCATTTCGTTCAAATGGGTGCGCTCACTGTGACCGCCCATCATCGTTCACTTTGGAGTGCTCACCGCAACTACCCATCTCACCGGGCGTGCTCACCGCGACCCGCCAACCTCGTTCGCTGAGCGTGTTTCACCCAACACGCCAACCTTCAACCGTCGGGTGCGTTCACCCAATGCGCCAACACTTCAACCGCTGTTGCCTCCCTTGAGCTCGCCCTCCGGCGCTCCTGTGAAGACCTGCCCGCCGACCTGTTTTCAATGGTCGTTCAACGCTTGCCCGCCTGACTGACCTGCACCATCAACCTTTCGGTTTGACCGGCCCGTTTCACTATGCCTGCGGCCCGCCTGTTTGCGGATACCACCGAACACTCCAACCTATGGCTTGGGTGCTTCGGCCTAAGAACCGCCTGCACCTTCGCCCAACATTCAAGGTTCCTTCATTCGGCTTGCCCTTGGCTCTTTGATGAGCTCACACTTGCCTTTGTGAGTTCGCTGAATCTCCTTCTAACTCTCTCGCCCGCACTCTATATATATATGCCAACTCGCCATGTGCGGGGGCATCGGCCCATGGCCCAGCCGACCCACCGTTTGGATTTTTGGCTAACTTTCCAATGTTGGGCAAGGTGAGGGCACCCAAACCTGGGACCGCCCACCGTATAAGCTCGTCCACCCGAAGACTCCAACACTTAGTCGTTTTTATTAATCGACCTCCACACTCATTCTTCATTTTGACCGGCTCATCGCATTGTGCGGGCGTGCCGGCGCGCCGATTACTCCAACTCGCCGCTCTCGCCCATCGTGCGCCCATTGTTGATCTCGGGGGCATTACAACGGGGGAGGCTGCGAGGGCAGGGGAGGGAGGGGTAGTGAGACGGGTAGGCTGGGGCCGAGGGGTGCAATTTTTTTAAATGTTTTGTTTTGTTTGTTTGTTTGTTTGTTTTTTTTTTTTTTCTTTTCTAATATATATTTTTAATTTTTTATTTAATTATTATTATTATTATTTTTTATTTAATTATTTTTCTTTTAATTTTATTTTAAATTATTTGTTAGATTATTATAATTTTAATTTTAAAAAAAAATCCTAAATTTTATTTTATTTAAATATTTTTTATTTTTAATTGATATTTCTTCTTAACCTTTTTATTATTATTTTTTTTGGTAATTATTTAAAAAAAATTAATGGGTTTTTATTTTTTATTTGTTTTTTTTTTTTAACATAAAAATTTGTTTTTTTTGTTTTTTTTTTTTTAATTTGTTTGTCTTTAAATTATTTTTTTGAAAAAAAAATCATTTTTCATTTTTTGTTTTTTGTTTTTTTTGTTCGGTTAATTTTTTATTTATTTATTTTTAAACGTTAATTTTGTTTTTTAACATTTTTATAGGTTTTTTTTGTATTTGATTTTTTTTGTCATTTTTTTTACCAACATGAAAATCATCAACATTTAAAAAAAATTATCCACACTTAATACATTAGAAAATTTAAAGTGTAAAAAATAAGCCCTCTAAACAAAAGGGGTTGATGCTCATAAGCACTTTTCAAAATCAAGATGAAAATCACTAATATTTAAAAAAATTGTTCATACTTGATACATAAAAAAATTTAAAGTGCCAAAATATGCTAAAAAAAATTTGTATTCTGAATATGAAAATCACTAACATTTAAAACTTTTTTCATACTTCATACATAAAAAAATTTAAAGTGCCAAAATATGCTCCAAAAGAAAATGTGTATTATGAATCACCATTTTTCAAAAATTGAGTGATTTTTTGTTATCTCAAAAAAATGGGTACTAGGTAATTTTCTCGTTTGATCGGTGACTATGTTATGTGCCAATACTACTCCTAAAGTTATGCAAGATGCATCTACATGAACATGAAACTCCTTATTCTAGTCTGGGAAAACCAAGATAGGCAAAGTTACCATCTTTTCTTTCAATATATCAGGACTTTTCTGGCATTCTTCATTCCATTGAAAAGTCACATCTTGCTTCAATAGTTTCTCCATTGGCGCAGTTCTCTACGCATACCCCTTAACGATTTTTCTGTAATATACAGTGTGTCCCAATGTAATGCACAACTGTCTCATTGTTTTTGGTGGAGGTAAGTTCATAATGGCAGTGATCTTCGCGGGATCCACCATCAAACCTTGCTTGCACACAACATGACCCAATAGTATACCAAAAGACACACAAAATATACATTTCTTTATGTTCAATGAGATATGGTACTGCCTACATGTATCCAACATAAGCCTTAAGCTTTCAACGTGCTTTTTCAATAGTCCAAAGACTGTCAAATCATCAAAGTATACCTCCAGGAATTTGTGTATGTACTCCTTGAATGTTGCGACCACAACTCTTGAAAATATAGCAGGGGTGTTCTTCAACCCAAAAGGCATCACTGTATACTGATATGAACCCCACTCTGTTGCAAATGTGGTCTTATGCCTATCCTCTGGTGCAATCTTAATCTGATGATAGCCAGAAAATCCATCTGTGAATGAGTAGGCCTCCTGTCCTCCTACATTATCCAACACTTCATCTGTAAAGGGTGTAGGGAAGGGATCATGCATGCATGCATCATTTAATTTCCTTAGATCCACATAAATCCTAATTTCTCCTTTAGTATTCTTTTCTTGGACCACCATAGAACTTACCCACTTTAATTCCTCCACAAGTTCAATGATCCCCACGTTATCATTTTATATAACTCTTCTTTCACCTTTTCCTTATATTTGGGTTCAATCTATCAGGTCTTTGCTCTTGACATGTTTCACATCAGGTTTAAGGGGAATCCTCATGACTCCCAGATCCCTTAATATGCCCTTCATTTCTGAAAATTTCATTCTTGGTATTCATGTAGTAGCTTTACAACTTTACTAATTGTATCTTCATCCCAATAGTCTCTAATTGTTGCAAACTTTGGTTCCTCCTTTGATCCTATATTCACCTTCTTAGCCTTTACTGGCTTCGCTATATCTAGTATTTTTGGCTCAGGTCCATCGACTTCATGATGTCCTTCTAATTTTGCTATGTCGATATTGTGTGGATCTTCATCATCTACTGCAATAATGTTATAGCATTCCAGTGCATGTTCAAACTGTGTAGTCTAATCCGGTTGCTGCCATGTTAGTGAGGTCACATTGCCAAAGATATTTTCTCTGACTATCTGAAGAGTCGAGTCTATGCATGGGAAATCATCTTCAAAACTAAATGTTAATATAAACCCATCAACCATATCTTCCCAACTCGCAGTACCATGTCGAAGCTCTGTTTCCAGGTACCAGTTCTAAGGAATTGTTTCCAATGTATGAATAAACCCATGTACCCATTCATGTTGTGGGATCTCCTTCCATGTTGTAGTACATAACCGAATATTCTCCTCAGGGTCAGCGTTACCATCATATTTCACCTCTATTTCTATATCAATTGGCCCAAACCTGATCCACATTAATACTCGACGCTCTTGCCAATCTGCTATATTTATTTTATGTGCACCCCACCATCTAGCAGGGGTAGATCTCAGGGCCACATCCAAAACAAACAACCTTTGCTCTTCTGGTATTTGTCTTTCATAATCATCAAGGAAAGTTCTTACATTACCTAAACCATCATAGTAAGGCAAGTTACATACCTCAGAAGTTATACAACGAAGTGATTTAGTGATCTTTTCACATCGCCTTATAGACACTTCGTGTAGCCTATTCTACCAATTTTCCAATTCTTCTTTTGAATCTGAGGTACAAGAATTGTCCTGCTCCCAACTCAATTTTCCATTTGTAATGGGGTTAATCCATTCCTCTTCTTTGGTTGTCATATGATAAATGTTGTCTATATCTGCTGCGCAATACTCATCTCTGACAGGCTCTGTATATCTCACCCCTTCTGATGGGTCCAATGGAACAATTACTCTCATGTTGTCCTTTTCAAATACCATTTGCCTCTTCTTTAAGTTGATTATAGCCAGATTATCAAATGCCCAATCTAGTCCAAGAAATGTTGGATAGGGGTTTTTGTCATCCACAATTTCTATCACTTCAAAATCTGCAATAGTGCATACTCCTTCAATGTCTACTGTAACACCTGGTAACCTCCCCATAGGGAAGATTTTCTGTTGGTTGGCCATTCTCAACTGAATTGGTGACCATTGTAACTTCGGCTTACCCATCAATTCCCAAGTCTGCTTTGGTAAAACATTGGCATCAGATCCTAAATCCAGAATAACCTGATCCATGTCATATTCTCTGATCTGCGCAGTGAGCCTCATTTCTTTTCCAGTCCTCCTCTTATGTCGATGTAAATTGTTAACTGTGCGCATGTCGCTTCGCAGTACTTCTTTAGAAGCACAGGAATCTATCAATTCCTGCTACCCTTCTACAACTTTATGGTTTCTTAACATCTTTATGCAAGTTTGTAGGAAAGACTTTAACATAATTGGATTCACATCTTGTGTCATAGATGATATTGTGTCACAATTATTATTCTGCATTGGTTTTGGCTGCGCGCTAGAAGTTGAACCCCCAATATCCATAAAGCTTCGCCTTGCTTCCACAAACAATTCTTTTTCCTTCTAAACATTGAAAGCAAGAACTTTCTCCGCAGTCTTTCTTACCCATGTAGTTTCAACTTCCTTCTTTCCATCTGCTTTATCATCTCTACTCACAACTCCACTCCTTGTTACAATACTAACATGAGGTTCATCAGTCCTTGGTTCCGCCAACATCATTTGAAGGTTCTGTGTTGGTTGCTAATTCCTTTTCTCTTGCATTTTTGTCATAAGAACATGATGCTCCTCAATAACATGATAAAATGATTTGCAATACTTACATGTGGTGGTGGGATTCTGACAATCTCTTGCAAAATGTCCTGCCTGGCCACAGTTATAACAAATAATCTGGCCACGTCCTCGACTAGCTCCTCCTCCTCGTCCTCTTCCTTAGAAGCCTCCTCAACCATTGTGTTGTCTCTGGTCTTCATGTCCCTCTTCTTCTGCTTGCATTCTATATGCATCAACACCTCACTCCATCATCAGTTCATAAGCTCGACAATTGTTTTCATCATGTCCCACTAATTTACAGAACTTGTAGTATAGGTTCCTTGGAGTCTGCACATATTTTTGTAATAAATAACAATCTTCTAATCAATGTTTACTTCTAGTTTTACATATCTCACACCATAAGATGGATCTAACATTCAAAGGATTCTGTGCTCCACATTGTTCTTTAGAGTGACCTTCTAATTTACACTTTGTACACCACACTTATTCTCTGACTTCCTTACTTTTATTCATATCTTGTATCTACAGAGTCAAATTTTCCAACTGACTCTGGATCTGTGGCATACCTGCATTGGTATCCTCTATAGGTGAAGCTTCTAATTTCATTGAAAGTTCTAAAGCTTTGGCTTGCGTTTCTATCTTTTGTTGCATGAAAGACAATCTGATATGTGGCAAAAACACAACTATGAACCATTCCTTATGCTATTGTAGAGCCATGTGAAAGCTCACTTGATCCAATAATACCTTGAATCTCTGATCGAATTCCCAAATAGACTCAGTCGACCTTTGTTTGATCTCCTTTAACTCTGTGATACATTGCGACTCGGATTTCGGCTTCTTAAATTCTTTTACCAACATTTTTTTAATGTCTGTGAATGACCTGATTTGATTTCTTGAATACTTCATATACTATGTCAATGCTCTATCTCGGAATGTCGTGACAATTTGTGTTTTCTTTATATTTTCATCATGGACTTGCTTCGTGGTCCATACTGCTTCACATAAAAACCATAATTACTTCGGATCCTCTGATCCAGTTCCTTTAAAAACATGTAGCTTAATATCATGGGCCATAATTCTTTTCGAAGGGGGAGGGGGAGGGGGTAGGGGATTCGTAAAGGGAGTGGGGGGGGGGGGGGTAGGGGGATGGGGAAAACCAAAAGCACCATGATTACTACTCGATTGTAGCTTCGACGAACTTTCAGGCTGGAAGGGTGAATAATGTGGAGTTACTTCAGGGTTCTGAGGGAAGTTTTCTTCACTTTCAGACTCATTTAAAAGAGGGACTTAGTCAGTTTCTATAAAAGTCTCGGGGTCTTGGCCACGGGATCTCTTTCTAGTGTCTGTTCTATATCTTTTTCCACTTTAATTGTTCCAGTTTCTTCTTTGGATCTTCTCCCAAACATAAGTAACTAATAATCTGAATGCATTCGTAAAATTCCCTTTTTGTACAAAAACATCTTAATCCAGAGTTTTAGAGATCTCAAGTACTTACTTCGCAGTCCTTTGAAAAATTTCAGTTCCGCTTCACTGTAGGATGAGTCTACCACGAAGTCAGTAACAAATCCTCCCAAGATGCTATAAATCCATAAATCAACAACTCTTGAGGTCCTATTGTCAGTTTTCTTGATTCGTTGTATCAATTCAGGAGTCCACTCCTTTAAAACAATCTGTTCTCTAAATTAACCTTGATATCCACTCATATAGCTCAACATCAAATGAACCGAGGAAGATTTCATATTTATCTTTGTTGGGTTGTTTTATATTCTTTGCACGACTAGCCCTAGTAGTTAAGCTGGGGGTTAGAGTGGGGGCGGAAGCCCCCCCTGTCAGGGGATTTGAGCCTCTACAAAGTCCCCCTCTACAAAGTCCAGGGCACTACCTCGGGGAAATTTCTTTTGGACACTATATTAGGTGGGTGAACCTACCCATGGTTTTGTGCATGTATTTCACACATGGTTTTGGGCGCGATGGTTTTTGGTCCATGGTATTTTGTACATTCGTTCAAGGGAACTACGATTATGTTCTAATCTAGGGTTAATGGATTGGGGTTTATGGATGCTTTGGCATGTATATATATGTATTGTAACATTGAAAGGAAAATAATGAAAAATCAATCTGGTAGCCCCAATTTTGGGATCCAGGGGAAAATCTCTGTGTATATTTGTTTTATGTGTTATGCTATCGCCATTGTTTATTTTCTGTTTTTAGAATTTGTATGCAGGTAATTTTTGTACGAGGTTAAAAACTACAATCTTCAAAAATATACTTCTCCAACCACCTTTCAGCTAACAGATGAGGGCTTCTATTCTCTTGGTCTGCAAATTCTTGTTCCTTCTGTTCTACCCAATCCTAAATTTATTTCTTCGACAGATGCCACATAAACATATCCCTCAAATAGATCTCTATCTAGGCAACATAACCACTTGTCATCTTAGGTTGGGCTTGACCCATGTCAAATTGTACTGTGCACCAACTAAACCCTTAATCACTGGCCCTCTCAGTAACGACCTGCAAGCAAATCGCAGTCTCACCCGAATTGACTATGGGAGGATGCAGAACCAAATTTTTGTAACCTTGAGGGATGATTGGATGTGGTATTTTTATGTTATTTTATCCTTAACATACATAGATTACTTCACAAAGTTGGACTATCTACTTAGCCATGCCATTAACAACCATAAACAATACTGTGAGAAAGTAAAATATAACCAAAATACTGAATAGAAAGCAAAAGATACACCATAATCATACACAAGTTATGTCCATAAAAATGTACTTCTTATATTAATTTTTTGAAACAATGTACAAATCCTTGACCTGTGCACCCAGCTGTAGGTGTCTGCGCACTCAGCTGTAGACTTTAGGTCTCTGTGCACTCAGTTGCAAAGCCTTTCCTTCAGGATCCAAACACATATTACAAATATATTTCCTTATGCTTGTAACATAACATTATTAATATATATCTCCGACTTACATCTTCTCTTCTATATATACTAATTACATCAATGGGTACATAAAAAGACCATGGTCCTCCTATAAACAATCAACTATTGCCTGAACCTGTTACCAAAAAAGGGACTTCGACCCACCCTAAAGCCCCTAAAACATCACGCGGTACATAGCTCCATGGTACCACGCATTCCGCTCCCTAAAATGCGACGTTTTGACCAAAACTTGGGCCAAGTTGGGTTGTGCCCAACAAATCTTGATTCAATGGTATCAATATTTGTGTAATTCTCTCTATCACGGTTTATATTCCATATAAACATATTTTTCTCTTCATAAGCCATCTTGTTCATGTGTGGTTGGGACTTTGGTGAATTTCATTTCAATAATTGATGATAATGATGGCGATCCTTATCTTTATGTTAGATATTGGACTTTCTCAAACATATTAATGTAGTTATTATATTTATAACATATTTATATAGTTATTATATTTATAACATATGCATTTATAAATTATTTATGAAATGTATTTTAATTTTATTTCAAATACAATTAATACTTTCTTTTATGTATAAATATATTTTTCAATACAAAATTTTAAATTTAAAGCTTCAATGAAATATAATATTAATCAGGTTTTTGTTTTATTATAATAATAAATATTAATAATCTATTTGAAGGTCATGGCTAAGCTAGACACTAAATTGGTGTATAAGACCCCATTGTATGTGGGACCAAGAATTTGCCTTAGGTTTTTTTTTTATTATAATAATAAATAACAATGAGCTATTTTAAGGTCATAGCTAAGCTAGACACTAAATTGGTGTATGAGACCCCATTGTATGTGGGACAAGGATTCTGCCTCAAACAAAATATATGAGTGCTAAATTCTACTAAGTCTACATACTCTACTGTTATAGACATTTTTGTGCCTCGCGTCAAGGAGCAGGGAATGCCGATAATTACAGGGATCCTCAGTCCCTAAACATGTTGTTCTTACCCCTAAAAGAACAAGGTCATCAATCAACAGCACTTCCAATCAGTTCTCCACCTGAAAACACTTCAAAACAGGCTTATTTTGGATCATGTCAGCTGCTCCACTGAGCTTCTGCGCTGGAATGCAACTGTCCCACTCTGTACCTGCGCTGGAAGTCAAGATTAATGAAGGCTACCTGCGCTGGGCGAGATTGGCCAAGTGGCACAGTCATCCTGCAAGGTGTCAACTGCCCAGGAAGCTTCCAAACTGACACTTGGTTCATGAGATTCGCCCTGTGATGAGTAAGAGGTACTTGATCACCATGTGTAAGCAAGGATCTCCAAGTGGACACAGGAACTGAAGATTAACTGAAGAGGGAGAGGACACAAGGCAGCTTCATGTCAGTCTCAAGCTGACTCATCCTTTCTTCTTCTACCCTATATATAGAGCTCTTCTATGAGGTCTAGGGGAGGCTGGAATTTTGTATAAGCAAGGAGGTGCTGTTGGTTTGCAGTCAGAGCTATTGGGTGATTGTTTTACTAGAGGTGAAGAGGAGAGTTCTTGCTGCCGAGGAGGTGCTGCTGGATTGGAGCCATCATCATTGGTTGTAACTTCCTCTGGAACCCTGTTACTTTCTATCAATAAAGTTTGCATGTTCTCCTATATACTTGTTTTACATAGATGCTTTGTGTTCACATGTATATTTGATGCACCCTAATCCATGCTTCAGTTATGAGTACATGCATCTTGTAGTTTGCTCTCTTGTTTTGTGCAGGTTCTGTGTGTAGCTGGATCGGCTAGGAGAGCAAAGAGCTGGGAACGAGATACAAAGAGAGAAGGACAAGGATCGACTAAGCGCAAGACACCAGGTTGGTTGACCTTCTTTCATTCTCTCTGTATTTTCATAAAGTTGAACATGAAAACTTTACATTCAGTTGTTGCTAAAGACTGTCACCTTTAGAGTAGGGTTAGTGTCATCCGCATCGGATACTTTTCCCCACAACAAACTGGAGACTCCACTGGGGAGCCTAGTATCTTGTTGTTGTTTGTAGTATTTTGCTATTCATTTCTTGAAGAAAAGAGTACCAAATCGAAAAGCTTTTGACTATATCAAAAGCGAAGTAGAGGGTCTGCTACTCTTGCTCCTTTGCTGAGCAAATTCAAGATTTAAAGAGCTAATCTACAGATGAATCTTTACTCTTTGTGATAGATCTTCATCCTCTTGATCATCCCTTAGCCTGTACTTGACCTATAGCTTTTTATTTCAGCAAAAACAGTGCATTTTTGAGCTTTTTATGACCCGGAATTCTTTGCAGATGTAACTCTCGTGTGTCAGTGCAGGCTGTCCACAGGCAGTCTGCATTACAGCGCAGGTAGTCCCTTCGGGAACTGCGCTGAGAGTGAAACTGGCAGACTAGCACCTGCGCTGGTCCAGTTAGCCTTAGTCTAGCTCAGCTCTTCCTTTGTGTCTTGGCCCTGTTTTCACTGTTTTTCTTGCTGATTGCTTGCTGGTCATTGTATTTGCTGTAGACCACTTCTCCTTGACATTATTCCGCCTCAGTTGTGTGATGAAACTGTGAATGTTCTTTCAGTATTTCTTGTTTCAGTTCCAGTTTCCCATTGTGAAAAGCGAACCAGTATCGCTGTGACCTCTTAGATCCTGAACTGTAAAAGTGTTTTTGTGATCTTAAGAGTTAGTTTTATTACTGTTCATGGTTGTTTGAGTTTGTTTGCTTTTCACTTTATGGTTTGAATCTATACATTTCCTGTATTTTAAACAAGTCTTTCATAAGGTGTCTTTTTGATTGTGGACAAGCTTGTTTATTTATACTTGAAAGTTGATTCAAAAATCATACAACAGTTTCCTTTTGTTAGCATCGACATTAAGGATAACGAAAAGAAATACATGCATTGTGCATTTTGCATTTGACTATATGCTTGATGATTTAGGAAAATGTGCATTTTAGTGTGTGTTCTTTGATCTGTGGAAAAAGTTGTGTCTTTCTCTTTCCTCAAGTAGATTAAGGTTTTCAAAGTTGAAAGATTGAAAAGATTTTGCTTCTCATTCTTAGATTGCATGTAGGAAGTTGTATATATACATCTCGTGGCGAACCTGAAAGGCAAACTGTTAAGAAAGATCAACATTAAAATAAACTCAATTTACATAACAACGCTTTGGAATTTAACGCAAACATCTAGAGGTCTAGGTAGAGACGTGTTCCGGCGTCGTTAAACGTAGTGACTGTCGATCTCTACGAAGGTGGGTGATTCCTCCTGAGGGACGATAGCACTAATACGGATTTGAGCTCCCGCGTACCGTCGCGTATATTGGGAGACCCCTATAGGCAATTATCCTTTATCCTTAGGAAGCCGTGTCGACCGCCCTACTGATCGCGATGCAGTGAACACAGCATTCACGAAGATCGACCACCCGTACCGTAAAACGTATTCTGTGGTTTCGCGAAAGGTTTGGCACACCCTCTGCCTAGATCTCCAGAGCAGTTTCTTTTGGCCCTTTTCAAACTCTATAACTGAAAAGGTCCAACCGAGCATTTGTCACTTCGGGCTCGTTAATACATCGAAGGCGACTAGAGTCATCTTTAGCTTTTTCTCGACTCTTAAAACATGAAAAAGCAAAGTTGTGTCTAAAAGCGTCTAATAAAATTCATTCAATACGGAAACAAAATTCCCCTTTTTGTATTTTAGTTGATCAAGTAATCCGCAACCGTGGAGGAAAGTCAATTAAAACCCCGTCGTTCAGGGAGACTTGCGGGTCGACCATCTTTGTCTCCGGAACCGAAAGTAGTACGAGCAAAGCGATCTCGCTGGACCAGGTCAAAATCTCCTTTTAAAGTTAGAACAGAAGTTCCAACAACATCTGAGATTCTGGTCACTCCCAATATTTCTGGAATCCCTGCCTCTATTGAAGAAGTTCAACGGCAACAGAAGGACAATTGTATTGATCCTAGTCTGAAAACAAGTACTTGCGTAACTGAACCAGTTCCATCTGAAACCGGTCCACAGAGTCTTGTTGTTCAAACAACTGTCGCTGTCGAAGCAACCCCTTCTTCGGCACCAGAAATCTTTTACGGACCTGATGGTCTTCCTCTTCCTCCTGGTCTGATTGCAATAGAGGAAATCGTAGAGGACCAGCAAGCAAATACTCCAATTCATTTTGGAGTAGGTACCCCTCTTTTTCCTTCTGCATCAGAAGTTTGTCAATCGCCACTGGAAGTTCCTGAAGAATCGTTAGGAAGTTTATTGGATAGACTTAAAATGTCTGAACAACCGTCGACATCTAGGACTGTGCCAAATGACACAGCAATAGCAGAAGCTCCTGCTGCCACTCCAACGATGTTTGCCGGCATACCATCCGTCCCAACTAGTTCTCATCAACTAGAAGGAGTCCACCCAGGGACTATTATGACAACTTGGTCTGTTCCAGTTTGTTCTACCGGTGTAATACCCGGTAATTCTTATGTTGAAACTAGACAAATTGATCCCTTTGGGAATCAGTTTAGACCATCCAGTCCTCAAAGGCAATCTATGCCCGTGAGTTCCGGATTGTTACCGTATGAGGGGCAATATGCCCTTTCACTTCCTCTTCCGGGAGGATACCCATACGGCAGTTTTCAACCAAATTCAAGTTTAGCTGAAGTAACGACGAGTAGTTGGGTACCTATGTTACCCCAACAACCAAGAGTTGTATATTCCATGCAACAGTGTGTACCTATGTCCAGTATCCCGACGACGCCGACAATTGTAACCGTGTCGCAAGTTCAATCGATGCCTGTTGTATGTCAACCACAAGTTGTAATGCAACAACCAATTGACCCTGCAACACAACCACAATCGCCAACTTCCGGGACAACACAGATACAAACGGGAACCATAACCCCGCATCTTGGTCCGTCGGTTAGTGTCGCACAACAAAACATGGCTTCGCAACCATGGATGGTGCAATACCAACAACCTCAGTTTCAACAGGTGTACCAGGGGTCTGAGCAACAGATCTTTGCAAATAGTGGGCAACCCTATATTCAGAATGGGTTAAACCAACCACTTTACAGTGGCCAAGCCCACCAACCATATCAGTCATATCAACATCAGTTGCATTATACTGGTGTGCAAAGACCTACTGCTCAGGCGATTCCATCGTATCCTGGGTACGCCTCGCCAAACCTGAATCAGCAGTTGCCATTCGTGGCGACTTTAGAATTACCAGATTTACATCGATTAACAAACGATCCAATCGCCTATGCCCATTGGTGGCCAGCGATTCCTCACAAACTTCCTTCGGACATTCCTAAATTCAATGGAAATCTGGGCGAAGACCCGTCGAATCATGTGATGACATTCCATCTGTGGTGTTCGTCGAATACCTTGAATGATGATTCAATAAGGCTTCGCCTTTTTCAGAGGACATTGACTGGTCCGGCGGCCAAATGGTATATTGAATTACCTAGAGCCTCTTTCGACAATTTTAGCTCCCTAGCCACGACTTTCTTAACACACTTTCAGTTACCTATAAGGTACGAAACTGGAACTGAGATCTTGACCAATTTCAAGCAGACAACGGCCACACATATATCTGATCATATACATGAGTGGCGTCGTCGTCGCAGAATGGTGAAAACCTATGTTCCAGATCAGCTATTAGCTGAGTGGTTTATAAAGTCGCTTCTGCCGGCAATTACAGAAGATGTGGCCAAGGGAGGTGTCGTAACAGACGAGTAGGTTATTGCTCGTGCTCAATATTTGGACTTAGTATATACTCAGTCGGGCACGCTCTATGATAAAATACCTGACGCCCCCAGACCAGAATTTTCAATCCCTCCTCCTCCTGGATCGAATAGTGACTCTCATGCCGGTGATGGCGTGATTGGAACTGCAAACGCTAAGTCGACAAGGGATTCGAATAAGAAAGCCCGTAAGACTTCGAATCAAAAAGCAAATCAAGAGATTCTTGCTTCGGAGGTAAATGCTGTATCTACGGATAAAGACAAAAACTCCAATCAACCAGGAAGCAAGAAGAAACAAAACAAAGGGAAGAAGAAGAAACAAGGTGGGTCATCCCCTCAAAAAACTTCTTCAAACCCTCCTGGGCAAAAGAAACAATTTCCTCCATGTCAAATATGCGATGAAAATCACTCGACAAAGAACTGTCCGTTCAAAGCTGAGTTAAAGAGGTTCTTTAAAAGTTCCCAAACTTCAGCTGTGTTGACTGATCTGTTTCCTAACCCAGGTCAAAATATGGTTGATAAAGGAAATGCTTCCCCGTCTCAAGTGCTTATGCTGTCGGTTTCTAAGCAAAGTGATGCTTTGATATCGACTAGGAATAAAGATTATGGGAATCCGCCGGTGTCGAACGACAAAAGGAAAGATCAACCCAGTAGTTCGACAACAACTTCGGCAGAAGTTGTACCCCCCCTCACGCATGAATTAACAATAAAGCCGCCTAAGGGAGTAGTCCACAAGTCGACATTCAACCCTCGCGCCAGAGCGGCGCAACACTATAATATAGTGGAGGATTTGGCCCAATCGCCATCTGCTATGTCAACTCTTGAGGTACTACAGAATTGCCCATCCCAAAGGCGGGCATTGTTATCAGCAATTGGTGGAGTGGATCCTAAAGATTCCAATCTTGTATCCTTTGATCACAAAGGATATGATCCTCAGTTACCAGCGCAATTAGCTTTCCTTATTCAAGTGAAAGCACTCAACAAAACTGTTCATAGAACAATTATTGATGAGGGAGCATCGACATGTATCATGTCGATGAGTTGCTGGAAAACTCTTGGATCTCCAACATTGTCGCGATCTTCGACGACATTGAAAGCATTTGACGGTAGGTCGTACACTCCGTACGGTATCCTAAATAACTTTAAGGTTGAACTAGGAGGAAAAACAGTGGAAATTGATGTTGAAGTCATTGATGGCAATCTTGACTATAACATTCTACTGGGAAGACCATGGATATATGCCATGGCAGCTGTAGTGTCGACATATTTTAGGAAGATCGCATTCCCGTTTGAAGGAGGGATTACGATCGTCAACCAACAGAGTTTCCTCCCTAATGGTTCACAAGTTACTGGAAGCATTCCCCTGATCCATGGGAGCGACCATTCAATACAAGATATAGGAGTAGGCTTGCTAAAAGATCCCACAATGATGGGAACTTTCGCGTTGCCACCTCCGTTCCATGAAGGGAATGTCCCGTTTGTAGCAACATGCAACATGGTATCTTCGTCGAAGGTCGCAAAAGACAATGTCTTCATGGATCGTCAAGTGGTGTTGCCACCTAGCCCTATTGAAATATTGTAGCAATCAATGTTTCAAGCATGGGAGGCGAGCCCAAATGAACGCTCGTCAAGCGTTTGGGTAGATAGGTCCGAAGAATATGGTACCCAATTAGATCCATGGTCAAAAGTTCATGGGACTGACGAAGGAATCTTACAATCAATGATGATTGAAGGGGCACCATGGAATGATCACCACCATCGTTCCCTTCTTCCAGAGTGTGAAGAAGAAACTCATCACGACCTATACCACCCTTCAGTGTTTGAATTCCTAACAAATACTGTAAATACGGTGGATTCAGAGAGAAACCTATCCAATATTGAAGAGACCATAGCCATAAATATCTCGACAAAATCTGATGTTGTTGAGAATATTCATGTTGGCAAAAGTTGTTCCCCTTCAGAACTGGAAATATATAGTGCTCTCTTTCGCGAATTTAGAGATGTCTTTGCATGGTCATATGATGAAATGCCAGGCATTGACTCGAGCATAGTTGAACATGAAATTAAAATGTATCCTGATGTCAAACCAGTAAGACAACGGCTTCGGCAGGTACATCCGAAGAAAGCCGCTGCCATTAAGGCAGAAGTTGAAAAACTTCTCCATGTTGGATTCATCTACCCGGTTCCTCTAATCGATTGGGTATCGAATATTGTCCCTGTTATGAAAAAACAAGGGACGATAAGAGTGTGCGTCGACTATAGGGATGTAAACAAAGCTTGTCCAAAGGACAACTACCCTACACCCTTCATCGACCAGATAATTGATGAATGCGCCGGATGTGAAATCTTTTCCTTTATGGATGGATTTTCCGGGTATAATCAAATAAATATCCGCCCACAGGACCAGTCTAAGACTGCATTTATTTGTCCGTGGGGCACATTCGCTTATCGAAAATTACACTTTGGATTGAAGAACGCAGGGGCGACTTTTCAGAGGGCAATGAATTATGCCTTCCATGACATCAAGAACATCGTTCAACCTTACCCCGACGATCTTCCAGCTCATTCGCGGAAGCGGACTGATCATCCGCGGCATTTGAGAGCAATATTTCTACGTTGCCGACATTACAAGATAAGACTCAATCCACACAAGTGTGTGTTTTGCGTCGGTTCTGGTCGCTTACTTGGATTTGTGGTTTCTAAGGACGGGATTCGTCTCGACCCCTGTAAGGTTCAGGCAATCATTAATTTGCCTCCACCTTCAAATTTGCTTCAGATTCAGAAACTCCAAGGGAAAGCAAACTTTCTGAGGAGGTTCATTCCGAATTACGCAGAACTTGCCAAAGGTTATACTCGTCTTTTGAAAAAGGATGTACCTTTTGTCTGGGACCAGGTTGCGCAAGCTTCCTTTGACGCTCTGAAAGAGAGTCTAGTAAGAGCATCATTAATGTACGCCCCGGACTATCAAAGAGATTTTAACCTGTATCTAGCTGCAGCAGATACGACCATTGCGATGGTTTTAGTGCAAGAAGTCGATGGAATCGAACATCCTATTTATTATTTAAGTAAAAACTTAAATGATACAGAAAGTAAATATTCCTATGTTGAAAAACTAGCGCTTGCTGCTGTTCAAGCGATTCAAAGGTTTCGACACTATGTCCTCTTTAGGAAAACCACCGTTTTGTCAGATTGCAATTCCATGACATATATACTGTCGCGACAGTTGCTTGGGGGCAAATATTCAAAATGGATAGCAATCCTTCAAGAGTTTGATTTAGATTTTGTAAAATCCAAATCGAAGAAAGCTCTAGTTTTCGCGGAATTATTATGCGATCTCCCATCGTCGTCCAACGATGATACATCAGAAGAGTCAATCGTGGATGAAAATTTGTTTCTGATATCAGTAAGCGATGAGTGGTATGGAGACATAATTGTTTATCTCCAAACCCAAAAATTCAGGTCTAATACCTCACACTCAGAACAGAAACGTATACGATACCAGTCAAAAGACTACATGATCGTCGGTGATACACTTTACCGTCGTGGTGTCAATACAGTTCTGAGGAGGTGCCTTACCCATGAGGAGGCCGAAAAAGCCCTGAATGATTGTCATTCAGGAGCGTGCGGGGGGCATCAATCTGGATATGCAACAGCACAAAGAATCTTACGAGCAGGATATTTCTGGCCAACTATGTTTAAAGATTGCATAATAACTGTCAGAAGTTGCCATGCATGTCAGATCTTTGATAGCAAAACCAGAAGACCACCCGCACCCTTGCAGCCGATAGTTGCTGTTGGGCCCTTCGCCAAGTGGGGCATCGATTTCATGCAATGTAACCCCACCTCGACCGGGGGGCATGGGTATATTATAGTCACTGTTGACTATTTTACCAAATGGGCCGAGGCGATGCCTACATTGGATAACACTGGTGAAACAGCTGCCCTTTTCTTTTTCAATCATGTAGTCGCCAGGTTCGGTGTTCCGCAAGCTATAGTGACAGATCATGGATCGCATTTTCGCAATCACATGATGGTTGAATTAACTGCCAAACTAGGGCTATCTCACGACAGCTCTACCCCATATTATCCACAAGCCAACAGACAAGTTGAAGCAATCAACAAGGTCCTGAAGCGTATGTTGCAAAGGATGATCGGGGTTCACAAGAGAAGATGGCATTTAATCCTGTACTCAGCACTATGGGCTTACCGAACCTCGGTAAAAAACGCCACTGGGTTCACACCATTCCAATTGGTGTATGGCCTGGAGGCAGTTTTACCGATCCAGTGCGAAATTTCGTCTCTTAAACTCGCAATTGACCTCCTCCCCGGAACCTCAGAAGAAGAGGCTCGTTTCTTGGAATTGATCCAGTTGGATGAAAACCGTCGCGACGCCGCTTTGGCGAACGAGGCTCATAAGAAACGAGTCAAAGCGCAGTTCGACAAGAATGTCAAACCGTGCATCTTCTCTGAGGGTGACTTGGTTTTGCTTTACGACCAAGAATCCGATAAATTAGGAGCAGGGAAATTTCAGTCCTTATGGATGGGTCCTTATATTGTTAAAAGGGTGTTAGCAAAAGGAGCCTACGAGTTAATGGATTATGACGGAATACCACTGGCGCAACCCCGTAATGGGTTGTACCTCAAGCGTTACTATGCTTAAATAGTAACCTGAGTGCTTTTGTTGTATTTTGTTTTCGCTAAAATGTTTGTTTCGGTTAAGTAATCCACCCTTCTCGTTTGTTGCAGATGTCGAATTATTCTGAAACATATGTGGGATATGCCGACGGTGCGAGTCGTAGTACGCGGGGTTTGTCCTCCGCAGCCTGGGCCATTTTTGATCCAAGCGGCGAGTTAGTGAGTTTCAGAGGTGTGTGTATTGGTCGATCAACAAACAATATCGCTGAGTATAGTGCGTTGATTGAACTCCTCTCTGATACCATTGCCCATGGTATACGCCAACTAATTGTTAGGCTAGACTCATAGCTTGTGGTACTACAACTCAGTGGTATATATTCAGTCCGCAATCCAGCTATTTATCGAATGTTTCTAAGGGTTAAGATTTTGGAAAGAGAGTTTGATTCAATCCAATACCAACATATTTCCAGAAACTTGAACACATTAACAGATTCATTAGCAAACTATGTATTAGATAGACATCTACGACATATATAAAAGAGATGCATCGGTGCTATGCAAGTGGATCACAAATAAACCAAAATAAACTCCGAAAATCAAAATATATATAAAGCTGTTTATAGTTCATACATAATGTGCTGAAGTCAAAACAAAATTGGTCATATGACCTAGAACTCAAAAAGATGCTAGGGGGCACCCTAGCCTAATGGTGCTCATGAAAGTACGTCACGGTCTGTGCAATCATGCGCAAGAGACGAGTCCATCGTCTAGGCACACCGATGGTGTGTCGCTGTAACTGTAAAGGTAACTCATCAATCTGTACATCCGGAAGGCCACGAGTAAGGCTCTCAACCTGCTCCTGCACAGCTGCGAGTATCTCAGTATCACCAAGGTCGCGAATAACAACTCTCCTAGCAGGCTCTGCTGCTGGGGCAGCAACTGGCGATCTTGGACGAGCTACTGGACGAACAGGACCAACATCTGCATGCACCCAAGAGTTTGATCAGTTTTGAACGGTAACATCATGAATGAAAACAATAAACAGTGATATGGTCAGAGATTTTACCTATAGCGCCCCATTGCTCGCCATCCGGAAGCACCAAGTCCGGATCACCTCGGTAGTCCATACCCACATATGGATACTCAGAGAATGCCATCTCCTGACGCTCGAACCACCGAAAGAAGGACTCAGTGAAAGTAATATGAGGTTGACCAGCATGCCGGGACATATGGTCAACCCACCTCTGCATGCGTGGCTCGGTCGGAGAAGGCAAATCAAGCATGATGTACTGAGGTTGCATCAATGGGACTTTCTCCAAGACAAAGGCAGTCAAGATAGAACCAAATCCAAAGTTCTTCAGCCCTCCGTCCTTTACCTTGGTCAATTGACTTTTCATCTGAACAAGTACTGCATCACACCAGTTAAACACTTTCGGTTGGAGACACTCCAAAGCGTGCTGCATATAAGACCTTTTGGCAACATGCAAAGCTGCGCTGCCTGCCATCCTACCAATGGTAAACAGAACGGACCTGAGAGACCTGTCAGTGATATCACGGATGTTGATCTTGCCGTCTTTACTCGGCTGTGAACCTTCCCTGCAATACTGACGAATGTAATCCCTCGGACTGTACCTGACAAAGAAATGGGGGCACCCCGCCTTGACAATCCAGTCAAGAAGTACATGTCCTCTATGGTCAAGGGGATGGTTTTCCCCCTAATCTGGAATACTTGGTTAACAGGATCCCAAGCATCAAGCATATACTGCAGTAAAGATATCTGTGCTCTCATGCTAGAGATACGGAAGAACTTCAGCAGTCCACAGTTCCGGAGCGCGTTCACCGTGACTGGGTCATGGAGTGCAACCATGTCCTCTGCTTCATGTTCTCGTTCTCGCCATGTAAGGGACATTTTGGTAGAAGTTCCCTGCAATCAAACAAGAGAATGAGTAAGTTCCTGATCTTGATGAAAATCTGGCGAAAAATCATCAAAAAACTCATGCAAATTCAGTTTTTTTAGGCCCAGCGCAGGCAGAGAGTCTTCCCCCTGCTCTGGAACGCAGTCTGCCTTAAGGCTGACTGAAATACAGCGCAGATTTCGAAAGGGGAACCTGCGCTGATGCCAGGGCGCCCTGATGGAACCCCTGGGGCTCAGAAACACTGAAAAACAGGCATGAAACTGAAAAAGGAAACCATGAAAGTGAAGGGCTAAGGTTTAGCTCCTACCTGGTCCAAACGGCGCCGAAAATCGTCCACAGAATCTCCCGGAATCAGCTGGTGAAAATCAAGGAAGAAGAGGCACCTCCAGAGCTCCAACAAGCAAAATGCAAATGAAATGGTAAATGAGAGGTAAAAACCCTTTTTTTATGACTTTTTACATAGTTTAAAGTTAAATATTAGGGTTATATTCTCGTTTTCATGCAATTATTATCCATTTCTAACAAAATTTGTTGCAGCAATTGAAGATGAAGTACCACATTTGAAAAGAGAAAAAGCTAGTAAAAGTAAAAATTAAATTTGACCATGAATCGAGCAGTTTTACCACGGAATTTATGCTCGTTAAAAAATAGAAAAGTGTGAGCAAAGTTTCAGCAGAGTCCAAGCTCATTAAAAAATGAACATATCTCGGTAAACAACCATTGCGATCGTAAAGCTATTAGCCTTTAAAAACCCTGGTCGTGTTTTCATCCATCACCTCCACTGTCATTTGGCCGATCATTCACCCCCATATGTGTGTTTACCCCTTTTGAGGAACATCTGCAAAGAGTGATTACACCTAGCCATCCTTGTGACATTACCGTGATTGGAAAATTCCAATTTGTACCTGGAATCTGTAGCTATCCCTGTTTATCACTCGTTCCTCGAAAGACGAGTCTTCTTTGAGCTCTTTTCACTGACTCGTAAAATATGAAAAGTTTGCCGAGATTTGGCCTTCCAGCTCGTTAAACGACCGGAACGCTATCCCTCCTCTAGATTTTAATCTTTTTGGACCTGAGGGATTATTGCACAAAAAGATCGAGCGCTTGTCTTGTTCAGCTCGTAAAAGTACCGAACAGCCATCCCTTCTGTATTGTTTTATACTTTTTCGGACTTAAGGGATTAGATGACGAAAAAGGAATTATGGAGTTAACTTTCTGTACCTTTTCAGACTCTCTAAAAATGAAAAGGACCGAGTTCTCTTTGTCGTTAGACTCGTTAAAATGATTAAATAGCGACAAACTTGTCTTTAGACGAGAACGAGTTTCCCTATCGCTAGGCTCGTTAAATCTTAGCGATGGGCTTGCCCGAAGGGCAGGTTATAGAACAAGCATATGTTATCCTCCTCAAGCTTGACAAAAATAAAGAGGTACTGGTCAGAAATGACTGGGGAAAAATTGGGAGAACATCAAAGTTTAAAGGTAGCAAGTCACTCTTGAACATGACACTTTTCCTCCGTACCACATCGGGTTGGGTTGTTTCATTCACCGGTCTCATCACCATGGTCCTCGCCACGCCATCCATTTGGGGTAATGCTACCGATCCATCACATCAGTGTCGTTATATGTTCAAGAGGGGTCATTCTGAAAGTGTCAACCGTGTCCCATCCACTGCCATACATTATCCTTCATCCATTTCATGATCGCCACCCTGAATCATATGTCACAGTTTGTTTCCACCTCCACTAAATCATTAGCTCCGTTCCGTGTCATTGATGTGGGATTCATTAAGGCCCTCCTTTGACGGATCGCTTCTTGTCGACATCAGCTCATTATCCAAGAAGTTGATCTAGGAACACCCCCATCAGTACTTTGAAGCTTGCATGCCTCAATGGCAAGTTTCTCACTTCCGGCGACAGGTATACCTCAATGACCTTCGACCAGAAGATTTTGCGTGGCGTTCGACGCCAAGTCCTTTATTCACGCCACGTGAATTGTACTGCAGTACCTTGAGGGTCATTGTCATTATTGGTGATTCCTCTCGCGCTTGTTAACGGTTTTCATTAATGACCGGTAATCAAGCGATGTCTTTCCATATTCGACTTCAGCGCATTTCTCACATGGATCGACTTGTACTTAGAGTGAAGATCGAACGAGTTTGAAGACCCCGGATCTAGTTTCATCCATCCGGGCTGCGATATATATTCAGGAAATATAAAGCACATTTGCCATGTACATCATTGCAGCAGATGATCATCCTATCAAAGGATGATAATTTCAGAGGAAGATTATCAGTCTGTCATCAGACGATCGTCTGCCATATGTACCAAAATGTATTTATAAAAGCTGAGCATGGGAATGCCCGCCTCAGCTAGACCATGAAATTTGAATGAAAGATAATGTATTGTATTACAGGGCACTCTCCTCAGCACTGGAACGAACTTCGGACCCTCTAGCTAAAGCATTTCACCCGATAAACGGCCTCATACTTTAGGGGGCAACTGTTATAGACATTTTTGTGCCTCGCGTCAAGGAGCAGGGAATGCCGATAATTACAGGGATCCTCAGTCCCTAAACATGTTGTTCTTACCCCTAAAAGAACAAGGTCATCAATCAACAGCACTTCCAATCAGTTCTCCACCTGAAAACACTTCAAAACAGGCTTATTTTGGATCATGTCAGCTGCTCCACTGAGCTTCTGCGCTGGAATGCAACTGTCCCACTCTGTACCTGCGCTGGGCGAGATTGGCCAAGTGGCACAATCATCCTGCAAGGTGTCAACTGCCCAGGAAGCTTCCAAACTGACACTTGGTTCATGAGATTCGCCCTGTGATGAGTAAGAGGTACTTGATCACCATGTGTAAGCAAGGATCTCCAAGTGGACACAGGAACTGAAGATTAACTGAAGAGGGAGAGGACACAAGGCAGCTTCATGTCAGTCTCAAGCTGACTCATCCTTTCTTCTTCTACCCTATATATAGAGCTCTTCTATGAGGTCTAGGGGAGGTTGGAATTTTGTATAAGCAAGGAGGTGCTGTTGGTTTGCAGTCAGAGCTATTGGGTGATTGTTTTACTAGAGGTGAAGAGGAGAGTTCTTGCTGCCGAGGAGGTGCTGCTGGATTGGAGCCATCATCATTGGTTGTAACTTCCTCTGGAACCCTGTTACTTTCTATCAATAAAGTTTGCATGTTCTCCTATATACTTGTTTTACATAGATGCTTTGTGTTCACATGTATATTTGATGCACCCTAATCCATGCTTCAGTTATGAGTACATGCATCTTGTAGTTTGCTCTCTTGTTTTGTGCAGGTTCTGTGTGTAGCTGGATCGGCTAGGAGAGCAAAGAGCTGGGAACGAGATACAAAGAGAGAAGGACAAGGATCGACTAAGTGCAAGACACCAGGTTGGTTGACCTTCTTTCATTCTCTCTGTATTTTCATAAAGTTGAACATGAAAACTTTACATTCAGTTGTTGTTAAAGACTGTCACCTTTAGAGTAGGGTTAGTGTCATCCGCATCGGATACTTTTCCCCACAACATCTACCTCCTCTAGATTTGAACATGTGACCTTTTATGAGGAAACACATTTTTGAAATAAGAAAAAAATAACAAACTAAAACTTTATTATTGTTTTGTAAGAAAGCCAATTTTTTTTTTATATTTTCATAGATATAAATAGAATACAATCATGGAATAGTATATATCTCAGAACCATTTGCAAACATAAAAACATGTATGTGCTGAGAGATAATTGGTGAGACCATCTCCACATGAGAGAGAAACCAAATGGTCTCCTAAAGAGTTCTGAACCAAAATGGCAATGGAGAGACAACAAAACAAAGTGAACATGGTTGAAACTATGAGGACAAGAGCGAAATTGGGGAGATAGACTGCCCATGAGAGGGAAACCATATGGTATCCCAAAGAGTTATGAGCCATAGTGGTGATAGTATGACACCAAAACAAAGTAAACATAAATGAAATGTAAAATTAAAACTATGAGAATTTTTGTACAAGAAATTTAGCATGCATGTTTGGGTTGTTCCTTGTCCTCATCGGTCTTGGATTGGGTGAGATGCATTTTCTCCCTTGGAACCTTTCCTTGCAAAGTTTTTTCCTTCCTAGATTGTTCTTGCTGCTCAGGTTAGAGGAAGGGATCATCATATCCTTTAGGAACCCAAGAGGGATGCTCCCACTCATTGAACGGTCTCCTAGTGCATGATTTGGCTTCCCTTCATGAACGATGCCCCTTGGTTGGGCCCTCAACACTAAACTAGTTGGGTAAGTTCATTGCTTTCTCGACTCGTTCAAGAGAGTTGTGACCATCAACCACCTTTTGTTTATTGGCTTGAGGTTTTGGGTGAGTTTAACTGGAAAGTATTTTCCCTTAATGGGATGATGCACCATCTTATGTCCCTTCATTTGAATTGGAGGATATAGAGGGAGGGGGAGGAGGGGGAAAGGGAATTCCCATTGCTTTGGAAAAATTTATTGAGGTTGTGTGCGCATGGACCAGGAAGGTGTTGATTTCAACAATTTTTCCTTTGAATATCTCTTGGGTTTGTTCCTGCTCCCAGAGTTGTCTTTAAGCGAATTCTGGACAACCTACTGGCCATTACCTATGTTCGTCTCTCCTTAGCCTCCATAGCACCAACGAGGTGATGGATATGCATAGGAATGTCTTCATCGAACTATTATTTACCTTAACCATGTAAGGGAGGGAGAGGTTGGCAGCCACGACCTTTGCCTCCAGGCTCAACCCCTTTCCCTCACCATTATGAACAAACCTGTGAAATCTCAGCCACAAACTTGAAACAACATAAGTCTCGCTGCCACTCCCGAACCCCATCAACCATCTACTCGCAAAGAAGAGAGACTAAAGGAATGAATGTCAGAATCCACAATGATGGTGGAATTCATGACAAACTCTAATATTAATTTCCTTGCCCTCACGAGGACCTCCTTTGATTGGATGTGATGAATGTGGACTATGGCGAGTTCAGGGAATGGATGCCACACATCCATTCCCATTAAAACTTCATGCAAATGAAACATTTGATAACTTCCCCTCCTTGTTTCACATGTGATCACCAGGATCTATGGAATCAGAACTTTATTATTAAAATTCACTAAGTTTTCTTTTTAGTGTGGTTCATGTACACCGAATATCGGTGCTTGC
The DNA here is from genome assembly GCA_031772625.1 of Pinus tabuliformis. NCBI lineage: Eukaryota > Viridiplantae > Streptophyta > Pinopsida > Pinales > Pinaceae > Pinus > Pinus tabuliformis. Next base: position 245,732,373 of record CM062808.1, on the reverse strand, counting down.
TATGTCCACAAAAATATTTGGGCAGATCCACCCGAAGGGATCACTTCTTGCTGACTCATTAGTAGAGCCTAACCCCGAAAGTGTCAAGGAGAATTGACCCCGTGACTTCCCATTAGAAAGGTGCTTTAATGAAGTGAACTCGACAATTTGAGATAACCCTCAGGGCTTATTAAAATTAACTAAGTTATTATTTAATTATTAAAAATAATGCAAATAGTTGTTATAATAATTATTTAATTTAATTATTAAAAACCAATGTTAAAAGAGTTGTTAAAATAATTGCCTAATTTAAAATTTGGTAAATATAAAACTGTATTATGTATATGAGTTAAATTTGTTTGATAAATTCGATACAGATATGTATTTTAAGCATTGAGAGGTTCTCTACAACTTAGTATAAGGAAGATATTGTCACATAACTTCTACATTTAAAAAATAAAATAATATTTACCTTATCAAATTAAAAATTGTAATAATGAAAAAATCCAAAATATGAGGGGGCATGTATTAACATAAATACATCTTAATGTGGAGAATGTGAATCATAAATAAAATATTTAAATGTCAACTATGTATATATTATATAAAACCATTGAAAACAAAAAAAAAATCTTATAATTAAAACATTTTATTAGCGTTTTATTCAAAGCCATCATAGATTCATCTTAAATCCAAATCTACCAAGAGAAAAGATAAATAAAATTTCTCGAGGTGCAAATATTTCCTCTCAAAATTTGTAGTAGAAAAAAGGTTTGTATTTTGAGAGATTAGATCCGTCTCAATATTTACTAGATCCAAAGTTAAAATAAATCTATATTAATTTATATATAATTAAAATTTTACATAATCATATATTTACTTTTATTCTATAACAAATTTTATATTTTATTGCAATCATGTATAGTTAAAATTATCTATATACTATGGTAAGTATACCATCATATTCTGTATATGAATTAATTTTGTTTGACAAATTGCACACTAAAATAATTTTTATTCATGTATGGTTAGAATTATATATATGTGTACATATTAGAATGATAGTTTTATTTTTCTCTAATAAAATATTTTATATTTTATTGTAATTATCTAGGATTAGAATTCTAGATATATAATAGAATTATAAATTTATTTTGATCAATAAACTATTTTATTTAGTTAATTGCCTATGGATGATAACCATAGATATTTTTTGGATGGTAAAATTAGAATAGGTATATTTAATTTAATTTTTATAATTAATATATATATATATATATATATATATGAACAAACTATGATGAGAATATTATATTAAATCAAAATATATGTTTGGATAAGGATTTGCAAAATATTTTTAGGCTAGTTATATCTATAACCTCCTGACAATCTTTATGCTCAATATCTATTAGCCACGTTACTATCCTAAAGGACACATGGTCTTTGGAGGTGTAGATTCTCCAAAAGACCTGTAGATACAAACAAAATTTACACTGCATAGAAAACCCATTATTAAGGAATAGTTGCAAGAGAAGGAATACCATTTCTCATTAGCATTCTTGAATCCAAGTTTACACCTTTATTGGTCAGATCATTTGTAGTATAATTGTTCATTATCCACACATGAAAGAAGCTAATAGTAGAGAAGGCTAGTTTCAGATTCTTAATTCAATAAATAATGCTTCGCAACTTGCAATCCTTAGACAAAGATCCATTAAAAAGGTGATGGATAATCAACTACGAATTTCATACCTTTGATGTTTGTTTTTTTGGTTAGAAGGAATCCTTGCAATAATTCATATGCCTCTACTACATTATTTACGTAATTGCATAACCCCCAACTACACTTAATTTCAATTTTCCATCGATGTTGAAAACTCTTGCTCTTACCACCCCCTAATCTAATAAATACAAATAATAATTTAAAAAATAAATAAAAAAAAGTTGAAATTATATGAAATAAAAATTAAATAGAAGCAAGTTTTTCTTAATTTGGGAGCATTAAGGTTCAATTGCCTTACAACATTTGAGAAACAATCCTTCATATAAGAGGTTATAAGATGTATTTATTCATTAATAATTTGGGAGTATTAAAGTGTAGTTGACTTACAACACTTGAATAACAATTCTTCATGTCTATATGGAAGTGGGGAGAATTAAACATGCTCAACCACTGAATCAAGATTCATCTTAACCGTGGATAGAGGGATCAAATCTCTTGAGGGGAAAATCTTTTTTAGAATGAAAATTTTGAAGAAAGGTTTGCACTTAAAGACTTTTGATCCCAATTCAAACCTAGAACTTGAATAAAGGTTTGCACCTCAAGATATTTGTTCCCTTTCAATGATTGATAGATGTAGGGTTAAAATGAGTATATATATATATATATATATATATATATATATATATATATATAGATATATTAAAATTTTGAAGAAAGGTTTGCACTTAAAGACTTTTGATCCCAATTCAAACCTAGAACTTGAATAAAGGTTTGCACCTCAAGATATTTGTTCCCTTTCAATGATTGATAGATGTAGGGTTAAAATGAGTATATATATATATATATATATATATATATATATATATATATATATATATATATATATATATCTATATCTATATCTATATCTATATCTATATCTATATATATATATATATATATATATATATATATATATATATATATATATATATATATATATATTATACGATGCATACAATATTTAAGAAATTATACATCTCCCTCATACTTTGACTTGGAAAACACCTATTAATGGAAAAAGAAATCTTGAAATATTTTATTTCTGCTCAACATTAAAAAAAAACTTTTACTTTTTCTCTATATAGATATATGAGAAGTTGACATTAAAATATATTAATAACATCGATATTCAAATTTTTATTTAAAGTGGAAATTGAAATATTTATAAATAAAAAAAGAATTACACATCTCCCTCATACTGAAAAGTAAAAATATATGGATAAAAAATTACTTTCAATTATTTTATCTCTCTATATAAAATTGATATAAAATTATGTTACTTAGTATGGACATTGAAATATATTATTTATGGTTAACACTCTTTTGTTATTAATATTTGTTTGAAATACCACATGTCAATTCTATGTTGAATATGGAGTCAATTACACATCTCCTTCACACTGGGTTGTAATATCTATATTATTTTAGATTGCATATGCCTATTCCATATTGAATAATGAAGGAATCATAGATCTCTCTAGTACAATAAATTATAAATGAAATTAGAGATTTTTGACTATCAATTACATTATCATTCTCTCTCTCTCTCTATATATATAAAGATGATGTCAAATAAAGGTGGATATTGAAGTATTTTATTTCTGGCCAACATTGGGTCATCTAAGAAACTACAATAGGTATCTATTCACAAGTCCCAACCACATATATGGAATTTGAACCTTGGTGGGGAGAATTACACAAACCTTGCTCATCCATTAAATCAAGGAAACATTCATTGTCTTCATGAAATTTACAATGTGAATTTTAAGTGTTTTTTGTATTATGGGATACTATATTGGTAGGGTGTTTTTGGGAGATTTGAGTTCCACGACTTAAGTTTATGAGTAATTAAAGAAGGTTATGGGTTGGGGTGAATCTGTGAAGCTATGTCTCATTTTTTGGCAAGTGGGACAAGTGGAATTGGTTCCCACAAAACCCTTGATCAAGGAATAATCTGAAACCAAGTTTTTGTTGAAGGAAATGTAACTAGGTTCGGTTTTCATATATGTACTTTTAATATTTGTATTTAATCAAGAAAAGAAATATTATTTTTATAATAAATTTCAATGAGTTTCTTGCTCATTGAATTAGGTCTAGTACTAGTTTAAGTGCTATAGGTGAGTCAAATAATCAAAAGGAAATGTTGAAGGCATGTTGCACCATGCATGAATATGTAGGGAAAACTTCCAAGCAGAGTCAAGTCTCCTCCTAAGAAATGGCACCATTAAGAATCTCATTCAAGCATACAACTCCACCAAATAACCATCTGAAGTCCACTCTACAAGTCAACCTACAAACAGTTGACTAGTCGGCCTAAATGGAGGGAAAATCCTCTATTTATAGAGGTTTTCCACTCCAAATACAATGCACCAATTTAGCTATGAAATCCGCAAGAGAAATATGGCAAGAAGAACGAAGGAAGTCGAGGTAAAGGGTCTACTAGGGCAGTGAAGTAAGGAGAAAGAAAAATGAAGATTGATGGATTATTTTCTAGGGTATACACAGTCACACGTGCGAGGAAATGAAGGATAGTCTGCAGCTATATCAACAGTGAGATCACAGTTATATATTCTTCCTTGTTTGGGCTACTCACTAGGCCTACAAGGCCTCCTAAGTCAAGCGAAGAAGACCACTCTCTCAAGCAAAGGATCAAGGAGGAAAAGCGAAGGTAAGAGGGTTGTTCTAAGGCCCATTACAGTCACACGTGTGAGGGAAAAGGAGGCTACCTCTGCTATCATAACAACCCTCCCATTATAGTCATCCAAGTTAGTTGATTGGTGAAAAGAAGAAAGGAACCATCATAGGAAAAGGGTCTCATCAAAGGTCTCTTCTCTAGAGCAAGTGCAACAAGGTTTACTAACAAGTTGAAAGAAGAACAAAGTGCTGGAAGATGTGTCGGAGTATAAGGTGCAAAAAGGAGGGAAGACTTGAATTGTGCTTGGAGGATCCTCTTGTCAGGGGTCTAGGGTTTGGCATTGATCAATATAAGTTTCAATAAGAGAAATTCACTAAAGGGTTTTCCTCTCAAGAGAAGAGAAGTTTTGGCCCTGGCAGAGAGCCAACATCTTGTGTTCTTGTTTTTATGTTTTGGTAGACGTTTGATGAATTACACAGATATGCACTAATAATAATACAAAGAAGAATAAGATAGCAAAGAAAAGGAAAAATACTCCACAAATTGTTATCAAGTAACGAAGAATCACTCTACACTACTTTGCCCTAGATTCTTCAACATGGTTTCAGAGCGAAAGTGACACATCAAGGAAAGGGAAACTCAAGAACACTCATCAAGGAAAGACATCTACAAGGTTGAAGCATGAAGCCTAGAAGACTCAATCAATCCAAGTACAAGAAGGGTCTACAATCCATCATTCATAAAGGAGGTCTACATAGGAAGAATAAGAGCCTTACATAAAGGCACCTACAAAGGAGAGTAGATTGAAGCATGACCTACATCAAGCTCCAAGTCATCAAGAAAATATCATCATCAAGTAAGTCCACTTGAAGTACTTAAATATCATAGGAAGGCAAGCCATCAAGTCTTCAAGGAGAAATCAAATCCATTACATCTCAAAAATCTATCAAGTAAGTACATGCCACCTTTTGAATATACATCAATGTCTTTTTGCAAGTAAAGCAATAAATTGATAGGAACCAATAACTTTCTTGCATGGAAGAAGAGGACTTCTCTACTACTCAAGGAGAATGAACTCCTAGGGAATTTCAAAGGGAATATCACTATCCTTGCTAAGGAACAAACTCAAGCCTTAGTCAAGTACAATAAGGATGAGACAAGAGCTCAAAGGGTTCTGATAAAATCAATAAGAGAATCTCTCATCCCTTATGTCTCTAAGTTTGAGACATTGAAAGAAATTTATGATAAGCTAGTAGATCTATTCTTGGTATCTACAACCAGAGAAGTAATATCGCTAAGGAATGAATTATACAAGATGAATATAACAGAGGAAGGAATAGCTCCCTACTTCATGAAAATATTTGAAATGAGAGATCAACTTCAAGAGCTTGGGGAAGTCATGTCTAATAGAGAGATGACAACTGTAGTACTCAATGCTCTACCTAAGGATTGGGGCAAATTCACATCAAGCATATATTCCAAGAAGGAAGCAACCACGCTCAATGAAATGTGGTCTCTATGCAGAACAAAGGAAACCAGACTTAAGGCAAAGAAAGATGTGGGATCAAACGAGCAAGCATTTGCAACCATGGCCAAGAGAAAGGGTAAATTTGGTAAGTTTGGTCCACGAAGAATAAACAACAAAGACATGTCCAAAATCTAATGTTTTGGATGCCAAGAATATGGACACTACAAAAGGAATTGTCCTAAACTTAAGAAGGACAACAACAACAAAAGGAAGAGAGAAGAAGCTCACATAACTCAAAAGATGAAAGAAGAAGGAAAGAAGCAAAAGAAGGAAGATCCTCCAGATATCTACTATGAAAAGGTCAAACTCTTTACTTCTATACTTCTTTCAAAGTTTTGAGTAGGATAGGAACATGTAGGAATAAATTAAAATTGCATGGCTAGAAAAATCCTCTAGAATCTAGCAACATGATGTACATAAAGTTCTAGATACTCATGAAGATGTAGAATTTATGATAAGAAAAGAATGCATGAGTAGAAGTATCTTCTAGAATATAGGAGCATGGCAGATATAGCTCAAGACATTCATGTAGAAGAAGCATACCTAGTGTAAGACCTCATCCACAATGAAAGAAAAATTGATCATGATTAAAAATCTTAGAAGACCTCAATCATCAAAAGAAAGGAAACATTTGCAAGGCAAGGATCTTTAAGATCCTATGATGGAATCTTCAAAAGAACGTTCATGGACCAAATAAAATGTCTCATTAGGATCCCATTCATGGGATTCAAGTAAAGGATGATATGCAGGCAAATTAAGATGAAGTAAGAAGGGCCACACCAAAGGATGATCAAAGGAGAATCAAGATGAGGTATGTATGCATCAAATTTTAGTCATGTTATCATTTGTATACTACTGAGTCATGGGAATAGTTCTATAACATGATCAAGTATGAAATAATCTCTTTCACCAAGAACATGATCGAAGGCTTGTACTACAATGCATTGAAGGTCAACAAAATAATATGCTCACATAAGGAGGGTAAGATTGCTAACTAAGAATCAAGAAGAAATGTTGACCAGTCTAGAAAGAAAGTAATGAAGGAATGCTCTCAGAAGAAGCATTAGATGGTTGACCTATCTATCTGAGAAGAAGAAAATGAAGAAAGAGATCAAGCATGTGAAGAACACCATGATCACCGAGAACCACTATCTGATAAATGATTTGAATATATCTCCGAAAGAAGGCATGACAACTCTGACAAAGATAGAAAGGACCCTTGACACCTATGAAGGCCTTGGAGATATGAAAGATGAAGATACATGATTATACTCTACAAAGATGTCGTGATGAATAAGCCATCCAACAAAATAAAAAGCAATGTTGAAGCAATATCAGGATGAAGTCATAATGGGCTACTAGGTCAAAGCATGTAAACAAGCAAGTACAATGAAGCATCCATGAGAAGAATATTCCAAAGCATGGACAAAATGACAAAGGAGTAGCCAAGATGACAAGAAAACCTGATATATGACATGAAAGCCACTTTCCACGAAGGAAGCAATGACATGACAAACCAGGGAGGAAAGTGATTGATGGATGGTTCCCTACCTAGAAGAAGTTCGAACAAAGACTTCATGACATCAAGAAAGGAAGGAGATCAAGCAGTTGAAGGACCCACGAAGAAGCTACTGATGAAGGAAAGAGTCCCTAGTTAAGAGGGAGATCTGATAGGTCCCTGATCAAGAGGGAGTTTTGGATCACCCTTGATTACAAAGGAGTGACAATTGTGTTTTCCATTTCATGGGTCATGCACTAGACCAAGACTAACAACCGTAAGGATAGATGAAGGCTATGCATGGAAGTGTAGATGCAAGGTATACACACCATTATTCTCTTCACTTGGAAGAAAGAATGGGAGGATTATGTATCATCTGGCATCTGATACTCTTTGAGGATATGTATGGCATCTAAGTCAAGAGTAGGGAAGAGGAACAATATTCTTTGAGGAATGGGAACCCAAGATAAGAATAGTCCTAGAAGGTCATACTCGGAGAACACTCGGGTGGGTATGTACCTTGAGAGACAACGATGAAGGTGTCTATAAATCATTGGTCTCACCAACATTGTAGCTCATGATCTCATAAAGATATGGAGATGTTAGTCAAGGCCTTGCACTATGACAATGTTGAAGGATATGATGCTATACCAGATGGATTTCTAATCTTGTTTCTCTTATGTGAATTATTCAAGATTGATAATAGCCAAACACCTTGTAATGTTGTATGAATACCTCCCTAGTTAAGAGGGAGTGTTGAAGGAAATGTAACTAGGTTTGGTCTTCATAAATGTACTTTTGATATTTGTATTTAATCAAGAAAAGAAATATTATTTTTATAATATATGAAAATGAGTTTCTTGCTCATTGAAATAGGTCTAACACTAGTTTAAGTGCTATAGGTGAGTCATAGAGTCAAAAGGAAATGTTGAAGGTGTGTTACACCATCTATGAATATGTAGGGAAAGCCTCCAAGAAAATTCAAGTCTCCCCCCTAAGCAATGACACCATCAAGAAGCTCATTCAAGCATACAACTCCACCAAAGAACCATTTGAAGTCCACTCTACAAATCGACCTACAAACAATTGACTAATCAGCCTTCTAGTTGGCCTAAATGGAGGGACAATCCTCTATTTATAGAGGCTGCCCACTCCAAATACAACAGACCAATTTAGCTTTGAAATCTGCAAGAGTAAGAGGAAAATAAGAATTAAGGATGCTGAGGTAAAGGGTCTACTAGGGCAACGAAGTAAGGAGGAAGAACAACGAAGATTGATGGACTAGTTTTTAGGGTATACATAGTCACACGTGTGAGGAAATGAAGGATAGTCTGTGGCTATATCAACAATGAGATAATAGTTATATATTCTTCCTTGTTTGGGCTACTCACTAGGCCTATAAGGCCTCCTAAGTCAAGTGACGAAGACCACTCTCTCAAGCGAAGGATCAAGGAGGTAAAGCGAAGGTAAGAGGGATGTTCTAAGGCCCATTACAGTCACATGTGTGAGGAAAAATGAGGCTGCCTCTGCTATCATAACAACCCTCCCATTACAGTCATCCAAGTTAGTTGATTGGTGAAAAGAAGAAAGGAACCATCATAGGAAAAGGGTCTCATCAAAGGTCTCTTCTCTAGAGAAAGTGTAATAAGGTTTACTAACAAGTTGAAAGAAGAACGAAGTGTCAGAATAAGGAGGATGAAGTGTCGGGAAATGAAGTGCCAGAGTATAAGGTGCATAAAGGAGGGAATATTTGACTTGTGCTTGGAGGATCCTCTTGTCAGGGGTCTAGGGTTTGGCATTGATCAATCGAAGCTTCAATAAGAGAAATTCACTAAAGAGTTTTCCTCTCAAGAGAAGAGAGATTTTGGCCTTGACAGAGAGCCAACATCTTGTGTTCTTGTTTTTATGTTTTGGAAGTAGTTTGATGAAGTACACACATATGCACTAATAATAATAATAAGAATAATAAGCTAACAAAGAAAAGTAAAAATACTCCACAAATTGCTATCAAGTAACGAAGAATCACTCTACACTACTTTGCCCTAGATTCTTCAATAGTTTTAAGTCATCTATCTAGTGCTTAAACCCTTGATTCACACTCTAAAGACATAATTGGTGGTTTAGGTAAAATAGGACCTCAATATAGGGCTTATAAAATCCCTTACTCAAGGTATTACAAAATCATCGGTCAAGGTATTAACCTCGATCAAGGGTTTAAAAGTCAAGAAAACTTACATATTTTTGTATATTTTCATGGAGCTTCAATTTCGAGGAGGTGGAACCTCTTCATCTCTTCTATGGAAGATGGTAGAATTGGTGGTTACATATTTGTTATTAAATCATCTATCCAATGGAATATAATTTTCTTCTTTCCAATTTAGTAATGTATTTTCAATTTATTTTGTTTTAAAACTATTAAATTTTTTTAATCACAAATAGTGAAATTCCCCAAAGAAAAATAAGTATCTTAAATTTTTTACAACCACCAACTAATTAAAATTATATGGAATACCTTTACTTTTTAAAATGGTATCCTAGTTTGTCAAATTATTTAAACTAGATAAAGAATTTGTAGAGGAACACAAAAGGTGTATAAATTGTGATTCAAATATAGTTTATTGGGTAAAAAGAAAACACAATATATAATTTTTCCAAATAAATAAATATATATAATTTTTCCAAGGTTTATGTAGATCAGGCTCATAAAACTTTATTTTTGAAAGTTATACATTTAACATTGAATTAGTTGTTGGGAGTTATTTGTTAGCATCTCTAGAAATTAACAAGAACAAACCTGCATTTAAATACAAATTTGACATAGTAAATGCCATGAATAATTTTTGAAAAAATGTTATTAGAAAGATCATGAAAATCCCTAAAAATTCTAGGCATATATGGTATTTTAGGTATTCAATTTAAATTAGCATCCATTAAAGCGAATGTCGAATAGATATGTCGATTATGATGCGAAAAAAATAAGAGTTTTTTCTTTGTATGATCAATGAATAAGGATATATGAAACAACATTTGTGTTTTTTTCGTTCATGTGTAGATAGTGGTTATGCCTTGTGCCTCAAGAAATAAGATTCTAATAAGTCAATCATTAACGGATGTGTAGTGGAAGGCATATTGGATTAAGAATAAATTGAAGGTGATTGTTATATATGGGGACATTTCGTAGGTAATAAGCACAACACAATTATCTCACTTGAGAAAAACTAGGTGAAATGGGGCTAATAGGCTAGAGTGGATAAAATCAAAGAAAATATGAACATATGCTATGCTATAATTTATAGTAATTTGAGTTGCCCTATTTTGAATGATAGATTAATCTCTCCACAAGTTGTTAACACATTTGACTGTTTCTTATAAACATTCAATGACAATGTTCTAATACCTCAAGTATAAATTAATATAAATATTCCCTTCCCGCTAAAAAATATTTAATACCTATGCAATTGTTAGATGTCTCTCCTCTAATTAAACTTAATTTAATACCCTTAACTCTTTTTATAGAATATAGAACCAAGTACCTTTGACTAATCCTAATGCCACAAAGCAACAAACCTACACCATTTTAAAGCAACTAGCTTCCAATGTGTAGAATATTGATAACATGGTTTATAGGAAAAATATGAAACTTACTCTACCTTGGGCCAATGTATCCTTAATCAAGTTATTAACATAATATTTTCATTTAATCATGTACAATTTAAATTACTCTTCAAGTTCCTTTTGTTAAGACACTTTCTCATGGTTCAATTTCATCCTATTTTAACAAGGCCATGTTTGTGGAATATACATGTACCAAAGTTATATTTCCATGTAGCTTATATTTTTGAAGAGACTCCACACACTTTAGATGAATTGATTGAAAATGATTTGTAAACTTTGGGATTATGTTTAATATCACCCACATTTAACATATGATTTTTAATGTAGTATATTTTTAAAAATCATATTAAAGGAAATAAAATAAAAAATGGGGAAAGTCTCAAAGAGTTTGGGGTAATCATTGATGTAATCATAGGTGCAAAATCAACATTTAATGTTGTAAATGGACGTATTCATTGATACTATTGAGGAAACTCAATGTTTCATCTAATTAGTTGCTCAGAGTTATAATGTGAAGATAGATGACTAACCTAACAAATAAGAAGAGATTGCATGTTGTGTAATAACCTATTTAATCTAGTGGCCTTGGGCCCCATAACGATCAATGTTGATCCTTTATTTATAAGAATAGAAAATTTGTCAAATCTATAGATGATTGTAGTGAGTTAGCTAGCATTCTTATTTTACTATATACTTTTAAAGGGTAATGTTGTGGGTAGTCGTACATGTATGATATGTTTGATTAATGGTCAAGAATTGTACCTTAGTTATGCTTAACATTACATATCATATTAATTTTAAGAGAAATTCTCCGGCGTAAATCACAAGATAAATCATTTGTCGACGCGTTTCTAACCAACTAGTGTGGTTCATCGTCAAGACAAGTTGACATCATATTAATGTTTTATATTCTCTCAACACATAGTTCCATCCACATTGCAAGAAGTTGGTGGATGAAGACAATGTAATATTTGCATATAGAGGAACTCATGGATAGAGATAGAAAGATAAGAGGTGATCCAGGTGGATATTGGTGGCCACCCACCTATTCCACCTAGACTTTCTAGTTAGTTTCATTTCAACCTTTACTATTTTTACTAGTTTTTTGGGTCCTGAACTTCCAGAGAAGTTTTGATCCCCTAAACGACGTTTTTTTGGGTTCGGCAGCAGGCCCATAGTTGTAGGCAAGGGCCTATGGCGAAAACTGTAGTACTCGGTGAGACCTTTCCAACAAGGTACCATACATGCCAAACAAAGATAATATGACCAAGTTACAACCCCAGGAAACCCCAACAAGGCCCACAAACTCTTGGTGTTACATCTCCTGGGTTAGGGTTTTGTTGTTTAGGGTTTTCTCATGTTTTCCAATAATAAATAGGCCCTCGAGCCTCATTGTAACACAATTCAGAGGCATGTAGCCGTCCCATCTCTTCTTAGAGATAAGATACCATCGTCTGAGCTATCTTATTTCCATTCTGTTTGTAAGCATAGTTCAATATTTTTATATTAATGAAATGAAGTGTTTTTCTGCTGCATATATATGTTTATGATTATATTTGTAAGTTGTTGTGTTCCTGTTTAAGTTTGGATCAGTGGTATCAGAGTGGTCTGCTCTTTCTCTGTTTTTCTTTTCATGTCCCCAACGAGGTCAGGGTATAAGGAGTTAGGGCTTGATCTGGTTGAACCATTGCAAGATTAGCCTCACAAAACCTGATGACCTCCCATGGCGGAAGAAAAGAAAGACGAGGGGGTAGGAGATCCTTTCAAAATGTTGCTCGAGGAAGCCCTCAAGCGACAGAGGGATGCGATGATGGATAACTTTGCCCAGATCTTTAGACAGCTACCCATAGGCGATGCATCTTCATATTGAAAATAGCAACAAGAAACTATAAAAATATAAATGCTATAAATAGCATTTAGGTACCAGCGTTGGACATAGCAACAAGGGATGATAAAATAGAAATGCTAAAAATAGCATTGCTATAAATAACATTTCGGGATATATTCCAATTTTACTTAGTCCTTGAACTAAAATTGAGAATTAAAATTCCAATTTGATCTTAGCAGCTATTTGAAAAATAATTAATTAATTCATCTTGAGTTAATTAGTTGGAGAAAATCAAACATGAAGTCTATGTGAAGACATGAACAGTTATCCCCTTGATTGAGGAAGTTATCCCTTAATTAAGGAGACCAGGATGAGTTGTACTTTGAGTTGTAATTAGTTAGCTCAGTTAACTGAGTTAAGTCCAATTAGATTAGTTCCAACAATTTGTGGAACTGATTATGAGTTCAGTTAGTTAATGCATGCATGCATGTAACTAGTGTACTTCAGATAATTGAATATTCTCTCATAAATAACTCATGCATGTCAGTTCAGTCAGGGACCCAATTGAGATCAGAGGAAGGGACAATGTACTATTAGTTGGAGGATTTTTCCTATATAGGAAACTCATCCATGCAGAAGGAATTATCTCCTTTAGGATTGCGTAGTTATTTTTGAGTTTGGTGAGTTGTGTGAGAGGTGAATTCACACAGGTGGTAGCCAGAGGACCCAGGAGAAACTGCGCAAGGAAATAGGAGGCTTAGAGGACTGGAGGAAGCCATATGTTGTGTCTATTCAGTCTATGAGCAACATTGAGGGATTGTACTAAGAGCTGGATAGCTTGTGAGCTAAAACTTTGTGTAATCCAGAGATATTTCCACTTGACATATGATAATACAGATAGCGGGGATTTTAGCTGAGGATTTCCCCAGAGTATTCTTCTGTGTTCATGTGTGATTGATTTCTCATTCTCTGTTATATGTGTTCTATTTGATCTTGCTCGAAATCGATTAAGCTTCTGCAAGTTTGTTTGTAGAAGTAGGTCAAGTATTTTGCTTTAGTATATTGCATTATCAGCCGTGATCTATAGCGGGAAATTCTCAAATTTCACCAATGTCGTTCAACAGTTTGAGACTTGAGTATGCCCTAGATGGCAGCTCGAATTATATAGCTTGGAAGGATCGCATGGAAGCAGTATTAGAGGGCAACAGTTTGAAGGACTTCATTGATCAAGAAGTTGCTAAGCCAACAACTATTAATAACCAAGAATTGGCGGAATGGAAGACATGTGTGGCTAGAGCGAGGAGGATTCTTCTGGAGGGAGTTCGAGACCACATTGTCTTGAGTCTCCATGGGAAGGAGACACCATTTTCAATGTGGAAAACATTGGAGGATCTATATCAGAACAACAACGATCAGAGGAAGCTGGCGCTGAAAGACAAGCTTCTGAAAATCAAGTGTGAAAAGGGTGACACGATCTCTACATATCTGAACAAGCTCACCACCTGCAGGGATGAGCTTGGAAGTGTAGGAAACATGACAACCGATGATTACATGGTGAGTCTTTCTCTCCTCGGTCTTCCTAAGAGCTGGCATAGCTACCAAGACTCAGTAAATAGAAGAGAGAAACTGCTAGATTGGGAACGACTGTGGTCGGATCTGATGTAAGAGGAGATAAGGAGAAGCACTAGAGATGGTTCTTCATCCAAGGAGGATGAAGAAAATTGCACCTTAGAGAGTAAGGCAAAGAAAGGGAAGGAGAAGGATTCTCATCCCAAATCGAGTTCTTCCCATGGTGGGAAGAATATTAACAAATCGAAAGTGCGATGCTTCCATTGTCATGAGGTGGGCCATTATGCAACAAATTGTCCATTGAATAAATCAAAGATGGGATCTAAGGAAGGATCTGAAGGTGAGGCATTGGCCTCTCAGTTCAAATTGGATTTTACCCTCATTGCATGCATGGTTTCATCGATGATGGGTTGTGGTTGGTTTCTTGACAATGGAGCCTCATTCCACATGACCAGCGATAAGAGTCTGTTCAGTACCTTGGAGGAGAAAGACCTCAAGATACTCATAGCGATGGGTAATGATGAAAAGTATAGTGTTTCAGGTGTGGGCACAGTTTCTTTTTAGAGGGAGCATGGAGCTCGCATTACCTTGACAGATGTGAAGTATGTGCTAGGACTGAAGAAGAACTTGGTATCGATCGTGATGCTGGAAGACAAAGGCTATGATGTAGTCTTCAGTAAGGGAAAGGTTTTCCTTAGACACATCACCATGAGACAGGTGAAGCAGATCGGTTCACGAGTCAAGAACTTGTATGCTCTTGAGGTTCAAGATGCATGCAAAGCCTTGAGGAGCAAGGCAACTGTTGGAGACTTGGTGGTTAAGAGGGAGAGTACATTACCTCTCAACATGCAGTGCTAGAAGAAGTCTCAGACAATTGTGGAGGAGCCACAATTGGTGAAGCAACTTCAGGAGGTTGTGGAACAGCCACAACTGGAGAAGTAGAGAGGACACTGAGTGGAGGCATCCACTCATGCAGAGACCTCTAGTAGGGGGAAATTTCGAGCTAAGTAGGTGGAGGGATCACATGCATCCATACCTCCAGGTAGGAGGTGGGGCGATGTGGAGCGACAGTCCCAAGAAGGCTGAAATAAGGGTAGGATCTTTGAGGTACCCAACCTCTTTGATTGACCTTGCTACGAGAGCCCCGACGAGGAGTAGCAGGAATGGTTAAGTGGGTAGAGATAGATGCGGATGGAGTGGTAGAGGAAGCTTCAGCATCAGAGGATGTTTCTAGCCCAACATGGAGGTCAGTTGGGAGATGAGTTACTTACTTCTCAGTAACTGAGTTGCAGTGCAGTAGTGGGCAACACGATGCAACATGATGAGAGGAGGTGCAGTGCAGATGCAGTGCTGGGAGATAGGACCAGAAATAACACGGATGCAACAGGAGGAATCAATGTGATTGATGCAGTCAAAAATCAAAGTGATAGAGGCTAGAGTAGTCAGATACTGAAGAGCATAGAGGTGCAGAGTTTTCAGTCGACAGAGGTAATAGCAGTTAGAGACTTTGATGACAGAGGCATCATTATGATTCAGGTTGGATAATTTTTTGTTTCTAGAGTTGTTGGAGCAACAACACTAGGGAGAAGTGTTGCATGAAGAACATTCCAAAGGTTCATGATCGGGTTCGATTTGAATGTCTTTCTTGTTGAGAGGAAGTGTTGAAAATAGCAACAAGAAATGCTATAAGTAGAATTTCAGGCACTAGTGTTGGAAATATAAACAAGGAATGATAAAATAGAAATGCTAAAAATAGCATTGCTATAAATAGCATTTCAGGATAGATTCCAATTTTAGTTAGTCCCTGAACTAAAATTGAGAATTAAAATTCGAATTTGATCTTAGCAGCTGTTTGAAAAATAATTAATTAATTCATCTTGAGTTAATTAGGTGGAGAAAATCAAACATGAAATTTATTTGAAGACATGCAATAGTTATCCCCTTGATTGAGGAAGTTATCCCTTAATTAAGGAGATCAGGATGAGTTGTACTTTGAGTTGTAATTAGTTAGCTTAGTTAACTGAGTTAAGTCCAGTTAGATTAGTTCCAACAATTTGTGGAACTGATTGTGAGTCCAGTTAGTTAATGCATGCATGCATGTAACTAGTGTACTTCAGATAACTAAATATTCTCTCATAATTAACTCATGCATGTTAGTTCAGTCAGAGACCCAGCTGAGATTAGAGGAAGGGACAATGTACTATCAATTGGAGGATTTTTCTTATATAGGAAACTCATCCATGCAGAAGGAATTATCTCCTTCAGGATTACGCAATTATTTCTAAGTTTGGTGAGTTGTGTGAGAGGTGAATTCACACAAGTGGCAACCAGAGGACCTAGGAGAAAATGCACAAGGAAATAGGAGGCTTGGAGGATTGGAGGAAGGCATATGTTGTGTCTATTCAGTCTATGAGCAACATTGAGGGATTGTACTGAGAGCTGGATAGCTTGTGAGCTAAAGCTTTGTGTAATCCATAGATATTTCCACTTGTATGATAATACAAATAGCGGGCTTTTTAGCTGAGGCTTTCCCCAGAGTATTCTTTTGTGTTCATGTGTGATTGATTTCTCATTCTCTGTAATATGTGTTCTATTTGATCTTGCTCAAAATCGATTAAGCTTCTGCAAGTTTGTTTGTGGAAGTAGATCAAGTATTTTTCTTTAGTATATTGCATTATCAGGTGATCTATAGTGGGAAATTCTACACTTCATCCAAAAACCACTCTAGAGGTGCCACTCCTTTTAAGGTACAAGTTAACTTCGATATTGCCATATTCGAAGGCCTGATAGATGCAGACACCATAGATAAATGGTTGAATCTATTGGAAGGATATTTTTTAGTTCATGACTTTTCTAGTCGGGAAAATATTACTTTTGCACTTCTCAAAGTCGCCCCACACATCGAGGACTGGTGGGAAACCTACTATGAAAAAAAGGACGAGAGTGAACCCTCGTTGTTTTCAACCGCACTGGCTTGGAATTCTTTCGAGATGTCATCAAGGAACAATATTACCTTGTCAGGAGCTATGAAGAAAAATACATAAAGTGGACCACACTATGGTAGGGAAGGGACCAAGATGTGCTAGAGTTCACAAATATTTTCCATACCCTTGACACTACGCTGGGTATCAAGGATACAGAGTGGAATTTGGTGCTCATGTACCATGGCTGTCTACACAAGTACATCCAGGGCGAGATGGAGTTCCTAGACATTTCCTCGCTCGGCACGGTGTATTGGTATGCTATCAAGATTGAGCAGAAGTTTAAACAGAAGAAGTGATACATTGGTTATGAAAATCCAAAGCAAGGAAAAGGTGCCCCCAAACCATAGAACAAACGACCAAGCTAAGGCAGGGCTACCCAGGACAGCCCGCTAAAGCCACAAGCAAAGAACAACGCCATGAAGATGAAGAAGGACATGGGAAAATGGTGTGAGTTCCATAATAGCTCCACTCACAATATAAGTGAGTGTCACACCAAGAATTCACTGGTGGCTGAGCTGAAGACTTCCGAATCAGATGCAGGTTCCGACTCTGAATCAAAACTCAATAAGGGAACTGAAAAAGGGAATCAGATCATTGATGCGGAGCCCAATGCCATCGTGGCGACTACCAAGATTTAGAAGATTGAGCTTGAAGATCCAAAGGAAAGGGAATGCCTCTTCCACTCACAGATGTGGGTGAAGGGTTCTCCGCTACAGTTCATTGTCGACAGTGGGAGGCAAACGAACCTCATTTCAGCAGAGGTCGTGAAGTGGATGGACCTAAAGACTCCAACACATCCAAAATCGTACACTATCGGGTGGCTTCACCAAGGACGATATCTTCGCATCAGCCAACAGTGCCTCCTTCCCTAAAACATCAAGCCCTTCACGGATGAGGTACTGTGTGACGTTGCTCCTCTTGAAGTTTGTGATGTATTGTTAGGAAAACCATGCTTGTGGAAGCGACATGTTGTATATGAGTCTATACCTTGCTCTGTGATTATTAATTTTTCTAATAAGCTGTATAGGATACCATAGGTAGCCCTGCTTACCACCATCTCTTTGATCATTGCAAAGCAATGCAGTAAGACAATTTCCCAAACCAGGAAATATTTTTCCCTTATGATTCTCCCCCAGGGAAAGAAGAAGGTTGTGGCCACGACTTCCAGGTAGGGCTCATCTATACAACAACAACAAGTGCACAAGGTCGTGGAGGAGTATGGGGATACTTTCGCCTCACCCACAGGGGTACCTCTGCACTGTCAGGTTAAGCACTTCGTCGATCTGACCCCAGGTGCACCACTGACCAATGGACCAATATATCGATGCTCTATTCTAGAGAACGATGAGATCAAGAGGAAGATTCAAGAACTATTGTAGAAAGGGCACATTAGGCCAAGCTCATCACCTTGTGGGAGCCCGATTATATTGGTACATAAGAAGGATGGGACCTGGAGGCTCTGTACTGATTATTGGGCGCTGAACAAGATCACTCTTTGGAATAGGTACCCAATCCCGCGGATTGATGACCTTCTGGACCAGCTCAAAGGGGACAAATATTTCAGCAAGATTGACTTAAAGTTAGGTTATCACCAGGTGCCTATCGAACCCTCCGATGTTTGGAAGACTGCTTTCAAATCTAAGGAGGGCCTTTTCAAATGGTCAGTCATGTCATTTAGATTGACGAATGCTCCTGCAACGTTCATGAGACTGATGGACGACATCTTGCAATTATTCACCAATGCATTCGTGGTGGTGTATTTAGATGACATCTTGATCTTCGGCCAGAGTTGGGAAGAGCACCTCCACCATATTCGACAGGTCCTTCAAACCCCACGACAACACAAGATGCGTGCTAAATTGAAGAAATAAACCTTTGGCCTGACCCAGGTTCAATATTTGGGATACATCATTGATGAACATGTTGCACATGTGGACCCATCCAAGATACAAGTCATTCGAGATTGGCCAGCCCCAACAACTCTAATAGAGCTCCACAACTTTTTGGGTCTTGCCAATTTCTACCGTAGCTTCATGTTGGGGTTCTCTCATATCACTTGGATTTTAAGTCAAGTCACCAAGGGTGGAGCAAAAGAATTTTTTTTTGTCGGAAACCCAAAAAAATCGTTCTCCAAGTTGAAGAATCGCCTCTGTTCTGCACTAGTGCTCACATTACCAGACCTGCAACAACCATTTGAGATTGAGACAGATGCCTCTGAATATGCTATTGGTGTGGTTCTTACTCAACATGGGCATCTAGTGGCTTACCAAAGTGAGACACTTTTAAACATAGTCTAAAAGTACCCCACTTATGAAAAGGAAATGTATTCCATTGTGTAGGCCTACTGTTAATGGAAGCATTACATTATGGGGAAGGAAATGGTCATCCACATAGACTACCAACCTTTATAGTTCATACAGACACAAGGGAAGTTGCATAATGATTGCCATCATAAATGGTCCACCTATCTGCAACAGTTCCATTTGAACATTAAGTATATGAAGGGAAACACCAATAACATTGTTGATTGCCTTAGCCACCAGTCATGGCGCTGATCACTGTGCTCGACTCCTATGGGCATGAGACATTAGGGTGGCCTCATCTTTACAAGAGCGATCCAGAATTTGACAACATATACTAGACACTCTTGGAAGGGAAGCAATTTCCAAATTTTCACCTTCAGGATGCACTGTTATGCCACCTGGGACACATCTATGTTCCTTCAAGTGAGCATGCTAAGATGATTTGGGAGGCGCACTACAGTCGGGTCGCTGGACATTTCAGAGTAGAGAAAACAATGGTGGTATTGCAAAAGTATTTTGATTGGCCGAAACTTCATCAGGATGTTGGGAAGTACATTAGATCCTGCACCGCCTGCGCCATTGCCAAATAAACCATCAAGAAGCAAGGCATGTATACTCCTATACCTACTCTTAGTCGACCTTGGGAATCTATCTCCATGGATCACATGTCGGGCCTTCCTTCTACTAAGCACGCCAACTATTGTGTTTTCGTGGTCGTCGACAGATTCTCTAAGATGGCCATCATAGCGACCTGCAAGAAGAGTATCACAACAGAGGCCATTGCTAAGCTTTTCTTTGAGCAAGTGTGGGTACACTTTGGGATCCCACAGTCCATTGTCTCAGATCGGGACAACAGATTCCAAAG
This sequence comes from Pinus tabuliformis, assembly GCA_031772625.1. Classification (NCBI taxonomy): domain Eukaryota; kingdom Viridiplantae; phylum Streptophyta; class Pinopsida; order Pinales; family Pinaceae; genus Pinus; species Pinus tabuliformis. The sequence continues at coordinate 245,711,804 of CM062808.1, read as the reverse complement.
TGCATTTTGGTAAAGTCTTTGGTAGATGCTAGATACAAAACTTACTAAGTCCATGACTTTCCATCCCCAAACTGATGGCCAAACAAAGGTTGTCAACAAGATGATTGTACACATTCTACGCATGTACAACTCGAAGCATCCACGCACATGGGATGAAAGTCTCCCCTATGTCCAACACATCTACAACAGAGCTCTCCACAACTCAACAAGCCACAACCCCTTTCAGGTAGGGCTGGGATTTCAACCATTATGCCCCGTTGACGTGGCCATACCATTTGCAGCCACTTAAGTAGGTTCGGCTCATGTTCAGTCCAAAGCTGAAAGGGCTAACAAATTATTTGAGCGCATTCAAAACATCTACCAACTAGTCCATGATATATTGGACAAAGCTAATGGTAAGTACAAGCAACGCCATGATCAACATCAAGTGCCACACAAGTTCCAGGTGGGTGACAAAGTTTGGCTACATTTGCAGAAGGAGCACCTTGCTCGACCCCACCAAAAGCTTCACCCGCTCTGATATGGGCCAAACACCATCACTAAGGTCGTCAGTGACAATGCCTTCAGGCTCAGCGTCCCACCATTCCTTGGTCGGCACCCAGTGTTCAATGTAGATCGTCTTCGACCATACTTTCCACCATTGTTGGATACATATGACATTACAGAACAAATCACACCAACAGAGCTCAACCTGGACTGAATGGAACACGCTAAAACTGATCATATCATGGACACACAAATCAATACCACTTGCCAACAAAGGATACAGTTATATCGAGTTGTCAAAGCAGGCCAACTCCTTCACCAAGGACTAGGTTCAACAAAAAATTCCTCACCTCATGGAGGTTTTGTATGCAATGAGGAAAATTTCTTCGTAAGGGGGGGGGGAATGATCTAGGTGGATATTGGTGGTCACCTACCTATTCCACATAGACCCCCTAGTGAGTTTCATCTGTTTCCTTTTTCATTTCAGCATTTATTATTTTTAGTAGTTTTTCGGGTCTTGAACTTCTGGAGTAGTTTTGACCCCCTAAACAACGTTTTTTTGGGGTCTGAGGCAGGCCCAAAGCTATAGGAAGGGGCATGTGGAAAAAAATATAGTACTCGACGAGACATTTCCAACAAGGTATTGTATGCGCCAAACAAAGATAATATGACCAAGTTACGACCCCGGGAAGTTGGCTGCCCAACTAACCGCAATGGGGCTCACAAACCCTTGGTGTTACATTTCCCGGGGTTATGGTTTTGGTTTTTTATGGTTTTATCATGTTTTCCAATAATAAATAGGCCCTTGAGCTTCATTGTAACATAGTTCAGAGGCATGTAGCCGCCACATCTCTTCTCAGAGATAAGCTACCATCTCCCGAGCTATCTTATTTCCATTTTGTTTGTAAGCATAGTTTAGTATTTTTCTCTTAATGAAATGAAGTGTTTTTTTGCTGCATCTCTGTGTTTATGATTATATCTGTAAGTTGTTGTGTTCTTGTTTAAGTTTGGATAAAGATCCATAGAAAATGTAATATTTAAGATCTCTTCTTAAAATAACATATTTGGTTTACATTTTATTAGTCTATACCACTAATTGGGTTTAGCTTAGGTGGTTGGGAGGAACAATTGTTAGCCTCCCCACCCAACTTCAATCCCACAAGTGACATGTTGATTTCACATTCAATATAATATTGTTCTAATGTCTTCAAGCCATATTGTTGATTTCCCTTGTGCCCTAAATATTCTAGGATTTACCCTAGGTACCAACCTTGAAATGAGGGAAATTTCTCAAGGTTTTTCCCTAAGCTTAGTAACATGGGGAAATTTTATTACTTTAGACAAAAAAATTATATTTGCAAATAATAAACATTGAAATCATAGACTTTCCTTAAGGAATCAATTCATGAATTACAATTTCTCTTTGTTATCCCTATTTTAAAAATGTGGCTATCAACATGACCCAAAAAGTTAAGTGATCAGTCACAAAGTTTATTTCTTAATTAGAAAACAAAATCAATATGAGCTAGGATGTTCAATTCACTATTTATGAAGAACTAAGAGAACCAATTTATCAATCTTTAGAGGCTAGACTCTTGGTTAGTGGTTGTTGTGACATGATAAAGTAACATTTAATCAAAATGTTTATAGGTCTTATGTAAGTGTCAAAAGCACCCTATACATGTGAAGTCACTTCATCCATTGGATGGCGTGAAAGATGACACCATATGACAAATTTATGGAAAATTACAATAAATAACTTAGTGTGGAAGAAGTGACACTTTGAAAAATAGTATCATATTTGAATTGAGGCTTCTGTGATCCATAATAGTTGAAAGAATAACTTCGACGTAAATCACATGTAGACAGACATTTGTCGACGCGTTTTGAACCAACAAGTGTGGTTCATCGTCAGGACAAGTTGAAGAAACAGATCCAGCTTAGCATGTTAAATAGTCTGAGCAGAGACTCCAACGGCTAAATCGACCAATGACTAATTTTGATCTGAGGACCCAGGTCAAATTATTATTCATTAATTTAATATTATTATTATTTTTAATATTAATACATAAAATATTTTTAATGGTTAGTTTTAAAAAATAAATAAATAATTAATTAATAATTATATATATATATATATATATATATATATATATATATATATATATATATATATATATTTATTTATTAAAGTTATAATATTAGGTTATTAAGATAATTAAATTATTTATTAAATATAATTAATATTGTATTAGTAATATAGTCTTGATATTAATATATTAATGATATTAGTAGTCAAATTATTATTTATTAATTTAATATCATTATTATTTTTAATATTATTATCATTTATGGAAATAAGTTAAATTAAGTAAAAATATATAGATAAATAAATTACTTTTAATGGTTAGTTTTAAAAACTTTAATTTAATAATTATATATATATATATAAAAGTTATAGTATTAGGTTATTAAGATAAAAGTTAGGATTAAAAAATAATAAATAAAATACTTTTAGTGGTTAGTTTAAAAAGATAATTTACTTATTTATTTAAATTGTTTAATAATTATTGTTAATATTATATATATATATATATATATTTTAACAAACAATAATTATTGTTTATATATATATATATATATATATATATATATATAGATCAAAATCATAAATATTATATATATATATATATATATATATATATATATATATATTAATCAAAATCATAAAGTTAGGGTTAAAAATATATAAATAAATAAAATAATTTAAATGGTTAGTTAAAAAAGGTAATTTATTTAATTTAATTTAATTATTTATTATTATATATTAATAATATAGTCTTAATATAGGTAATTTATTTATTTAATTATTTATTAAATATAATATATATTATTTAATTATTTATTAAATATAATATATATTAATAATATAGTCTTGATATTAATATATTAATAATATATTATATATATTAATAGAAATTAGTCTTAAAAAAATAAAAAATACATAAATAAATAAATAAATAATCAAATAAAAATTATAATTATAATTATTTATATATATATATAATAAGAGTTCAAAAACAAGGAGGAGGCAGAAAAACCGACTAAGAAGAGAGTGCTGGAATCCAGCACCTACTGAGGAACCTCAGCAATGAGGAATTCGCTGCCCTAAAATCCTTAAATCAGAACAATGATATTGTCGTTCTGAAGGCGGACAAAGGAGGAGCTACGGTCATCCTTAACAAGGATGATTACCGGAGGAAGATGCTAGATCATCTCCACAATAGTGGCAGTTATAAAAAACTGCCTAAGAACCCTCTGAAGAAGATCTCGAGGACAGTGGCTCTAGCCATCAAATCTAATAATTCAGTGAATTCCCTGTGCCACAAGCTCATTGAAAGCAGTCCCATTGCTCCTAGGATCTATGGGTTACCGAAGATTCACAAGGAAGGGGCCCCTCTGAGGCCTATCGTCAACACCATTGGCGGCCCTACCTATCTTCTGGCTAAGTTCCTTGCCCTTAAACTTAAGCCCCTGGTTGGTCGCACTGAGTCCTTTGTGAAAGACTCTACATCCTTCATTAAGGAGCTTAAGGATATTAAGCTTAGCCCCGAGGACATTCTCGTCAGCTTTGATGTGGTTTCCCTTTATACCTGCATCCCTATAAAGGAGGCCTTGGAAGTGATCTATCGCCTAACATATCCCTATACCGCGCATCTGGTGGAGATCTGTCTCACTTCCACGTTCTTCCATTTCAAGGGTGAGTTCTTTGAACAGACTTGTGGTGTTGCCATGGGTTCCCCTCTTTCCCCTATTGTTGCGAATCTTTTCATGGAAGATTTCGAAGCCAAAGCTTTATCCTCAGTTCGTCTTCTTCCCAAGCTTTGGAAGAGGTTTGTGGATGAGACTAATGTCATCTAGCCCCATGGCCCTGAGGAGCTTGATCATTTCTTTAATCACCTCAATAGCCGGTCCTCTGCCATTAAGTTCACCATGGAAAAAGAGGTCAATGGTTGCCTCCCTTTCCTGGATATTCTTATATCTCGGAGTAAGGATGGATATCTCTCCCACTCAGTGTTCCGAAAGAAGACGCATACTGAGCAGTATCTTCATGCCGATTCCCATCATTTCCCTGCTCAGAAGTTGGGTATTCTTAACACCCTCGCTACTCGTGCCCTTAGGATCTCTGATTGTGAGAGCTTTGATAAGGAGAGATCCCATCTCCTTAATGTCTTTGTGGAGAATGAATATAGTAGGCGCCTAGGTCAGAAGGCTTTCCGTAAAGCCTCTAAAAATGCGTTAATTAAGAAAGAGCCAAAAGAGCGTCGTCTAGGTGTCCATCTTCCTTATGTCCAAGGAACCACAGACAAGATTGCTCGGATCCTTAAAAGGTATGATATTCCCTCAACCTTTAGGCCCCTCAGCACCATTCGCAGTTCCCTCCGATCGGTGAAGGATCCTGTTAACCCTAAGGACATGAAGGGTGTCTACTTGATCCCTTGTTCATGTGGGACCCCCTATATTGGGGAAACAGGACGCTCCATCCATCAAAGGATCTGCGAACATGCGACCGACCTAAGACATGGGAGATCCAAGTCTTCAGCATTGGCAGAGCATGTGGAAAAGACCAAGCATCAGGTGTGTATTGAGGAGGGCACAGTTGTTGCCAAAGTTGCTCAGTTCCATCATCGTAAATTTAGGGAAGCTATTGAGATTGAAAAGAGGTCGAGCAATCTCAATAGAGATGATGGCTGGATAATCAGTAAGTGCTGGATTCCAACACTCTCTTCTTAGTCGATTTTTCTGCCTCCTCCTTGTTTTTGAACTCTTATTATATATAGATAGATATACATATATACACATATATATATATATATATATATAATTTTTATTTGATTATTTATTTATGTTTTTTTTTAAGACTAATTTCTATTAATATATATAATATATTACTAATATTATTAATATATTAATATCAAGACTATATTATTAATATATATTATATTTAATAAATGATTGAATAAATAAATTACCTATATTAAGACTATATTATTAATATATAATAATAAATAATTAAATTAAATTAAATAAATTACCTTTTCTAACTAATCATTTAAATTATTTTATTTATTTATATATTTTTAACCCTAACTTTATGATTTTGATTAAAATATATATATATACACATATATATGAGAGATTATTAATAAATAAATAAATAAATTACTTTTATTCTGGTCCTAACAACCTATTATTAAAAAAGATATATATATATATATATATATACAATAATTATTAAACAATTTAAATAAATAAGTAGATTATCTTTTTAAACTAACCACTAAAAGTATTTTATTTATTATTTTTTAATCCTAACTTTTATCTTAATAACCTAATATTATAACTTTAATATATATCTCTATATATATAATTATATATATATATATATATATATATATATATATATATATAATTATATTAATAATTATTAAATTAAAGTTTTTAAAACTAACCATTAAAAGTAATTTATTTATCTATATATTTTTACCTAATTTAACTTATTTCCATAAATAATAATAATATTAAATTAATAAATAATAATTTGACTACTAATATTATTAATATATTAATATCAAGAATATATTACTAATATAATATTAATTATATCTAATAAATAATTTAATTATCTTAATAATCTAATATTATAACTTTAATATATATATATATATATATATAGATATTAATAATTATTCATAAATAAATAAATAAATTTTTAAAACTAACCATTAAAAATATTTTATGTATTAATATTAAAAATAATAATAATATTAAATTAATGAATAATAATTTGACCTGGGTCCTAAGGTCAAAATTAGCCGTTGGTCGATTTAGCCGTTGGAGTCTTTGCTCAGACTATTTAACATGTTAAGCTGGATATGTTTCTTCAACTTGTCTTGACGATGAACCACACTTGTTGGTTCGAAACGCGTCGACAAATGTCTGTCTACATGTGATTTACGCCGAAGTTATTCTTTCAAATAGTATCATATTGTTTAAAGGTTTTTTTTTTTTGGAGTCATCACATCCCTGTTTGAATCAACAATTTTAGACTAAATCAATATGGTATTATTATTGAAAATACTATTATTATTCATTTATTTGAAAATAATAATAATAATAATAATTAATAAGGTATCCAAAAGTGTATACAAAATACATTTAATGACCAATTAATAATAAAGTATATTCATAATATGTCAATTGTATTTAGCATGGGCGGTTGGGAGGAATGGTTGTTATCCTCCCTGCCCAAGTTCAATTCCCACATGCATTGAACTCTTGATGAGTATATCATTATAATAGATCCAAGTATTGTTGTTGACCATTCTTGTGACCTAAATATTTTAGCTTTACCTTGGGCACCATCCTCAAAATGAGGGGAAGTACTTGGACATTTTCCTTGGGATAATTCAGGGAAAAAAAGAGTGGATAAATAATACATTTAACGACTAATTAACATTAGAATTATTAGAAATTCAAAGAAAAAAGCATGCCCTGTTCCACAAGACATCCCATTGTTATCATTGAATTAACAAAGGGTCATCCATCTAGAAATCCAAATATTTTCAAAAGATACATTCAACATCCTTAACCAAATCAAATTAGGTACATTCTAATGAATTCTCACTATATATTGCATATAATGCATGAAGATTTGTTCAAGGATTATTGTAGTTCTCTTTCAACCAAGCTAGGCCATCTTTATGTACAATTAATTTAAAATGACTATTTAATAAGACTAAGAAATCATCCCTATTGGTTAATAATTTGGAAATAGATAACATGCTTTCACTCCACCCCTTATTTTAATTGATCCAAATTATCTTTGTGTACCATTACATGTGCCACACCATTTCATTAGGGAATGCAATTCATCACGCTACAAACAAATCCGCCCACAACGTTATGAGGAGATAATGCAATAATGGAAGTCAACATTGACAATGTTTTTAATCCAATCACCCATTTTCCTTTAGGAATGCATTAATATACAATAATGATGAATCAAATGACTTCAAATTGGGGTTTTTGCAAAGTTTTGATCTTGCATAGAGCTCTATGTATCTTAAACACAAGCCAAAACATGCTAATATTTAATTTTGTTAAATTATTTTATTGGTGCAATATGTAGACTTCTATGTGTATCTGACAATAATGTCTTTAAGCCTTTGGTATGTGGAATTGGCAATAGGTTTAGAGATCATTGTGTAGGAGGTCACCCAAGCAGGGATAAGGTAGATGAAGCTCTCTAAATTCCTCTTAGGAAACATAAACATTGGCTTCCAAAAAACATGAGCCTACCTGTAAACACATTTCTCTATTAGCAACCAAAAATATATGCTTGCACTGGCACACATTAGAAATGAGTGGAGGAGGAATTAGGAGTTTGATCGATGTTGAAGTAGTAGGCAACATCAAAACCAATATTCAAATCTAGAGTTTGTGGAGTTGTCGAACACATGGCATGTGAAAGCCAACAATAGGTTTGACTAGTGGATGAAGACATATGACAATGTTTTATAAGTTGTCAACAAACATAAATATTGGAAACATCAAACCCTTAAAAGAATGTTTTTTGCATTAAATAATGTAAAAAATTAAATCTTCATTGCCACATTTCACTAGAATGTGGGACACACCTTCATGGATTCACTTGTTAGTTACAAGCACTTGCTAATTGTGAGGTATATTACTTTGTATATATCATAAGTAAGAAGTTTATGGATGTTACAAATGGTAAATTTATGGGAGTCATAGCAATTGTATGAGGATCATAACTAGTTGAAATGGAAAGCACCTTAATATTCCAATGGTTGAATCATTAGATCATATTTTTAAATTGAGCTTATGCTTCACTATGTGACTATTTATATTTTTATTGACCAAATAGATAAAGAAAGTAGATCACATGGATTCTTTAGCTACACATAAAATAAAGATACAATATGTAAGACACATATTGGAAAACCATCCTGTGCTATTTACCTTGGGAACCCTAATATAGGAAATCCTACATAGAAATGAAGGACTATGCCTTTCTTCTTAATCAATGGAGAGCGCAAGAAAAAATACAAAGGTTAGAATGCTCATTATAGAGCTGCGAGACAATATGGCTTGTTATGATCCCATGCAAAGTGCCCTTTCGCCTATGCTTTACTATATGTTTGTTCCTCTTAGTGGATACTATTGAACATCAATTTACCAATATAGGAGTTGAAACTCTTTCCTTCTTTCTAGCCAATGTTTTAACATCCTTTATCGATTTCCATGGTTAGGGTTTATCTTTTAATTCCTCTAATGGATTCTTATACATTAATTAATCAACATTGCTAAATCCATGGGGTTTCATTGGGGGATAAATACCATACCACATGTGTTCATATTGAGGGATATATATTGAGGAAAAAATGACATAATATATTCAGAATATAACAGGGGGTAAAGGGTTTTTATATTGGCAAGTATAAAGAAAGGAACTAAAAGTTAATGAAAAAATATAAAGGGGTATAAAAAATGTTAATGAAAAAAATGGATACCTACAATATCTAGCGAAAGTAGGGGCTTTTTAAATTGGGAAGGTGTACTCGGTTCATATTGGCAGGGGGTTAAACAATGTGATTTTTAGAGTTATTTTCCAATATGTAGTCAAATTAAGGGTATTGTTTAGTATGACACATACATACATGATATGTCAGAGGTTCATTTATTTGTTGAAAAAATGTAGCAAGAAAGGCTCAATTTGACTTTAGCCTTAGTCAAATTGAGTAAATCGAATTTCCACATCAGCAAGATAACTTGGAGGCAATTAACTAGTGTGACATGGATCTTGTCACTTAGTTAGCTCAATAAATTCGAGTTAGAGGGCTTGGAGTTCAATTATGCATGTGTGATTGCTAAATTTTAGCAATCTAGTTCAGTTATTTTCAGTTGTATTCAGTTAACTGACCTCTAACTATTGATAGAGTTAGTTGAAGGTTAGTTGTGCAATGGGACAACAGTCTAACTCAGAGATCTATCAATTAACTGATCAATCAACCCAAAATAGCTAGTGCATGCAAGGAATTCGAGTTCCTTAGCTGAAGTGGAGATGACAAGGAAATGTAACAAGAGTTGTATACTAGTTTTGAGTGTACAAGTGTTGCATGCAGTTAGTGATCAAATCCTTGGGAATTTTGAAATCAATTTGCAGGAAATTCCTATCGTTTAGGGGCCAATTTCCTCAGCATTTTCCCAAGGAAATAAGAGGCTTGGTGAGAAAATAATTGGCTAAGTGTTGGCTATAGTTTGTCATTGAGCAAAGAGAACAATTATTCTTTTGCAGGTTGAGCTCAGAGCTAGAGCTAGCAATTGTAATAGTTTCTCTATTCAATTGATTAATGCAAAGAGGCTTGAGGGGTTTTTCCTAGTTGGGTTCCCCTAGAAATCACCATGTATTTATGGTTTTGCTTATTGCATGTTGTTCTAAATTGTGATTTCCATTCTACAAATCAATAGAGTAGAATTGTGTCTCTTGTTTTTCAGTTTGAAATCTTGAGCAGTTGCAATTTCTATCAAATTTCTAGATGAGTGAAGTCCCTGTGGCTAAATCAATACAAGATGATGTGGTTACCACATTAACCTATGGGGGGTTATTAAATCATTATTTTTCCAGGGGAATTTTTTTGCATACAAACTCTTTTTTTAGGCCAATGAGCTATCATTTAAAAGATATAGACAAATATAATGTAGTGAGGTCATCAATGAAAGTTTTCCTTAAGATTAGAGGCACAAAAAATTCCACCTTTTTTATCCTCAAATGAAAATATTTTTAACTCTAGTTGAGTGTGGCTTTTAGTATATGTCCCATTGTGTCACTCTAGGTCCTAAATTCTATCCTCACATTTTATAACATAAATAAATTCATATAGTGATAGTGTATAGGGTCATTGTTGGTATGGATATTTTTGGGTAAGGTTTAGAAGTCATAGAAGGAAGCACTACTAGTCCTAGCTCAATGGAAGAAAACCTAGAGTTAGTGGATTGTAAAATGGGTGATGGTACATGCCCAACCTTTATTTTTAGGTTAGATCAAGAGCTCAATGAAATATGGAAGATTAATAAAGGATCCAATCAATTAGTATCTCTAGTAGACATGACCTTCGCTTTGGAAAAGGGGATGTTAAGTGGAAGTCATTCATTACAAGTTTTTGGCCAAGGATGGACATAACTTATAATGATCTTGGTCAAAGTAACATTGGAAGCGGAGAATAGTTATGACACATCCTATTTAGAGGTGAGAATTGATCCAAAATTTTATTATGGTAAGAAGCTAACTCATAGTGACTATTCTAATAAGCCAAGCTCTATGGGTGGTACTTACCATACAAAGGTCAACCAAGATTCCTCAAGACCTAATGCAGACTGTTATTGGGGTCTAGTCTCAAGCCATATTGTGAAGGTGTCAAGGGAATTTTTTTTTATAGAATTTGAGGTAAATATCCATCAGGTGACAAGGAGTCCCTAGGAGTAGTTAAAAAAATGTTAAGGAATCATATAAGAGTGAAGACTAAGGAGGTGATGATGGTGGTGTGCTTAGATGTAAACTTGTTGAAGGTGAAAGTGTTAATGGAAAGGGCCCCAGTTAAACATTTCATGAGAATATTTGTTAAAGGGCCCTTAGTTTTTGGATGTTTATTTACTTTCTATTCCAAAACAAGATTGAACCCCTTTAGACCATATGGAACATACCCAAGGACTTGAACGTTCATTTACCTTCTATTCCAAACTATGCTTGAACACCTTCAAACCATATGGAACATACCCAGGTACCCAAAGAAGACCGAGACAAACAAAGTCATTCTACCACAAGTCAAATTATGCAACAATCAAATCCTCCTTTTTGCTTTCAAGTAGTTTGTAATGAATTCTTATCATCTATTAGGTGTTTAACTTCTGTCGATTTGAGCAAGGAAGGGTTAAGGATAACATCCATGAAACCCAAACCTCATAAAAGCACTAAAAGGTACAAATAGTTTATTTGATCGATGCATATTATATATATGAATATGCTTGTTTATATATATATATATATATATATATATATATATATATATATATATATATATATATATATATATATATATATTAAGCACTTCATGCTATATGACACTAAATACTTAATGTAAACTTATAATTGCATATGATACTAGATATAAACTTGTTACACTATTTAATCAATGTTCCACCAAAACTCTGGTGTGGGGAGACGCACAGGGGGGATGTGTGGCAGTAGCCTCAAATTTTAGGGAAATTTTGGGGGTGCGAGGGGATGTCAGGGTATATATATATATATATATATATATATATATATATATATATATATATATTTAAAAATTCAAGTTCATATTCAATAATGAATGCATAAATAGACTAGTATATTACTATATACTATATAATAGATACTAAAGTTTGAATACTAAAATAGTAAATTACTAAATTCAAAATTTATATAACTCAAAGTCTCAAACTAAAAAATAGTTAAGAGTGAGGAGTCAAGAATCAATTTGAGGCCATCAATATCTAGTGTCACAACTTAAAAGTTAAAATTGAAAAGTAAAAATGGTCCATGGAAAATGAAAACTAAAAATAAAATCAGCATCGAGGACCTAATCTCAATAATTGGTCATCTACATCCATCTTCTGCATGAAGTCATCGAGACAATCAATGGGAATTCCATTATCTGAGTTAGAGTCACTCTCTTGAGTAACCAACAGAACTCCAACCAAACCATGTTGCATCTTATCTGGTCCATCCTCATCATCTACCCGTGCACTATCCTCTGGATCCCCATCTCATCGTGTTGCCGATCCCCTCTAATACTCTAGTGTCTTCCTATGTGTAAGACGTAGAGAACTATGCACCGCAACTAGCTTCTCTGCTCTCCTAGAGGAAAGTCTATTCCTCTTGATAGAGTGGATGAAGCTATATGTGGACCAATTCCTCTCTGTTGCAAAGGAACTAGCAATTTGAGACAATAAGTGAATAGCAAGTTTTTGGATCTCTCGAGCCTCATCTGCATGCATGGTCCACCAACCAATGGGGTCATCTTGGCCTAAGTCATTGCAATCTTCCATTGTATCAAGATTGTTGAAGGGACCATTGAGACATGCAAATTGCATCCACTGTCTCCTAATTATTCTCCCTCTTCTGAAATATACGTCTTTGTAATGGCAACTCAATATCCCTTTTTGACCTTTGGATCTTCAATGTGAATATTTCTACCAGTCCTTTCCATATACCATTTTGGGTTGAGTGCATATGCTAGCATGTGCAAAGGTGTTTTCATTCGATCCCACCTACACTGAATAATGAGTCGAATTTGGGTCGTATAGAAATCTAAGGAAGGTCCACCTTTCTCATGAATGGATACCCTCACTTGATCCAACATACTATCAAAAGTCTCATAGATTTCTCCAAGACTAGGAGAATCTGTGTGAGTGTAGTGAATGACCTCAACTATAGGTCGTAAGAGTGTCACCAAATAACCACAATTTGTCCACCAATCATTATCCAATATATGAATCCTAATTTTCTTCCCTTCCTCTGTCTTGGATTTTGCCCATATGTTCCAATCTAGTGTCACAATCATGTCCTACAACGCTGACTGCACCTCCAACATCCTTTATAATATAATGAAATAACTAGCATATATGGTGTATGTAGGCTTGAGGAATTCCTTCCTCGCATGATACCTGTACATGGCTAAGGAGGTAAGGTGATTGCAAATAAACATCTGCACATTTCTTGCAGCTATCACCAAGTTGGATACCCACTCAATTTCACCAATGTCTTTCAATGCATTATTGAGTGCATGAACACAACATGGGGTCCATAAAATATGCCTGTATTTACTCTTAATCATTAATCCTGTTGATCTGCACACTTCTGCTACATTAGTCACAACCTGTACAAGATTTGTATAACCAACCTCCTCTATAGCATCACGAAGAAGCTCAAATTGGAAAGCTACAACTTTGCACTTTCCAGAACAAAATAACTCTAAGAAAGAAAAACCCCTCTCAACAAGTAACTATAATGTTGATAAGTGGAGTTTTGGCAATGTTTGTCCACCCATCCATAACAATAGAACAACCTTCCCTCACCAAGAGGTGCCTCAGATATTCCTTTTGCACATTAATATTGGCCACTTGTCTTTCTAATATCACTATCCTCAACTTATGTTCACGTGGGGGCATATATGAGGGTCATGTTGTTGCAATTGCGTTGACCATCTCCTTATATTACGGAGAACGACTAACATGGAAAAGAATGCCATTGACAGAAACAAAATTTCCAATGACATCATCTGTATCATCATAGTTCAACTTACTATACATCCCTGCAAGAGTTACTCCCACTGCACAAGAACGAGAACCCTTAGTCCCAACAGGATATGGTGGAGGCATATTTTTGATTTCTTTTAATTTTCTTTTGGAGCTTGTGGCTTCATCAATATTTTGATGAGCTTGGGCCATGACATTTTTTCTTGAGAAGGTGCCTTTTGCATCTACTGCCATTTGCATCCCCAAGAGCTCTGATTTTTGCAGCATGGTTAATTTTGTACATATATGAACCCCTTTGCCACCTACACCCAAAAGATGCATCCTGATCCTACTATAACTCCCAACCCAAGAATGGCCACAAACATTGCATTTCCAATGGCGTGTCCCACCTCTTTTGTTTTCTGGTTTTGGTTGGGTTGAGGGGCCAACCATTTTGGTAACATATAACAAAAGAGGTTTGCTCGGATTAAATGTCCCCTTTGCATATTCTGCCAATGTCTTTGATGGGGTTGCACTGGAAGCAAGACTAGTTGCACTACTGCCATGGGTTTCATTCATTGTTGATGGGATTTCAATTCCAAGTGGAATTTCTATTTGAGGATCATATTCACTATCATTGTTAGTGGCATTATGGCTGCTCATGTTGTTGTGATCAATCATTTTTCACTTGCATCTTGCCAGGTTTTAAAATTTTAATTTATTTTGCAGTTTTTATTTTTATTTTTTGTGCCTTGCAGGAAAGGTTTTAAAAATTTAAATCTCTAATAATGTAAATTTGAAATGAAAAATCTACATTGTCATTTTTGAAACTACTATGTAAATTTCATTTTCTAGAACTACTGGAATTAAAAAAAAATGCATTTTAAAATTTAATTACACACTACACAGTTGTTCTAAAATTAAAACAAATTAAATTACACGGTTGAAACTACTTTGCAACGTATAATCCACATTCCATTCTTCATTCCATATCATAAAAAAATAAAATTTAATTTTAAAAACGTTATGGCATATGCAGAACTTACTTAGACGCACAAAGACTGAGAGAACGACGGTCGACGACTACGACAACTGCAAGAAAAAAAATAAATGGATGCTGGAGGTATGGACACCAATGGAGGTCGATACACCTGCAAGCAGTGGCACAGTGGTGGATTCTGGAGCTTTAGGGTAGAAAATGACCTCATAAATGATTCATGAATGAGCAACATAAATTTCAAATGAACGACCTTAGTGGATTCTGAAGCTCGAGGGCGGAAGATCTAGCTCGATAGCATGAGAGGAAAGCTCGATATGAAAGAAGAGCTCGACGACAACGGTAGAAGAAAGTAGAAATTTCAAATGAACGACCTCAGTGCATTCTAGAGTTTGAGGGTGCAATATCTAGCTCGACAGTAGGAGAGAAAAGCTCGGTAGGAAAGAAGAGCTCGACGATGATGACAAAAGAGAACTTCACTTAGGTCAACAACAAGATTTTTTTTTTTTGGAAATGAATAGGTAGGTTATTAAGTTAACCTAGGTAATGTTTAGTTTAGTTTTTATGTTTTATTTTTTATTTTTAAGTTTATTTTTAATTTTATTTTTAAGTTTTTTTAATATGTTATTTTATTTTATTTTATATTAGGGGTTATTAGACAAATTCAAGGGCGGACACCCAAAAGCACCTATTTTGGGGAGTCACATCTCACACACTGGGGAAACACAACCCCGCGTCTCCCCACAAATCCCCAAAAAAACTGCATGGGGAAACACACCCCTAAATGTCCCCATCCAGAGTGTGTGGGATCCGTGCACTCGACCCGAGGGACACGTCCCCATAACACAATGTATTTAATTGAATAACAACATTAAATAAAAGGCACAACAAACACATTCAACTTGAAAATCAACCTCAAAATTTATTGCTTAAAATTATAATCAACTTACCAAACTTTTTTTTGACAAAATCTATATATCAACTCATAATTAAATTTATATTTAAAATTAATTCCTTATATTCTAAATGTCAATTATCTTTTTAAAAATGAGATAATACAAATTCAAATTTCATATAACTTAACTTTAATATTACTTAAAATACATATATTTGTTGTAATATCAATTTGTAAATTAAATCATATAATTTGAATTTAAAATTCAAATTTGAAAAAAAAATGAAAGAAAAGAAAAGAAAGAAGAAAAGAAGGTTAATCCATCTCTCCTTTCCTATATTAATTATAAAATAAAATATAACTGAAGGAAAAATCACAAATCGCCATCAAAAATCTTACCATGAACTTAAAAACTACAGAGATAGATTATGAATTTGAACTTGAGTTGTGTATATGATAAACGAACATTAAATTCAACCCTCAAAACATTTTTTAAAGGTTGACCAAATTAATTTCGGGCAAACCTTATGACATAATTTGTGGAACCTACCTTTCTTTAATATTTCAATTTCAGATCGATATACTAGAGGTGTAGCCATCTGGTGATCTTACAGAGGAATTTGTCAATGCTTAGCTTCTTTTGCACTTTTTTATCTAGAAAATCCAGGGAACCCTTAAAGGATTCTCTTATCAGGTAAGCCATACACAATTCCCTTCTCGGAGGCGTCAGTTTCAACAACTTTGTCGAACCTACAAATTTGACCCAGATTTTCTGGTTGAATTATAGTTTGTGAGAGAAGCAAGTTTTAATTAAGGTGCTAATGTTCAAAATGCTCAAAGTGCTTCTGAACTGAGGATTACTTTACCAGGAAAATAACAGGAAAGTAAAGTATGTTAGAGTTTCTGGTTGAATTATAGTTTGTGTGAGAAGCAAGTTTTAATTAAGGTGCTAATGTTCAAAATGCTCAAAGTGCTTCTGAATTGAGGATTACTTTACCAGGAAAGTAAAGTATGTTAGGGTTTCTGGTTGAATTACAGTTTGTGTGAGAAGCAAGTTTTAATTAAGGTGCTAATGTTCAAAATGCTCAAAGTGCTTCTGAAAGTAAAGTATGTTAGGGATGACGAACCTCTTCATGTGGATTGTAGATTGGAGAATATTTTGGAATCTAATGGTCAGGAGAACCAATTCTTTAACTTTACTTTCCTTTTGACAGTCAAATTCTGAAATATTCTCAGAATTTATAATATTTCTAGAATTTACCATTCCCAGAATTTATAATATTTCTAGAATTTATTATTGATATAAGTTTAAAAATCGGACAAGTCAAGGGAGGAATTGCCGGATGTCCACTCTTGGCTGGAATTTGGGTAAAAAAATTTCAACAAATTTTGCAAAGCAGTGTTTAAATCATGTTTTTGAAGATGACAATGGATTCAGCACCATCAAAAACTTCGGGGCACCGAAAATCTTGAAATTTAACAACTTTAACTGGGATTTACAAAAATCCCCGCTGGAATTTAACAAAATATTGCCAAAATTTTCATGTTTTTGAAGATTACAATGGATTCAGCACCATCAAAAACCTTGGGACACCCAAAATCTTGAAATTTAACAACTTTAACTGGGATTTACAAAAATCCCAGCTGAAATTTAACAAAATATTGCCAAAATTTTTATGATTTTCAGGGAAAACCAGCAGTCTGGTTATACTACTGCTTAAAAATCTACCATTGATATAAGTTTATAAAAAAATGGCAGAAATGATGTACAGACTTCCTGGCTTGTGCGTGGTGAAAAACTATAACCATAATCGTTTTGTAGAAGAAGGAAAACCATTCTAGGATATATAGCTAAAGATGTCGAGAGGCTTTTATGCTTGCTGATATTTATCGATGATGATTAAGCTTAATTTGTCACAGATCTCCACTATCCACAAGCTCCCATGATCTGTTAGGCAGGTTACAAGTACCAGAAAAATAGGCAATATTAATACTTCACCAAGAAGATCATATTTCCATTTTAAAGATTTCATATGTAATACATGAAGAGATCGACTACTGTAAATCATAGATTGCATTTAGTAGAAACTCCAGCTTGTCCTTGATAATGTAATATTCTTATTTATTTCTGGCATCTGTATTGACAAAGGATAAGTTAAAATGGCTTTAATTAAATTGTTCTGGCATCTGTATTGACAAAGGATAAGTTAAAATGCTTTAATTAAATTGTTCTGGCATCTGTATTGACAAAGGATAAGTTAAAATGCTTTAATTAAATTGTTCTGGCATCTGTATTGACAAAGGATAAGTTAAAATGGCTTTAATTAAATTGTTCTGGGCATTATCAAGGCATGACATTTGTCTATGACCACATTTTGTTTCACAGTTGAGGTAATTTGTTTCATTTTTTTATTCTGCACTTTCGATGGCAACGCCAACTGTATACCAGCATCAAAACCATAAGCCTTAGGGCACAACCTGATCATTCTCTGCAGGAGCAGTTTTGCCAAGATATGTCAGGTAACCTTAAAATAAGATTTTATGTAAGCTAGCTGTAACTTTTAATTAAGATTTTATGCAAGCTAGCTTTTTCTGGGAGTTCATTTGGTTAGTAGAAAAATTTCATGTTCAAATCCCCTGTTACTTACCCATGGATAATTCAGCTAAACATTAAACAAAAGTTTTTATGAAAACTGTCTTTCTCTGTAAAAATAGCTTGGCTAAGTGTTCATTACAGAAAGAGACATTTTCACACAATGATTTTTCCCATAAACAAAAGCACTACTTGTAACAAATGGTTGAACTTTTATTTTTGTTACTGTATGGCATTTGTGATTTTGATGAGTGCTTCCATTCACCCACCCATGTTTTCCTTCTCCATTTGCATTTGCTTTAACTGTAGGATTAACAACTTATGATTTGTTAGCAATTTTAATCTCTGTTGGACCATCTTATCCCAATACTTTAATGGAATTTGAAATACGTCGACAGATAAACAGAAATAATCAGCTTTTAATATACAAGCCATAGATTCATTATGGTGAGTTTAAAATTAAATAGATTCTGAACCTGTTTAATTTGTCAAGCGACTGTGATTTCTTCCTCCTATGTAAGCTTTCCATCTCAACGAATGTTATAATGTTGTCTGTGTTTGTCCTATAAAATATAGTTTTCGTTCATTGTGAATAGTTTCTCCATGGATCTGAAATAGTTTCAAATTAATTGAAGGTAGATGATGGCAGATTTCAGAAACAGAAAGATGGACCAACATATGTCAGATTCCAAATTGGGATAAGTGTGATGCCAGACCTTTCTTTTTCTATAAACATTAAAATATTTAGTCACTCATTAGTTTTGAAACAATGACCTGTCACATTTTACCTGCGTTATGAACAGTCCACTCCAGATATCTCTGATCAGTCAGAAGAATCTTATGTTAAGGCTTATAGTAAAGGGTCTCTGCCTAAAAGTCTCACAACTTGAAATGCTGCCCTGAGTATTCCAGTTGAGGCTTCCCCTTCTCCACTTTTGACCTGTCACACTTTACCTGCGTTATGAACAGTCTACTCCAGAAATCTCTGTTGTGTCAGAATAATCTCAGGTTAAGGCTTATGGTAAAGGGTCTCGCCTAAAAGTCTCACAACTTGAAATCCTGCCCTGAGTATTCCAGTCGAGGCTTCCCCTTCTCCACTTTTCATTCCAGGTAATGATTGGTTCTTCTTCCTCCCCACCAATAGTGGGATGCATCTTTGTTCAAAGTACCAGAAAATGGAGGGATGCATCTGTGTTCAAAGTACCAGAAAATGGAAGAGTTAGGGTGGAAACCCAACTACATGTTACTGAGCAAGACATTCTCTCCACACCTTCAGCCGGTTTTTGAAGTTGAATTGAATCCAGGAGATGCAAAATCGAAGGTTCGGTCCCTGCTGATGTTGATGCCAATATACAGAAGGCTCTTGTGCATTTCAAGATGCATGCATCAGGCGGGCAAGTGTGCTTAATGTAGACAGTCGAAATCACTTAAATTCAGAGTGGGATACAATTTTTTTTATTAACGTCGGTTGAAAAATTTATTAACCGATGTTTAAACAATATTAACGACGGTTAAAAAATTATTAAACGATGTTTGAAATTGTTTAATGCATTTTATTTCTCAAATGTTAGATTGATTTGCCAAGTAAGGTAATTGTTAAAATAAAAGAAGAGTAGGAATCATTTTCATATCTTGGATTTGACTTTTATTTTTGTGCAAAATAAAATAAATTATATAAAATATTTAATTGAAAATTATTTAATTAAATAAGAAATACCACAATAGTTTTCATTATTTACTTGATTGATCAATTGCAACATTAACATTTATTAATCAATTTTCTTACAACACAACTCCAGTAAACTTAATAGTTGATAAACTTCATTTAACTTATTCAATAAGTGAAATGAAAATATTGTGTTAAAATAATGTTTTTTTGCTAGCAAACTATTTTAATGGTTATAGTGATGTTTTATAATTTTATTTATGTGGTAGTGTTTGTTCAAATTGATAAGGAGAAACTTAGTTTCAGTTGAATGAGATGTGAAATTGTCACACACCTCTAGGTCAAATACATTCATAATAATAAAATTGATAGTAAAGTGAGTTTTTACCAACAAGTATTTACGTACATTAGTACTGCAAAGCCACCAATGCTATATTGCCTTTTTTTTTACATATCATAATATTTTAATAAGGCACTATGAATCTTACCAAAGCTATAATTGTTACATTTAATATGGTATGAGTTGTGGTGTACTATCCAACGATTCGTATGTAAATATAAATCTTGGCGAACACACTATTTACTATGAGCAAACATTTGGTTGGGTTTCTAACTAAGTCATTGGGTTTTGACTACATACATTTGAACCATGTCTACTTACAACGATAAATATCTGAATTGTGATTTAAGTTATAATATTTAATTCCATCAATCACAGATCCAGGCATTAATGTGCAATCCGTCATTATTTAAGACTGCAATAACTCGATGGTTGATGTGTCAGCCCTAGGTATGAAGATGATACCCCTCTGGAGTCTTCGACTAGTGTACAACTGTGTCATCGTTCTTGGGAGCTGCTCCTCCACGGTCTATGCTCGTTGAGGTGGACCGGATGGTGGTGGTGGGTTTCGGGGTTCTATGCCTCTGGTGTTGTGCCATTGCCTTCACAATTCTTCCTTTTAGGACTTTTGCGCTCTATAGAGTGGCTCTCCTATACACAAGTAGCTTCTGACCTATCCTTTAATGTTGAGGGCTTTTACTTCCCTTTCGGATGTTGAAAGTTCTAAAACGACCATGGTTACCTTTGACAGGCGGATCTGGTTTCTGGATCGACTCCCTGCTGCGAGGAGGGTTTCCACTTGTAACTTCATTCCAGGTAACACAGTTGATTTGTTTTTATTCGTATGTTTACCCATTTTTCTTTGTCTATAAGAACAATGATTATTCTCGTGTTGCTCTACCCAGGAGTTATGGAAGATTTCACCATTGGTTACATTTTGGACGAGGTACTGAAGCTAAAAAAACTTGTTCGGTTGGCTCGGTGCGGCGACGGTTGTTCCAATCCATCCACCGGGTATTTGAATTAGCCCATTGGGATTTTTAAGGGTTTTAAGTTGGGATTTTTGGTTTTTAAGGAAACAAAAGAATCCTGTATAACCAAACTGTTGATGTTGCCGCGAACATTTGTCTCTATATATATTCATAGTTGGAACCTCTCTAATGTTAAGAGTTTGTTGTGTTTTTGTTGTTAAGGTGATTAAGTTTTGTAATTAAGTTATGCATTAGTTCTTTGGCGGCCAAACCCTGGCCTAGCTCTGTTTCTCGCCTCTCGGGTTGATAGTTTAATACCGGGCCTTGACTCTGTTCGAGGGCTCCTCTTTCATTTTATGCGGTTGTCTCGTTGGACATTATAGTTCTCATTTGACATATTAATGTATTTACTCTATTTACCTCTTCTGTGTAACCTATGGTTGATGGAATACAGTTCATCTATTTTCCAGTTGTTAAAGTCGATTTCTAAACTTTTAAGGGCGAAGCTATAATTGTTGTGATAAATCTACCAATTTAACTTGCTTGCCGCAAGGTTATGAGTCTGGTAAATGCATGGGAGAATAAAGATTATATTTATTTATTACAGGTCCTAAATTTACTTCATTTTGCTCTTTTTGCTGTATATAATATTGTTATGTCACAAAGTCTGAGTTTCTAAATTTCCTTCTTTACTTAGTTCGAATGTCATAGAGTTGTTTTGATCATAACCCTGCTTTCCTTTATGTTACAGGATTTAAGGGCATACTAGATCCTTCATAATCTGCAAAAATTCTTAGAATATTAACTTTTCTGGTCTTGTTCTGCTTAACTATCTATCTGCATATCTAAAGTATTGTAAGACCTAAGGAATTTTAACGACTTGATATCATGGTTCCTTTCTTGGTCCAAGGAATTCTTCTATTCGTTCTTCTTTTAACTTAATTACATAAATTTCTGTAAGAACTGTTCTACACAGAAACACACAAAATTTACCCATTCTATCCCTAGAACTGTAACTGATAGCAAATAATCATGCATTAACATACATCAAGTCTATACTTATATAACATGATTTTTTTACTTATCTGGATTGCACTAGATTCTAGTTTTAGTCTGTGACCAGACCTTAAACATCTTTCTACTTTTCCTCCCAACCTTGAGACTGTTGCACTAGCTAGTCTCCCCCTGTGTTGTTCCTGGGTACAGGAACTGTTTTTTTCTTTTGTTGAGAAACCACTGTCTCACTTGTTCAGCTATTTGGTCCAAACCAGACTTAGCTACAGAAATATGCTTGACATCTCAACACATGATTTCGCCTTTTCATTTCTCTTGCTTTCTTTTTGTTCTCTTTTTCCTCTTGATCTCAGATACCCCTATCCTCTTGATCTTTCTTGAATAAATTTTCAAGAAAATTAGTTAGGGATAGATAACTATCAGCCTAACTAATCTAACATGTGAAAACAATATTTACATGTAACTGCTATTTCATTTTTGCATAATTTAATTCAAAAATAGTTTTATAACTTAAAATAGTAATCGATTTGTTTAATCTGCAGTAAATTAAATATTTACATTGGCTGGGGATATCACATCTCCCCCCTTAAGATGAAACATCGTCCCAATGTTTTTCCTCTGAAAATAATTTCGGAAAGGTCTCCTTCATAACCTATTCATCTTCCCAGGTAGCCTCCTTCGGTCCATAGTGTTTCCATTGCACTTTAACCTGGGTGATAACTTGTTTCTGTTGCGTTACTTCTCTCCGATCGAGTATACCCAGGGGTTCAACCGAGAACTCACCTTCTGGTTCGACCTATACAGAGAAAGACAAAATTAATTCAGTTCTTCTATTATTATTCAACCTGTTATAATAAGTCCAGATTCTTTAATTTTTTTCCTTTTTACCTAAATGTCTTGCCAATTGATTATATGTTTAGGATCATATATGTATTTTTTAAGTACTGAAATGTGAAATACATTATGCACATGAACATTGCTGGGTAAGGCAAGCTGGTAAGCCATTGGCCCAATTCGAGCCAAAATTTGGAAAGGGCCGTAGAATCGGGTGCTAATTTAGCACATCTGGTCCATTGCAACGTACTTTTCTTGGCTCGTACCCGTACATAAACATGATATCCCACTTGGAATTCCCGGAAGCTTCTCTTCCGATCAACAAAATTCTTTTGCCAGTCTTAAGCGACTTTTAAATTGGAACCTACCTTTTTAACCATTTCCTCCATTTCTTTTAACATATTTGGTCCTAACATCAATATGTCCTCTGGACCACCCCAACTCAAGGGTGTCCTACACTTACATCCGTATAATACTTGAAATGGACTCATATGTAAAGAGGTATGGTACCCGTTGATATAAGAAAACTCTACCAAGTATAGGTAGTCCTCCCATTTAGATGGTTGTTGCATTATATAAGTATGCAATATGTCTTCTACGACTTGATTTACTTGCTTAGTCTGTCCATCCATCTTAGGGGATAAGCAGTGTTGAAGTGCAACTATGTGCCTAGACCTTCAAATAAATATTTCCAGAAAGCTGAGATAAATTTCATGTCACGGTCGGAGATGATAATCTTAGGTATTCCATGTAATCTAAAAATGTTGTGCATAAAAATGTTAGCAATTTGCATCGCCCTATAGGTTGATTGTACCGGTATGAAATGAGAAGATTTGATCAACTTGTCCACTACCACCATTCTTGAATTGTTCTTCTTTCTAGACTTTGGTAGTCTCATAATAAAGTCGATGGATATGGTCTCCCATTTCTATTCTGGAACAGGCAATGGGTGGAGTAATCATGTTGGGTGACAGTGCTCCGCCTTCACCTGCTGGCATTCTAGACAACGGGCTAAATATTCTGCTACCTCCTTCTTCATACTCGGCCAAAAAAATTCTTTTCTAAGAGCAATAATCATCTTCTGGTACCCAGGGTGGCTTGCATACAGAATCTTATGATATTCATCTAAGATTAAATTTTTAAGATTTTTCTGGTTCGACACATATACTCTTTTCCTATAAATCAACAAATATTATGAATTTACCTCATATCCCTGGTGCTGTTCATGGTTGTTCAGAATTTTAGCTTGCTGCCATAAATGTTTATATTCCAAATCTTGCATTGTTGTTTCTTTAATTTGTTCATAAAAAGTAGTTCGTGACTCACTGAAAGAGACCTCATATAAACAGTTTACCTTTCGACTTAAGGCATCCGCGACTCGGTTCTCCTTCCCTTTCAAGTGCTTGATCTCAAAATCAAATTCACTTAGGAAGTCAACCCAACGAGCTTGCCTAGCATTCAAGGTGGGTTGTTTGAAATAGTTTGTTAGACTATGATGATCAATCATTAACATAAATTTCTTACCCATCAAGTAATGTCGCCACATCTTCAAGGCATGGATGACTGCTGTCAGCTCTAAGTCATAAGCTGAATATTTTTTCTCGTACTCCTTAAGCTTCCTAGACTCAGGAAACAACTTTTCCTTCTTGCATTAATACACCACCTACTCCTTCCTTGTTGGCGTCTGTACAAACCACATAATCTTTATTGGGATCCACAATGCTCAAAATGGGTGTGGTAGTAAGTAGATGTTTGAGCTGATAATTTTTTTTTTGACACTCCGTGGTCCACCTGAAGTTTTTCCCTTTCTTTTGTAGAGAGGTAATGGTATATGCCACCCTGGAAAAACCTTCAACAAATCGCTTATAATATCCGTTTAGACCCATGAGTGATCTTATATTAGCCACATCTATTGGTACCAACCACTCCATGATAGTCTTTATTTTCTCTGGGTCCACCGCAATTCCATCTTTGGTAATGACATGTCCTAAGTACTGGATTTGTTCCTTAAAGAAATCAAATTCACTGTACTTAGCGTATAGTTGGTGTTCTCGTAAAACTTGTAGAACAATATAGAGATGCTCCTTATGTTTCTCTATGTTTCGAGAGTAAATTAGTATATCGTCTATAAATATTAGCACAAATTTATCCAAATATTGATGAAATATACTGTTCATGAGGCACATGAAAGTTACAGGGGCATTAGTTAGCCCAAAGGGTAGCACAATGAACTCATAATGACCATAATGAGTTCTAAAATCATTTTTTTCTATATCTTCTTCCTTTATCCTAATCTGATGGTAACCTGAGCGGAGGTTGATTTTTGAAAATACAGTCGCACCCTTCACATGATCAAATAACTCATCTATACAGGGTAGGGGGTATTTATTCTTAATAGTCAATTTATTTAATTGATGGTAATCCATGCACAACCGCAAGGTTCCATCCTTCTTCTTAACAAAAAGCACTGGAGCTCCCCAAGGTGATACACTTGGACGGATGTATTTTTTATCAAGAATCTCTTGTAACTGCATTTTTAATTCTGTTAACTCTGGTATGCTCATTCGGTAAGGGGATCGGGAGATGGGGCAACTCCCAGGATTAACTCAATGGTGAAATCTATGTCCCTTTTTGGCGGTAGTCCCGGGATTTCTTCAGGAAATACATCCGGAAAATTCTGCACCACCGATATATTTTCTAAAGAAACAATTTTATCCTTAGGATTGACATACCCTACTAATAGTGCATAAACCTGACAACCTTTTCTGATAGATTTTGCTAATTGGGAGGCTGTTATAGGCCTCAATTCTAGAGGTTTTAGGATGCCTTGAACTTCCTGCCTTTCTCCTTTCTCATCCAAGTAATTTATGGTTTTGGTTTTATAGTTAATGAGGGACCAATATTTTTCCAACCAGTCCATACCTATAAGGATAAAGTATGATCCCAGGGGTAACACATTTAGGTCTGCTATAATAGACTGACCTGCTACATTAAGGGACAGTTGTTGACCTTGGCTAACACCCTTCTCTTTGCTCCCATGGCTAGTTGTACTAAGGATTTTTAAACTTAACAACTTGCAAACAACATTGTTCCACTATCTTGGGGCTAATATAACTCAAAGTATCTCATGGATCATTTAAAATGGATATGGTTTGATCAAAGACTTTACTTTCAAATTCAACCATGGTTGGTTGATATTCCGCCTGATGGTCTTCAAGTAGCATTAATCTTAGGAATACTCCTTGCCACTTATCCCATAGTAGATGCTTCTTGATCTGTGAAATTGGATCAGCTCCTTTGCGATGTGGGCAATTTTTGACATAATGTGGCCCTCCACATCCCCAACATTGTACAAGAGGTCTGCCTGCTAATTCTACTTCAGATCTGCTTGACTTCTCATTCACTTTGGTTTCACCTGGGAGCTTAAATCTGGGTTGATTTCTGTTTATATTCCGGCTAGTTTGACCCTTATAGGGTCCTTTGTTGACTATGCCTTTATTTTCCTTGTGATTGGAAGTAAATTTAATCCCCTTTTTGTTAGCCCATCTTTTTCCCACATCTCCCTTTTGTTTGTTTTGCTGGTAGCATATCCGTGCTTTCCGTATAACTTCGTCCATGGTTTTCGGGTTATCAAACTCAAGACGTTCTTTCATGAACAGTGGCAGACTGCTGATAAACCATTGTACTTTTTCCTTTTCTTCGCGTATGTAAGGAACATACTGAAGTAAATATGTGAATTTTGCTATGAACTCATCCATGGACAACTGACCCAGTCGAAGATCATGAAACTCCTTTGCCTTTTTGTCATAAAATATTTCAATTAGATACTTTTCTTTAAAATACCTTTGAAAATTTTCCCAGGTTATGCTTTTTTTATTTACTTCACGTACTGCTTTTCCTTCCTCCCACCACAAGCTGGCTTTTCCTTGCAGCTGGAAGATGGCCAAATGAGCCTTTAAATTATGGTCGTACTCGTACAACTGGAAATACTTGTTCATGTTGATGAGCCAAGCTTCTGCTGCCTCTTCCTGTTCACCATCAAAGAGGGGAGGTTTTATTTTCCAAAATTCCCCTTGAAGCTCCATTTTCTGTCTTTTCTGTGTCTTGTGTTCCAACACATTATCCAATTCTTCTTCATGATTCTCTTTGCCACCTTCTGTTTCCACATTCTCAGTTCAAAATTCTTTCTCGCCAGTCATATTCCCATGCTCGGGGCTGGGGATTAGTGACCGATGATTTTGTCTATCAGACAAACTCTTCATGATCTTCTCCTGCTCCTGCATCAACCTTTCATTATCTTCTTGTAACCGGGCCATCTCATCCTTCAATTCTTGTATAGTTTCCATGATAGCAGTATTGGTATTGTGTGACTCTTCTCCCAACTGTACCCATACCTCAGGATTGGCTTCTTGAAATGATGTTGGCCCTGTTCCCGTTACGGGTCTTTGTGGTGGAATTCCAGTCCTCCTCATGCTGTCTGCTTTCCTTTCTTCCTTTGTGCACATCACAAATGCTGTTATTCACTTATATTCCAGAGGTCTCAGTTTTGCAACCTGAATGCTTTGATACCACATGTCACACACCCATATGTCAAATACATTCATAATAAAAAAATTGATAGTAAAGTGAGTTTTTACCAACAAGTATTTACATACATTAGTACTGCAAAGCTACCAATGCTATACTGTCTTTTTTTTTTACATTTCATAATAATTTAATATGGCACTATGAATCTTACCAAAGCTATAATTTTTACATTTAATATGGTATGAGTCGTGGTGTACTATCCAATGATTCGCATGTAAATAAAATCTTGGCGAACACACTATTTACTATGAGCAGACATTTGGTTGCATTTCTAACTAAGTCACTAGGTTTTGACTACATACATTTGAACCATGTCTAGTTATATCGACAGATATCCAAATTGTGATTTAAGTTATAATATTTAATTCCATCAATCACTGATCCAGGCATTAATATGCCATCCGTCATTATTTAAGACTGCAATAACTCGATGGCTAATGTGTCGGCCCTAGGTATGAATATGATACCCCTTTGGAGTCTTCGACTACTGTACATCTGTGCCATCATTCTTGAGAGTCGCTCCTCATCCACAGTCTATGCTTGTTGAGGTGGATCGGATGATGATGGTGGGTTTCAAGGTTCTATGCCTCCGGTGTTGTGTCGTTACCTTCACAATTATTCCTTTCAGGGTTAGAACTTTTGCGGTCTGTAGAGTGGCTCTCCTGTGCACAGGTAGCTTCTGACCTATCATTCAATGTTGAGGGATTTTGCTTCCCTTTTGGATGCTGAATGCTCTAAAACAACCATGGTTACCTTTGACAGGCACCTCTGGTTTCTGGATCGGCTCCTTGTTGCGAGGAGGGTTTCCACTTGTAAATTCATTCCAGGTAACACAGTTGATTTGTTTGCATTCGTATGTTGACCCATTTTTCTTTATCTACAAGAACAATGATTATTCTCATGTTGCTCTGCCCAGGAGTTATAGAATATTTCACCGTTGGTTATGTTTTGGACGAGGTACTAGAGCTAAAAACCCCTGTTCGGTTGGCTGGGTGTGATGACATTTGTTCCAATCCATCCACCGGGTATTTGAATTAGCCCACTAGGATTTTTAAGGGTTTTAAGTTGGGGATTTTTTGTTTGTAAGGAAACAAAAGAATCCTGTATAACCGAACTGTTGATGCTGCCGCAGACATTTGTATATGTATATATTCATAGTTGAAACCTCTCTAATGTTAAGAGTTCGTTGTGTTTTTGTTGTTAAGGTGATTGAGTTTTGTAATTAAGTTATGCATTAGTTCTTTGGCGGCCAAACCCTGGCCTAGCTCTGTTTCCTGCCTCTTGGGTTGATAGTTTAATACTGGGTCTCGACTCTGTTCGAGGGCTCCTCTTTCATTTTATGCGGCTGTCTCATTGGACATTATAGTTCTAATTTGTCATATTAATGTATTTACTATATTTACCTCTTCTGTGTAAGCTATGGTTGATGGAATACAATTTATCTATTTTTCCAGTTGCTAAAGTCGATTTCTAAACTTTCAAGGGCGAAGCTATAATTGTTGTGATAAATCTACCAATTTAACTTGCTTGTCGCAAGGTTATGAGTCTCCTAAATGCATGGGAGAATAAATATTTTATTTATTTATTACAGGACCTAAATTTACTTCATTTCGCTCTTTTTGCTCTATATAATACTATTATGACAGAAAGTTTGAGTTTCTAAATTTCCTTCTTTACTTAGTTCGAATGTCATAGAGTTGTTTTGATCAAAACCCTCCTTTCATTTATGTTATAGGGTTTAAGGGCATACTAGATCCTTCACAATCTGCAAAAATTCTCTGAATATTATGTTTTCCGTCTTGTTCTATTTAACTATCTATTTGCATATCTAAACTACTATAAGACCTAATGAATTTTAACGGCTTGATATCATGGTTCCTTTCTTGGTCTGAGGAATTCTTCTATTCGTTCTTATTTTAACTTAAGTACATAAAATTATGTAAGAATTGTTCTACACAGAAACACACAGAGTTTACCCATTCTATTCCTAGAACAACTAATAGCAAACAATTAGGCGTTAACATACATATGGTCTATACTTATATAACATGGTTTTTTTTACTTATTGGATTGTGCTAGATTCTAGTTTTAGTCTGTGACCAAACCTTAAACATTTTTCTGCTTTTCCTCCCAACCTTGAGACTACCACACTAGCTAGTCTCCCCCCATGTTGTTCTTGGGTAAAGGAACTGTTTTTTTTCTTTTGTTGAGAAACCACTATCTCATTTGTTCAACTATTTGGTCCAAACCAAACTTAGCTACATAAATCTACCTGACATCTTAGCAGAGTATTTTGCCTTTTCATTTCTCTTGCTTTCTTTTTGTTCACTTTTTCCTCTTGATCCCAAATACCCCTATCCTCTTGATCTTTCTTGAATAATTTTCCAAGAAAATTAGTTAGGGACATATAATTGTCATCCTAACTAATCTAACATGTGAAAACAATATTTACATGTAACTTCTATTTCATTTTTGCAAAATTTAATTCAAAAATAGTTTTATAACTTAAAATAGTCAACACTTTTATTGTTATTTATGAAACAGTGTCCTATTTTAAACAAAATTGCTTTCTTTTACAGAGCAAAATGGAGTTGGGATGATCAATACCTTTCCATAATATAGAAATTTGAAGCTTGTGTTGTTTCAATGTTATGTGTTACAAAGCCAATTAATAATCCAAAAAAACAATGATCCATTTATGTTGAGAATCTTGCACAAACATTTATTCCTAAATATATAAAAAGTAAATTTTGTACTTTCAATTTTTTAAAAAATATAGAAAATAGTCAACTTTAAAAAAAACCTAAAATTTTACATATAGTTAAATTTTAAATATTAATATTTTTGTAAATTAAAAATAAATATTATTTTAAAAGTAATATTATGATTATTTTATATAAAACCTGGAAAAAAATCTAAAATCAATTTATGAAAGGCAAAATGTAGGAAATTTAATTTATTGTGAACTATTATTTCTTAATTAAAATAAGCTCAATTTATCCTAGGAAATTTAATTTATTGTGAACTATTATTTCCTAATTAATATAAAAATGAGAACAATTTTATTAATCACTAAAATTATTAATTAATGTAAAACTTAATAAATTTTTATAAGTAATATAAAAATAAAATTAAAAAAGTAAATTAAACAATAATGTTAAATTTGTAAAATATATATTATATAATTAATTTTCTATAATTACAATTTTTATTATGTATACCTTTTTGGTTTTTAAGTGGGTATTAGATTGTTTTTATCAAAAATTTATGGCACTTATGTACAGTTTAACATTAGGAATTCAATTTTTGTTATTTTTTTATTATTACTTAAATTTATTTATTTGTAAGGTGATTGGTTTAGGTCTTATTAATGGTTGTTTTGTAACTTCCATTTCTATTAGTTACTAATTTTTTTGCTTTTGTTTTATTTCTTTTTTATTTTTATTTTTTCTATTATTTATATTTCATGAATTATAATTTTTTCATAATATTTTCAATTTAAATTGAACTATTATTATATTAAAAACATATTTTAATAATTTAATTATAAAAATCATGTATATTAATAAATAAACAAACACACACAAAGACATGGATGTTAATATAAACAATATATATTGATCATATTTCTTAATTTTTGGTGATGGTATTCAACAATACAATATTTTGTTAGTTGTTTTATTTTTGTGATGAATTTTTTGTTTTTGTTTTTGTTTTGTTTATTTATTTAATTAAACATATTTAAGCTAAGCGGCACGTACTACCTACTATGTAACCCTTGTTTTTTATAATCTTATTTACAAAATTAAAGTAATAACATTTTTGAAACTTGTATTATTTCAATATTATTATGGTAAAAAGCTACTACTTAATAGTTGTGAAGGAAAAGTAATCAATATAAAAGACATTATATGAATATGTATTTCCAAATATTTAAAAAATAAATATTTACAATTCAAAAAATTGTAAAAGCATGTTTAAAACTTTGTATGCAATTAGATTTAAAATATAAACTGTGTCACTTTTTGACATTTTGAAAAAATATTTAAAAAATCTTTTCATTGTAAGATTGAAGATACAAAACTCAATACTTTACTCATTTGTCAAAAATGAATAAAACAATATTTTCTAAAAATCATAAATCTCACTATTTTGAGAAAACGTAGCAAACCAAAAACAAGTTAAATAATAATACTAATGAAAAACAAATTTATAAAATATATATTTTTCCTTTATTATAACATTTATCTTTTTAAAGAATCCTTGACGGTGACGGGGGCGAAATGGCTCTGAAACCGCGCATCTCAGAAAACCGCGACGGTTTCGGTTAACTCAACATAGCACGGCCGCAGGACCACAGGATCGGTTGTTCTGTCGGGCGCTAGGGTTTCGGAACAGGCGACAGCACGACGGCGACGGGGAGTTTTGAGCTAGACGGCATGGCGGAACTTCCGGTAACGGACCTCGTGGACTATTCCGAGGATCCGTTGTCTGGACAGACGGTGTTCGCCGACCCTTTTTTGGCAACTTCGGGTTTCGCATCTACTTCTGCTGATGACTTTCTGGCACCAAACCTATCGACTAGGGTTAATCTGCCGAACTTCGCCTCGACTTACCAGGGTCTCGAGGCTCCGCCATTATCCCCTGGGACTGCCTTCCTGCTCGCAACATCATCTCCAGCGTCTCTGACTCTCGAAGACATTCCATCCACGCCGATTGTATTACCTTCCTCGCATTCAGAACCTAGGGTTCATCAGCCTCAGCAGACGAGCTCGGCTATCCCCTCCGCGTCAAATGGGCCAAAACCCTCAGGATGTTTTGGTACTCCAGTTGTAAATTCAAGTCCTCCTGGGCCCTCCTCGGCGGGCAATTCAAACCCTCTCTCGGATCACCCATCTGCACCAAGAACAAAAAAGCAGAAGGCAAGGTGCGTTAGGGCCATCAGGAAGGAAACCACGGTCTCTTTCGGGAATTCGTCAAGTTTTGAGGAAACTATGGCGCTCGCTTGCACAGTTTTGGTGGGTCACGTGCGAGGGCGCACATTCTCGGCGGATCGTTTGCTTCGATGGGTTAAGGAAATTTGGGGCTCCCTGCTCCCACAGCTCCCTGAGGTTGAGGTCCTCCCTCGGGGATGGTTTACCCTCCAATTTGCCAGCGAAGGTCACACGAACACTGTACTCGAGCATTATTGGCACATCGAGACGGCCCCCGTACTCTTGAAGCGATGGACCCCTTTATTCGATCCTGAAAGGGAGCAAATCGCAGCTGGACCACTGTGGGTAAGGTTACCAGGACTCCCCCGACAATATTGGAATGATGAGGCCTTCATCAAAATCGGAAATGCTCTGGGGACCTACTTGGATCACGACCGCTCTTATGTAGATACTCGAAGGAGAACCATGGCGCGCATCTTGGTGCATCTTGATACCAGGGAAGGATTAGAGGAGGATATCACTCTGCAATGGGGAAGGCACAGGCGTATTCAGATATTGGATTATGAGGGTGTTCCATTTCGGTGCAACCGGTGTCACCAGGTGGGGCATCTGTATAAGGATTGCCCTCTTAATAATCGCGAGAATAGCTCTCCAAAGTACACTCCTATTGTTCCTAGAAGATCTGCGCCTCAGATCTCCCCGCCACAGATGGGTACTTCGACTCCACAAGGAGCGCTTCATCACCCTGCGACTACTGCCGAGGGCACATCCACTCCTCCCATGACAAGGACAAGGGCAGCTGCTGCAGCAATCCAGAAATCGGGTACAGATCTATCTCCTCCCTCTTTTTCTCTTTCCCTTTCATCTGATTGCATAAATTCAATCTCTGTCTCAAAGGCTCAGTGCTCGATTCCGCCGCCCCCTCTTACTACTTCTACCATCCCTCCTTCCCTCACCCTCGATCATACTTCGCCCCCATCTCCTCCTCTTGTGCCTCCCCCTGAATCAAAACCTCCACACCATTATTCTCTCCGCCCCCGACCCTCTCAATCAGTCTCTGAAGGCCATTCGGGGCTGGGCATTATTCCCCCTGATCCGGGTCATTCCTCATCCAGGGGTCGTAAATCAAACTTGAACAAAGCCATTCGGCGTGCTGGGGCAGAAGTTGCTTCGGGACGTCAATCCACCATTGTCGGGGCCCTTAGAGCTACAAACCCCCTGCAGCGGGGTCCCCCATGAAGTGCCTATCCTTCAATTGCAGGGGTTTAGCTAGTTCCCCCAAAAAACTAGCCCTAAAACGACTTTTTCAGGTCGAATTGCCAGATATCATCTTTCTTCAAGAGACTCTGGGTTCTGCAGAGTCCATATCACTTGCCCTAAAATCGATTGCGCCTAAGTGGCAGTTCATCGGGCTGGATGCTATGGGACGATCTGGTGGAATGGCCATCGGACTCAACCCTTACTCCATCCGATTGGACTCTTCATGGGGAGGGCTGGGATTATTGGGAGCTGACATTTTCTCAAAGGACCTGGGGCTGCCCTTGCGTATTATCAACATCTATGGACCCTGTCAGCAGAGAGAAGGATTTTGGCGAACCCTCCTTGATCGATCACTGATGCATGTGGAAAATTTGATCATTGGGGGCGACCTAAACTTCTCCTTGGGGTATGGTGAATCATGGGGCTCATCTGCACAAGCAGACTCCATAACAGACTATATGAGGAACTTGCTCGAACAACATGATCTCATTGATATCCCCATGAATCACCCTCTACCCACATGGAGAAATCGCAGGATCGGGTCAGCGGCTTTGGCCCGTAGACTTGATCGTTTTTTGATTAAAGGACCGCTGATGCGCCATCTCCATCATTATAAGCAGTGGGTGAGTACTGGGGGAATATCGGATCATTCCCCTATTCTGATGGAAATTATGGGTCCCCACCCAAAACCAAAAGCCCCTTTCAAATTCAACCACCTTTGGTTGCAGGACCCTGGTTTCTCTAAACTGGTCTCGGACTTTTGGGTAGCCCACCCTATTAGCAGGGAACCCTCCTTGGCTAGGGGTTTTGTCAAAAATCTGACGGAACTCAAACATATCGTGATTGAATGGGCGAAGGTGAAAAAGGCCAAGGAAGATGAACTGCTCATCTCGATAGAAGCAGACATTCATGCCCTACTGGATGAACATAACCTGGGCTTTACCTCAGTGGAAAGCAAAAATAGGCTTGTTGATCTGGAGAAGCAGAAGCAAAGCATCCTTAAGCTCAGGGAGGAATCAATCAGGCTGAGGAGCAGAGCTATCTGGCTAAAGGCAGGGGATGAAAACTCCAGATTCTTCCATAATTTTGCAAATGGGAGGAGAGTGGCCAATACCATCTGGAACCTCCCCTACCCAGATGGAGGTCAGGCAGACTCTTTCAACAAGCTCTCTAGTCTAGGCACATCCTACTTCAAAGGTATCTTCAAATGCCCGGAGGGAACAAACCTTGCTGAAATCATCCGAGTAGCCTCTCATTTCCCGAGGTTTGTAAACAATGAAGATTTGGGGGATCTCAATGCACCGGTCACCATGAATGAACTGGAGAACACCATTAAATGGTTTCAGAAGGAAAAGAGCCCTGGCCCCGATGGATGGACCATAGAATTCTACCTGGCCTTTTTTGACATCATTGGAGAAGACATCTTGAAGGTTGTGGAGGAAAGCAGAACCTCTGGACAGATCTATCATGCCATAAACACCACCTTCATTGCTCTCATTCCCAAATCAGACTCTCCATCATCCTTTGCTGATTTTCGTCCCATTTCGCTCTGCAATGTTCTCTATAAGATCATATCCAAGATCATTGCCAACAGGATCAGACCCATCTTATCCAAACACATTGCTCCTCAGCAATTTGCCTTCTTGGAGAATAGGCAGATTCATGAAGCCATTGGCTCTGCACAGGAAGCCATTCACTCTATTTGGACTAAGCATCTCAAAAGCATTCTTCTCAAAATTGATCTCTCCAAGGCCTTTGACAGAGTCAGCTGGCTCTACATCAAGATGATTCTTATCCATCTGGGTTTTCCTCATCAGCTTATTACTTGGATTATGGCATGCATTTCTTCACCAACTTATAGTATTCTGATAAACGGAGCTGCATCCCATTTTTTCCACTCTGAGAGGGGACTCCGTCAGGGGTGCCCCCTTTCCCCCCTCCTGTTCCTATTGGTAACAGAAGCGCTCAGCCGTCTCATCATCTCTGCAAAGAGGGAGGGAACCATCCGGGGTTTAAAGATCTCAGAGGCATGTTTTCTGACTCACCTTCTGTTTGTGGACGATGTCCTTATTCTCCTTGATGGCAGTATTCGGGACACTTCATCCTTCAACAGAATCCTTAAGCTGTTTACTCATGCCACGGGGATGGAGGTAAACAAGGAGAAGTCTTCCATCACATTGGTAGGTACCTCTGTAACCGAATCATTCTCGGCTATGCAGGCTTTTCCTTTTACCACACAACCTCTGGATCGAGGTCTCAAATATCTTGGATATTGGCTAAAGCCCACAAATCAAAAAATAGCTGACTGGGTATGGCTTGTCACCAAGATTGAAAAGAAAATTACATGTTGGTACTTTAGATACCTCTCCAGAGCTGGAAGATTAACCCTGATCAAATCAGTTCTGGAAGCGACCCCTGTATTCTGGATGGCATTGGCTTGGATCCCCCGGAACATCCTCTCAAAGATCCAGAGACTCTGCAACAGATACTTGTGGGCTGGAAAGGAAGAGAAGCGTACCTTTGCATGGATTTCCTGGAGCAAGATTGCTCTCCCCAAGAAATGGGGTGGCTGGGGATTAAAGGATCTGGCATCCTTTGCAAAAGCTCTAGCTGCTAAAATGGGATGGGCGTTGCTGACTTCACACAGTCTATGGACTGACATAGCATACCATAAGTACATCTGGCCTCTCGACATCATCGATTGGGCTAGGCTTCCCAACTGGAACAGAACGGGCATCTCTTCCATATGGAAAGCCCTCCTACACTCCCTCCCTCTCCTCAGAAGCAATATTGTTTGGCGCATCAGAAGTGGAAACAGAGCTCGCATAGGTATGGACCCCTGGAGTGGCTGTGGAGGTAGACACAGGCTTCCACAAGACCTGATTGCTTTTCTAAACTCCCGTGGCATCAAGGTGCTTGCACAGATTGCTGATCCTGAGGGCTCTGACATTCTCCATCAGGCCTGGAAATCCGGCGCACATTTAGACATTCCGATCAGATGGCACGCACCCTGGAAAGATTACTGTGATGCGCTCACAGAATCCCACATCAGAATTGTGGAGGGGCCGGATGAACTCATCTGGCAACTAGCTGAAAGTGGGATATACTCTCCACGTGAAGGATATAAACAAATCATTATCCACAGAAAGCCGGAAGTGCTCGACAGATGGTGGCACCAGATATGGAAATTATCAGCGTCGCCCAGATCAAAATTGTTTACTTGGTGTGTCCTCCGCAACCGCATACCCTCTGGCGAAAACCTCAAACGCAGGGCTGTATATGGGCCCTCGCGTTGCGTGCTGTGTAAATCAGACTCAGAATCTACTGAACATTTATTCTTGCGATGCCCCATTGTACAGCAAATATGGCATAATATCAAACCATTCACTCATTTCTCGGGAGATTGGTCTGGTACTGATCTCATCAGCGCATGGATCGAATGGGGAAATAAACACAGAGGCTCGAAAATCGTAAACCTCCCCATCATTGTAAATTGGTCTATCTGGAGGACCAGAAATAGGATGATATTCGAAGACTGGGAGGCTCGGTGGCCAATCATTGAAGCCGGCATCATCTCTGCATATAATGAATTACCAAATCCTCCTCCCTCAAAACAGCGTCGACTGACCCCTCCTCCCAATATTGACCTGGGCACGCCGTGGGCTTTCTTCGATGGGGCAGCAAATGAACATGGCTGCGGAGGGGGTATCATCCTTCACAAATCCACGAGACACTACTTCCATATCAAAGTGGGATTGGGGGCTGGCACTAACAATTATTCTGAGCTCATCTCACTCCGTCATCTGCTTCATTTTGCACTTAGTCATCAATGCACCAGCATCAACATATTTGGCGATTCTCAGATTGTAACAAATTGGATCAATAGAGCTACTACATGTCACTCACACACTCTAAATGTATTGCTTGATGAAGTTTTTATACTAAAGGATGCTTTTAACCATATTCATATCTCTCACATATACAGAGAACATAACCAAAATGCTGACAAGCTTTCCAAGGAGGCCGCGGTGATGGAGAATGGGCTATGGGAAATTACTGAATTTTTGGATCAGCAGGAGCGGAAATTCTACCATCGGCCATATATAGACCCGACATATCCCACAGCGGGTCAACAGGCGACATAACATAACAGTTTTTTGATGTTTGACTGCACAAACATGATATTTTTTGTAATAGACTGAGGATTGCCATAAATGGCACCAATTTTGCTCAATTTTTGAATATGTAACAGACAGATATACAGCACAGATATGCAAATCATTGAGAAGATGTACAGAAACAGTAGGCATATGCTTCATAGCATCTACATATGTAATCTTTCATATTTATAATGAAATATTACGGATTTTTCCAGTGGAAAAACATTTATCTTTTTAAAATTTTATTTAAAAAATTAAAGTAATACCAGTTTTGAAGCTTGAGTTGTTTCAATATTATGATGGTAGAAAACTAATCAATACTCGTGAACAAAAATTAGTCTACCTATATAGAGGAAATTGCACAAACATGCATTTCTAAATATGTAAAAATAAATATTTTGAAACTTTAAAAAATTATAAAAACATGTTTAAAAAATACAAAATGTGTCTCTTCACTCTTTCGCATTTCGTAAAATTTATTTTAAAGACACATTCCTAAAATAAGATTTAAAATAGGATAAGAACTTTATCTACTTGGAACTTTGTCTAAAATGCTCCAACAACAATTTCTTGCCATCAAAACACTCACTCTTTCCACAAAAAATGAACCATACAGTACGGAGTTGCTTGTGAAATTTTTGTTGTTAGGGCTCCATGTGTGGCTTTTGTCACAATCGTAAATGGTTTTAGCCTCTGTTACAATATGCAAATAATATAAAACAATAATTACTTGAATTATAAAAGTAAGCAATTATTGTAATTAGAAAGAAGATTGCAAAGTCAAAGAAATGGTTGTACTATATAAAACAACTACAATAAATCCCCGAAACATTTTTAGGTTCATATTTCAATAATGATAAATTGAATTATAAAAGTAAGCCATTATTGTAATAAAAAAGAAGATTGCAAAGTCAAAGAAATGGTTGTACCATATAAAACTAGTGCAATAAACCCTTAAACATTTTTAGGTTCATAGTTCTCTATCACTTCCCTCATTGTCAATCTTAAACTCCAACTTTGGATAACCAAATTTGTTTAGCTAGATAAAATGTTAAAAAGAGCTAATAAGTGTATGGTTGTTAGTGGCAATAATGTCAATGCGCTAGTAATCTTTTCCAATATAACCCACATGCAAGGCAATAGTGTAAATGGGCTAGTAATGTTTCCCAATATACCCCACATATAATAGAAATGCAAACAAGGTTTAATACTTTCCAGTCCAAAACACAATCATTCATTTTTTGATTCACTACTTTTTCATTAGCAATAATGTCAATGCCTATTAATCTTTCCATATGAGAAATATATATGTTTTTGTTCATTCCATTATAAGTTCGAAGCCAAAACATCAAAGTATGCATGAATTGAACCTAGGTGAGGAAGATCCCAATCATTCCTCCCAACCACCATAATAAACTAAATTGACACTAAAACATAGAGTTGTACATATGGGTGAGGAAGATCCCAATCATTCCTCCCAACTACACATAATAAACCCAATTGACACTAAAACATTGACTTCTTGTGGGCACTTGTTTTAATACATATAATTTTTATGTTTATTTCTTTTCAAGATTTTCAACTAAATAGATTTAATTCCTCTCCATCCTTGGATGAAGAAATAAGATGGATTTATGATACTTCTCAGTAATAATATTTATATTATATAAATTTCACATCTCTCCATATATATATTGTAATTTTATTAAAACCCTAATAATACATATAATTATACACATATGTATTTAAAATTTGTCTTTTAACATATTTTACAAAAGAAAAAAGATTAATTTAATTTTTTAGTGTTATATATATATAAAAAAATATTAAGTATTTATATATTTATTAACTAAATTTAAAATAAAATTATAAATCTCAATTATTATTGTTTTAATTTATATGTTAAAATGTATATCTTTTAATTTATATGTTAAAATGTATATCTTTTAATTAATTAGCTGAATTGACTTCATCCAAACGTTTTAAAAATGATTTTCATCACTATCTTGATTTGAATTATATAATTGTAATACCCCACTTTTAATCTCCAAATTAATAATATATATTTCTACAAGTTGAAAGCACTAACAAATTTTGAATATTAATAATAAAAATACATTATCTGAAAAAGACAAAATTTAATAATGGTTTTATGATTCCAAGAGAGGAAAAACCAAAATTAATATTCTGTTTAAACCATATTTAAATTGGTTGAGAAAAAGAGTTACACGACGATGTTCTTGAGAGAAGCCACATTAATGATGTCTTTGATGGTTAGAAGGGGATTCCTCAATTTTTTTTTCTTTCTCATTCATCCTTGTTCATGCGGAGAGAAAACATATTTCTATAGCAGAAAGCTATTTCTAGTTGGTTGTTTGTTAAGATTAGAGTAGTCTCTGGAGCTTCTAGTATTGATATTTATTGACGAGCTTTGGAGGGAATTAGAACATATTAAAGAACTACATTGCAGAGAAATATATTCCTTTCTTTGGGTTAATGAGCTGGAGCGAAAAAGAGAGCTAGTAAGTTAAGATTGTTATGTGACTAGTTCAGCAAACTATGACAATTGGGCTTGTTGTGTAATTGAGTAGTCTATGAGACCTGAGATTTTTGTGTGATCCAGTAGACTATGATAGCATGAAAGTTCGATTATCTATGTGAGAGTAGAGTTTTGCCAAGGAGCCCATTCTTCTGGATTTATAACCTTAACTTGAAGTGATATGGTGTTAAGAGATTTGGAACAAAAGTGTCTATAATTGGATGGAATGCTTGATATTTGTTGCCATGTGATTTTCTTATTAGATAAAGATAAGTGTTCACTTATAAAGATAAGTGTTCATTTATTCATGTTATATTTATATTATTCATTCTTGTGGATTATTTTGTGAATGCTATATATTGTGGGTAGACCTGTTTCTTGTTTAATGAGTATATGTTTCTTGATGTTGCATGATTTTCTTATAGACTACATGCTTTTTGGATCATGTAAATTGAATTAGAACATGTGAGTCTACTCAAGGGCACGAGTTCTTGAGTTGGGTACATCATAAATGGTAATAGAGCATATTTTTGTTGTCACTTGTATTAAAAAAGAAACGAAAATTGTGGTAATTTGACTTAGTGTGGAGTTTGGTATGTTACAAGTATTGAGAAAAGGTATATGGAGATTAAAAAGTTTATTATGGACTTGAAAATAACGATAAATCAATAAAATTTTGACTATGAGATAAAAATAAAATCTTCTTTAAAACTCTGATCACCCTTATTATCTTATGTAATTATAAAAATTAATACTGCAATATGTCTAGAATAATAGAGAAACATATTAAAATGTAGTCATCTGCGGGTGTTACATGGTAAATTTGCTTAACTTTCTGTGCACTTTTTTAAATCTAAAAAATCAAGGGAACCCTTGCAGGATTCTCTTATCAGGCAAGCCATACACAATTCCCTTCTCGGAAGCTTCAATTTCAACAACATTGTAGAAGCTACAAATTTGAATCAATATAGTACTTTTTACCCAGATTTTCTGGTTGGAATTATAGTTTATGTGGGAAGCAAGTTTTAATAAAGGTGTTAACGTTCCAAATGCTCGCAGTGCTTGTGAAGTGAGGATTACTTTACCAGAAAAGTAGAGTGTGCTAGGGATGACAGGAATGACTGGCAGACTTCACAGCTCGAGCGTTGGACTTGTGCATGGTGAAAAACTATAACCATAATCTTTTTGCAGAAGGAGGAAAACCATTCTAGGATATATAGCTAAAGATGTCGAGATATTTATCCATCTAGCATAATTAGTGGTTTTATGCTTGCTGATATTTATCAATGATGATTAAGCTTAATTTGTCACAGATATCCACTATCCACAAGCTCCCATGATCTGTTAGGCAAGCTACAATTACCAGAAAAATAGACAGTATTAATACATTACCTAGAAGATCACATTTCCATTTTAAGATTTCATATGTAATGCAAAAACAGATTGACTACTGTAAATCATAGATTGCATTTTGTGGAAACTCCAGGTTGTCCTCAATAAGGTAATATTCTTGTTTAATTCTTGCATCTCTAGTGACACAGGACAAGATAAAATGCATTATTAAGGCAGGGCATTCGTCTATAATCACAATTTGCATCATGCTGGAGGTAACTTTTATTTTTTTATTCTGCACTTTCAATGGCAACGCTAACCGTATTCTGCACAAAGATTTTATATTCAAATTCCCTATTACTTACCCATAACTATTTTGACTAAACATTAAACACAACTTAATTCTGCACAAAGATTTCATATTCAAATCCCCTATTACTTACCCATAACTATTTTGGCTAAACATTAAACACAACTTTTTCATGCAAACCTTTTTTTTTTTCTGCTGCTGCTGCTAAAATAGCTTGGTTAAGTGTTCATAACTGAAAGAGACATTTTCACATATTGATTTCTGCCCTAAACAAAAGCCCTACTTGCAACAATTTGTAAAGCTTTATTTTTTGTTACTGTAGGGCATTTATGATTTTGATGAGTGCTTCCATTCACCCACCCATGTTAGCCTTCTCCATTTGGTTTAACTGTAGAATTAACAACCTATGATTTGTTAGCAATTTTAATCTCTGTTGGACCATATTATCCCAATACTCTATTGGAGTTTGAAATACATTGACAAACAAATAAACAGAAATAATCAGCTTTTAATATACAAGCTATAGATTCAATTAAGCGGAGGCTGAACCTGTTAAAGTTGTCAGGCCAGTGTGATTTCTTTCTCCCAGATGAGTTTTCCATGTTAACAAATGTTATTATGTTGTGTGTTGGTCTTATAAGATAGATTTTTTTTTTTGTTTTTTTATTTTTTTTTATTTTTTTATTTTGAATGTTTTATCATAGGATTTACACTAGTTTTAAGTTAATTGAAATAGATGATGGCAGATTTTAGACACACAAAGATTTTCTGGACTAACATATGATAGATTTCAATTTAACCTGAATTTAGAGGGATCAAAATTTTTAAGTGTAAATTTCATTAGAATGTAAAATATAATGTATTAATTTTCATTGTTTAATGTATATTTTTAAATGATAAATAAAATATATATAGGATTAAATAAATGTTTTAACAATAAAAACTTAATTTTTTCATGATACACATATAAATTTTTTTCATGATATATAATATATATATATATAATTGATATTAAAATATTGTAAGTAATATGTACATGCAAATTAAGATGGTTTTGTTTATTATTAATATATTTTTAAGTATATGTCAATATTAATTCATATTAAAATATTTTATTGATAGTTCATATTGAATATTTTTTATATACCACATTAAAATATTTTATTTTAACAATTTTTTTTTTCTATATATAGATATTTACGAAGTTGATATCAACATAAATTAGTTAATATAGATCTTTAAATAATTTATTTAATTTTTTTGTTAAAATATTTTTGAAAAATATAAACTCACATTTAATATTTTTGAAAAATATAAACTAACATTTTTTTTACTTCTAATTACTTTACAACATGTTATTTTTTATTATTATATATTATAGCCAATATTATTTTTCTATTTAGTACGTGATTTTTATTTTTATTAAATAAAAATATTTAAACCTCTCAACTTAACCATTAAAATACTTAATCACCCAAAAATTTTAAAACAATAACATGACACACTTCACCACTTTACATTGTCATGAACAGTCTACTCCTGCTATCTCTGATCAGTCAAAGGAATCTCATGTTAAGGCTTATATTAAAGGTTTTCTGCCTAAAAGTCTCACCACTTGAAATCCTGCCCCAGTATTCCAGTTGAGGCTTCCCCTTCTCCACTTTTGTTTCCACGTTACATTGGTTCTTCTTCCTTCCTTAAAATGGAGGGATGCATCTGTGCTCAAATTACCAGAAACTGGGAAAGTGAGGGTAGCAGCCGAATTACATATTACTGGGCAAGAGTCTCTCCACATCTTCAGCCGGTCCCTGTCGAACGTTTGGTATACAACAGGCCTTGCACATCTCAAGATGCATGCATCGGGTGGCCAAGGGTGCAGAATTGGACAATTGAAATTTCAGAGAGATACAAAAAGTTTTTTTTATCAAACAACTGTTAAAAAAATTATTAACCTATGTTTAAA
Source organism: Pinus tabuliformis (assembly GCA_031772625.1). NCBI lineage: Eukaryota > Viridiplantae > Streptophyta > Pinopsida > Pinales > Pinaceae > Pinus > Pinus tabuliformis. The sequence goes on along the minus strand of CM062808.1, from coordinate 245,667,561 downwards.
TTGTTTTATACATTTTAAAGATTGATGTGCCAGGTAAGGCGATTACTAAAATAAAAGAAGTGATTCATATCTTGAATTTGTGTGCAAAAGCAAATAAATTATATAAATATTTAATTAAATAAAATATAGTAATTTTTTTTATTGATTATGTTAATTTTTATTGTGTTTAAATATTGTGTATTTAATAAAAATATTATTCATCTATTATTTAATTTCCCTACAATTACAACTAGGAAATTGGTATAAATTTAATGGTTTATAGACATTATTTTATGATAAAATATGTGCATGAATCACTTTCATATCTTGAATTTGGACTTTTATTTTTGTGCAAAATAAAATAAATTAAATAAAATATAGGACAATATTTTTTTTTATTGATTATGTTAATTTTTTATTGTATTTAAATATTGTGTATTTAATAAAAATATTATTCATCTATTATTCAATTTCCCTACAATTACAACTAGGAAATTGGTATAAATTTAATGGTTTATAGACATCATTTTATGATAAAATATGTGCATGAATCACTTTCATATCTTGAATTTGGACTTTTATTTTTGTGCAAAATCAAAGAAATTATAAAAATATTTAATTAAATAAAATATAGCACAATATTTTTTTTATTGATTATGTTAATTTTTCATTGTGTTTAAATATTGTGTATTCAACAAAAATATTATTAATCTATTATTCAATTTCCCTACCATTACAACTAGGAAATTGATATAAATTTAATGGTTCATAGACATCATTCTATAATAAAATATATGCATCAATCACTTTCATATCTTGAATTTGGACTTTTATTTTTGTGCAAAATCAAAGAAATTATATAAATATTTAATTAAATAAAATATAGCACGATCTTTTTTCTTTATTAATTATGTTAATTTTTCATTGCGTTTAAATATTGTGTATTCAATAAAAATATTATTGGTTTATTATTCAATTTCCCTGTAGTTACAACTAGGAAATTGATATAAATTTAATGGTTCATAGACATCATTTTATGATAAAATATGTGCATGAATCACTTTCATATCTTGAATTTGGACTTTTATTTTTGTGCAAAATAAAATAAATTATATAAATATTTAATTAAATAAAATATAGCACAATATTTTTTTTATTGATTATGTTAATTTTCTATTGTGTTTAAATATTGAGTATTCAATAAAAATATTATTCATCTATTATTCAATTTCCCTACAATTACAACTAGGAAATTTGTAACAACTCTAATCTAAAACTTACCATGGTAAATTAATTTTTTTTATTAATTCCTCCTCCGGTACTACACTCACCTGTTATCATTAACTGCGCTACTATGTAATAGTTGGCATACCAGTCCTGGGTAATAGTTTTGGGATACAGATCCCAACTCAGCGTACTGGTTGGAGTACCGAGATTGTTAAAGTTGAACGTTTTCCGGTTAGCAGTTAAACTATGGTTTGAATTGCCTGATTTCTATGCTGGATTTCACATATGATATATTGTTTTAATGGCTCGCTGCCCTGCATTAATCGCTCCACTGTCCTGAATGACGTGGCGTGGCAGGTGAAGCCTCGATGCCAGCGACCTTGGGAACCTCATCCCGTCTGAGGCATGGGAGGCAAGAGACTCATCCAATGGCTGGATTCATCCCGAGATTCTATTCCACCGCCTTGTCAGGGATGGGGTTCATTATTTGCACCGCGTTGTCATGGATGGGGTTCATTCTTTGCACTGCCTTTCGAATTCGACTTCCACAGTTCAATTTCCCCTGCAATGACAATGCCCAGCGTTGACGGAGGCAACCTGCAAGGATTTGGATGTAGTCTGAGACCTCCTTGACATCATCATAACCAGGTATGAAATGGGTTTTTGTTGTTTGACTGTATTGCATTTTATTTCGATCATTTTTACACAGTCGTGTTCTAAATACACATTACGAACCTTTGATGTCTTACAGGTTATGAACAATGGTGTGGCAGACCTGGAGGTTGCCATACCAACGGCCTGTTCATGGTTAGCGCTGAACGCTATGCACCGGGTAAGCATGTCATGCTACAGAAATTTTGGTTGGAAGCAAGATAATTTTAGAGGCATTTCGAGGGTTTCACTTCAGTTTGAGAATGGAAATATCTACTGTCATCGCCATTTCCTTTACTTTTACAGCATAGATTTGCCCGATGCTAGCTAGGGTTTACAGAAAAGGGCCGAGGGCTCCTCGTGGACTTAGGCTTAAGACCACGATGGGGTGTTTTCCCTCGCGACTCTTGAACTTGTAATTATTATAATTCTAGCTACGGGTCTGCAACTTTCAGGAGATTGTTATGCCCATGGCTTGTAAAATAGGCCCATAATCAACGAGACCGTTTACTGTGGTTATAGTTATAATATATATGCTTATTGTTTGCACTGTGTCTATGTGGAATATTACAGACCTGTGTGTATTGTTTTTTTTTTGGTGTAGCTCATGTACAGTTAATTCCTCTGTATTCGTTCTGGTTAAGCATATTTACACAAGGTTTAATTTCCCTTATGGGACTGTGAAATGACTGTCGCATTTTGTATTTTAGAATGACTTTCGTCTTTTGGTGGTTCGACAATTTAACAGGAATTTTACTGTTCCAATTATTTCTACAGTTTGTTTACCACCTACGGCTTCTATTATAACCTGGCATGACTACAAAATAAATCTTGCTAAGAGTGACTGTTCCATCTATGTTGACGAATTAGAGACTCCTTAACTTAACAAGCTCATTTCCGAGGCTCCATTAATGACTCAGGGACTTTGCCATTTAAAGGGTTTATATTTTTTTATAAAGGCCATTTATTTTATGATGAAAAGCCTGAGTCGATGACTCCCGACTACTGGATTATTTATCAAACCGTCTAGGGCCTGTCCGTAACCCAGGTAATAGAAAGGAAAATTTAGATGAGACACCAAATAGGAGTCCTGCTTCGCCATAATTGGCCCACAACACTTCCCGTAACACACAGTCGTTCTTCCGACTGGAACTGTGCGGCTGCCTTGCTTATTACGGGTTCACATGATACTACCCTAGCTGTAGACGAGCCGACAATCTACCCTGTTAATTTTATTTCAAGGCTGGACGGATGTTCCCTCTCAGTTTTTGTTTGAGGCCACACAGTGGGGCCAATATTGGTTTGATTCTTGCCCACAAGTTACTCTTACGAGTATTTTTAGGGCAACTGTGACCCTCGGGGTTTGCCTAACTCTTCACCACTGTGCCACAGACTTTTCCCTGATATCCGAAATCAATTAAATACTATAGCCTTTCCCCAGACAGAGTTTATAGTTCTAAATGTCTCCCTAACCCCCATGGGTATCTGTTTGTTCTCGTTTTCTTATATGAATATATATATATATATATATATATATATATATATATATATATATATGATTCTTTTCTTTCTTGCTACAGTTTCCCAAAATAATAACTAAATGAAACTACAGTTCTGCTACAGTTTCCCAAAATAATAACTAAATGAAACTACAGTTCTACTACAGTTTTCCAAAATAATAACTAAATGAAACTACAGTTCTGAACTGTTACAGATTCATCAACTTTTGCTCTTTCATTAATCAACTTAAACAATTCCAGGATAGACCACTTACCTGTCTCCTGCTAGAACAATCTGTGCTCCTTGCAAGAATTGTATTCGTTATTGTCTGCCTGTTATCCGCCCAACCATGAGATATGTCCTCCTCGACTGTATCTCCCCCCGAGCTCTCTTGCAAGGTCACCTACCTCTGCAAGTATACTCCTTACTGAGTGCATGCTATCTGGTCATTACCAAACTTAGCATCCTCTTCCCTGTCTGACTTACAGCACGGGTCTTTCCCCCCCCCCCTCCTCCTTGCCTCGAGGTGTTTTCAGTTAGGGGAGGCAGTTAGGGTTGCTTTCCAGCAACTGCCTGTTTGCCCCAACTTCCCTCGGAAGTTGCCAACTTACATTTAAAAAAAAATATTTCCATGGTCAAAACTAAGAAAAATATTCTTAAATTCAAATAACCATCATTCTTTTGTTTGTAATTGAATACAGTAATAAAATAATTACAACAGAATATTTACAATGTTCCGGGGTATCACATCTCCCCCTCCTGAGATTGGACATCGTCCCGATGTCCTTTTGTTACGAACAGTTCCAGGTAAGCCTTTTTATAAGTTCTTCATCTTCCCAAGTGGCCTCGTCAGGCCCAAAGTGCTGCCACTGCACTTTAATTTGGGTAATAGCTCACTTCCGCAGCTGTACTTCTCTCCGGTCGAGGATGCTCAGCGGCTCGACCAAGACTTCTCCTTCCGGTTCGACCTGCAACCAGCAATATTCCAATCAGTTTCTTCTAATGTAAACTTTTAGTCTGGTCTACTGAAATTAATCCTTACCTGTATGTCCTGCCATCTAATCACATGTTTAGGGTCATAAACATATTTTTTTAGCACAGAGACATGGAAGACATTGTGGACCCGGATGTGACTTGGCAGGGCGAGCCGGTAAGCCACTGGCCCAATTCTTGCCAAGATCTGGAATGGTCCATAATATCGGGGTGCCAACTTTGCACACCCGCTCCATTGCAAGGTACTTTTTCTGACTTGAATCCTCACAAAAACATGGTCACCAACTTGGTATTCTTTGAACCTCCTCTTCCGGTCAGCAAAACTCTTTTGTCTATCCTGTGCAGCTTTTAAATTAGCGCGTACCCTTTTTACCATATCTTCCATTTCCTTGAGCATCTCTGGTCCTAACCTTAATTTGTCCTCAGGTCCACCCCAGCTTGAGGGTGTCCGGCATTTTCGACCATATAGAACCTCAAAGGGACTCATTTGTAACGAAGTATGATACCCGTTGTTGTATGCGAATTCAACCAAGTGTAAATACTCCTCCCACTGCGTTGGTTTCTGCATTACATAAGCTCTTAACATGTCTTCTACCACCTGGTTCACTCGCTCTGTTTGACCGTCGGTCTGGGGGTGGTAAGCTGTACTGAAATTCAGCTGTGTCCCCAGTTCTGCAAATAATGTCCTCCAAAAGGTCGACGTAAATTTCATGTCACGATCAGAAATTATTTTCTTCGGGATTCCATGCAGTTTAAACACATTCTGCATGAAGATGTGGGCAATTTTCACAACCTTGTAGGTGGATTGCACAGGTATAAAATGTGCTGCTTTACTCAGTTTGTCTACCACCACCATAATAGAATCATTGTTCTTCTTTGTCCGAGGCAGCCCTGTTATGAAATCCATAGAAATGGTTTCCCATTTCCATTCCGGAATGGGTAAGGGTTGTAATAACCCTGCTGGGTGCTGATGCTCTGCTTTAATTTGTTGACATTCCAAACACCGCACTAAATACTCAGCTACATTCTTTTTCATCCCTGGCCAATGGTACTCTTTTCGAAGTGCAGTGATCATTTTTTGATACCCTGGGTGTCCAGCATAGTGGCTGATGTGAAATTCATCTAAAATCAGATTTTTAAGACTGTTTTGACTAGGTACGTACAACCTCTTTTTATAATGCAGCATTCTAGCATCATCTACTTCATATCCTTGCTGATTTCTCTCGCTGGAAAACTGTTGTACCTGCTGTTTTATTTGCTGGTATTCAACATCTTGGTCTGCTACTTTTTTTCTTATTTCCTTTTAAGGGATTTTTCCATTTAGTGGAGGAGATTTCGTACAAACATTGCACCTTCCGACTTAAAGCGTCGGCCACCCGGTTTTCTCTCCCCTTCAAGTGCTTAATATCAAAGTCAAACCCACTTAGGAAATCTGCCCAGCGTGCTTGTCTCGCATTTAAAGTGGGCTGGCTGAAATAATTAGTCAGACTGTGGTGGTCTGTTAGTAATAAAAATTTCCTCCCCATGAGATAATGTCGCCACATCTTCAATGCGTGTATGACGGCTGCTAACTCTAAGTCATAAGCAGAATACTTCTGCTCATGCTCCTTTAGCTTCCTTGATTCATAAGCAATCACTTTTCCTTCCTGCATCAACACACCTCCCACACCCTCCTTGCTTGCATCAGTGCATACCACATAGTCCTTATTAGGGTCAGCTATACTCAAAATGGGTGCTGTGGTGAGCAGATGCTTAAGCTGCTCAAAGCTTTTTTGACATTCCGGGGTCCATTTGAATGCCCTTCCCTTTTTCTGTAAGGAGGTGATAGGGTACGCTACTCTTGAAAAACCTTCCATGAATCGTCTGTAATAACCTGCTAACCCCATAAAGGACCTGATGTCCGCTACATCTTTTGGTACGGGCCATTCCATTATGGTCCTTATCTTTTCAGGGTCCACTGTGATCCCCTCTTTGGTGATTATATGGCCTAAATATTGTATTTCCTCCTTAAAGAAATCGCACTTGCTGAACTTACCATACAATTGGTGTTCTCGGAGGGTTTGTAGTACCAGTCTGAGGTGCTCCTTGTGCTCCTCCCTAGAGCGGGAGTATATCAGTATATCATCGATGAATATCAGCACAAATTTGTCCAAAAATTGATGAAACACGCTGTTCATTAACACATGAAAGTGGCAGGAGTGTTGGTTAACCCAAAAGGTAGCACCAAAAACTCATAATGCCCATACCTTGTTCTAAAAGCTGTTTTAGCGATGTCTTCCTCCTTAATCCTAATCTGGTGGTAACCTGAGCGCAAATCAATCTTGGAGAACATTGTTGCACCTTTCACTTGATCGAAAAGTTCATCGATCCGAGGTAAAGGATATTTATTTTTGATTGTTAGCTTGTTCAACTGACGATAATCTATACACATTCGAAGAGTTCCGTCTTTTTTCTTGACAAATAATACTGGGGCTCCCCACGGAGATACACTAGGGCGAATATAATTTTTGTCTAACAGTTCTTGTAGCTGCATCTTTAATTCTGTTAACTCAGGTACGCTCATTCTATAGGGTGCTCGCGATACTGGTGCTGCCCCTGGTATCAATTCGATGGTAAAGTCTATATCCCTCTTAGGTGGCAGTCCGAGCATCTCCTCTGGAAATACATCCGCAAATTCTTGTATTACAGGGATGTTATCCAGCGTGGCTGTTTTATTTTTTGAATCAGCATAGCCCACCTGAATAGCATAAATTTGACATCCCTTCCTGAGGCATTTTGCCAATTGGGATGCAGTTATTGGCCGAACCTGCACTGGCCGTTTAATTCCTTGCATCTCTTGCTTCTCACCAAGTTCATTCTTATAATAAATGGTCTTTGTCTTGCAGTTCACTAATGACCAGTGCTTTTCTAACCAGTCCATTCCGATCAAAACATCATATGAACCAAGAGGAAGCACATTTAAATCTGCTACTACTGGCTGCCCTGCTATTGTTAAAGGGAAGTTATTAACTTTTGCCAGCACTCACCTCTTGGCCCCCATAGCTAGTTGTACTAGCCATGGATTCTTGAATTTAACAGGTTGTAGTTTACAATTCTCTACTACCTTTGGACTAACATAACTTAGGGTGGCTCCCGGATCAATTAAAACAGCTACAGAAAGGTCTGAAATTTTACCTTCGAATTCCACCATGGTCAGCTGGTACTCCACCTGATGATCGTCCAGGGCTGCATTAATCCTTGGCACGCTACGTCCCACATCGCCAACTGTCGATGCTTCATGGATTTGGGATATCTGTTCGGTTCCCTTTCGCTGCAGACAATTTTTGACGTAGTGTGGTCCTCCACAACCCCAACATTGTACTGGGGGTCTGGCTGCCCCTTCACCATCCAATCTGGCAGACTGTTCGCTCACTCTGGACTCACTGGTTGGCTTGGATTTGAATGAGCCTCTCTGTATAGTTCTGCTGTTCTGTCCCTTGCCAATTCCCTTACCTCCACCGCTGCGATTTCCTTTACTGTTCCCAGCTGTCTTATTACCTCTTTTCTCATTCCATCTTTTATTCGGAGCTTCTCCTTTCTGTTTATTCTGCTGGTAGCAGATCCTGGCTTTGCGGATAGCTTCATCCATCGTCCTAGGATTGTCAAACTCAATCCTTTCTCGTATATACAGGGGTAAACTACTAACAAATCTTTGCACCTTAGCTTTTTCTTCTCTAATGTAAGGCACATAGCGAAGTAGGGAAGTAAAACGGGTGATAAATTCGTCCATAGTCTGCTGTCCCAACTGCAAGTCATGGAATTCCCTTTCCTTTTCGTCATAGAAATGCTCGGTCAGATATCTTTCTTTGAAGTACTTTTGAAATTTCTCCCACGTTATGGTCTGTTCTCTTACCCCCTTGACGATCTTAACTTCTTCCCACCACAGGGTCGCTTTCCCCTGTAATTGAAAGATGGCCAATCATGCCTTCAGGTTATGATCATATTCATACAGCTGAAAGATTTGTTCATGTTAATTAACCATGCCTCAGCTGCTTCCTCCTGTTCCTTGTCAAAGTGTGGGGGTTTAATCTTACGAAATTCTCCATGTAGCTCCACCCTTTGACATTTTGAGGTCTGCTGTTCAGATGCATTATCAGATCGTTCCTCCCCCTCTTCTGACCTTTCAGGCTCTGTATGATGGTTTTGCTCTTCTGACATCCTCTGTTGTTCTGCACTGGGATTAGCTAGTGGTGGGTTCTGTCTGTCAGATAGAATTTTTAAAATCCTTTCTTGTTCCACCGTTAGTCGTGCATTATCCTCTCGTAATCGAGCCATCTCATTCTTCAGTTCCTGTACCGTCTCTAATATTGCAAGGTTCGTGCTACGCGTCTCCTCGCCGAGTTGTACCCATAGCTCTGGGTTATCCCCAGGGTTTATTGCAGGTCCCTGACCTGCTATAGATCTATGCGGAGCGCTGCCAGCTCTTCGCATACTTACTGTCTGTTGTCTCGCTGCTGTTTTCCTTTGTCCTGTCCTAAAATGGAACCAGAAGAGTGGTTAGCAATATTAACTGTTTTCCTGTAAAACATAAATAAATTGCAACTGCAACAACTGTAACAATTTTTGCTGTGTTTATTGCCACATTTTTTTTTATTTGTTCCGGTATTGTCCCAGAGGTCACAGTATGGAGACTTAGCTCTGATACCAATTTGTAACAACTCTAATCTAAAACTTACCATGGTAAATTAATTTTTTTTATTAATTCCTCCTCCGGTACTACACTCACCTGTTATCATTAACTGCGCTACTATGTATTAGCTGGCGTACCAGTCCTGGGTAATAGTTTTGGGATACGGATCTCAACTCAGCGTACTGGTTGGAGACTGAGATTGTTAAAGTTGAATGTTTTTCGGTTAGCAGTTAAACTATGGTTTGAATTGCCTGATTTCTATGCTGGATTTCACATCTGATATATTGTTTTAATGGCTTGCTGCCCTGCATTAATCGCTCCACTGTCCTGAATGACGTGGCGCGGCAGGTGAAGCCTCGATGCCGGCGACCTTGGGAACCTCATCCCATCTATGGCATGGGAGGCAAGAGACTCATCCAACGGCTGGATTCATCCCGGGAGTCTATTCCACCGCCTTGTCAGGGATGGGGTTCATTCTTTGCACCGCCTTGTCATGGATGGGGTTCATTCTTTGCACCGCCTTTCGAATTCGACTTCCACAGTTCAGTTTCCCCTGCAATGACAATGCCCAGCATTGACGGAGGCAACCTGCAAGGATTTGGATGTAGTCTAAGACCTCCTTGACATCATCATAACCAGGTATGAAATGGGTTTTTGTTGTTTGACTGTATTGCATTTTATTTCGATCATTTTTACACAGCCGTGTTCTAAATACACATTACGAACCTTTGATGTCTTACAGGTTATGAACAAGGGTGTGGCGGACCTGGAGGTTGCCATACCAACGGCCTGTTCATGGTTAGCGATGAACGCTATGCACCGGGTAAGCATGTCATGTTACAGAAATTTTGGTTGGAAGCAAGATAATTTTAGAGGCATTTCGAGGGTTTCACTTCAGTTTGAGAATGGAAATATCTATTGTCATTGCCATTTCCTTTACTTTTACAGCATATAATTTCCTGATGCTAGCTAGGGTTTACAGAAAAGGGCCGAGGGCTTCTCGTGGACTTAGGCTTAAGACCACGATGGGGTGTTTTCCCTCGCGACTCTTGAACTTGTAATTATTATAATTCTAGCTATGGGTCTGCAACTTTTAGGAGATTTTTATGCCCATGGCTTGTAAAATAGGCCCATAATCAACGGGACCGTTTACTGTGGTTACAACTATAATATATTTGCTTATTGTTTGCACTATGTCTATGTGGAATATTACAGACCTGTGTGTATTGTTTTTTTTTTTGGCGTAGCTCATGTACAGTTAATTCCTCTTTATTCGTTTTGTTTAAGCATATTTACACAAGGTTTAATTTCCCTTCTGGGATTGTGAAATGACTGTCGCATTTTGTATTTTAGAACAACTTTCGTCTTTCGGTGGTTCGACAATTTAACATGAATTTTACTGTTCCAATTATTTCTACAGTTTGTTTACCGCCTACGGCTTCTATTATAACCTGGCATGACTACAAAATAAATCCTGCTAAGAGTGACTGTTCCATCCATGTTGACGAATTAGAGACTCCTTAACTTAACAGGCTCATTTCTGAGGCTCCACTAATGACTCAGGGACTTTGCCATTGAAAGGGTTTATATTTTTTTTATAAAGGCCGTTTATTTTATGATGAAAAACCTGAGTCTATGACTCCCGGCTACTGGATTATTTATCAAACCGTCTAGGGCCTGTCCATAACCCAGGTAATAGAAAGGAAAATTTAGATGAGACACCAAATAGGAGTCTTGCTTCGCTATAATTGGCCCACAACACTTCCCGTAACACACAGTCATTCTTCCGACTGGAACTGTGCGGCTGCCTTGCTTATTACGGGTTCACTTGATACTACCCTAGTTGTAGACGAGCCGACAGATCTACCCTGTTGATTTTATTTCAAGGCTGGCCAGATGTTCCCTCTCAGTTTTTGTTTGAGGCCACACAGTGGGGCCAATATTGGTTTGATTCTTGCCCACAAGTTACTCTTACGAGTATTTTCAGGGCAACTGTGACCCTCGGGGTTTGCCTAACTCTTCACCACTGTGCCACAAGACTTTTCCCTGATATCCGAAATCAATTAAATACTATAGCCTTTCCCTAGACAAAGTTTATAGTTCTAAATGTCTCCCTAACCCCCATGGGTATCTGTTTGTTCTCGTTTTCTTATATGTATATATATATGATTCTTTTCTTTCTTGCTACAGTTTCCCAAAATAATAACTAAATGAAATTACAGTTCTGCTACAATTTCCCAAAATAATAACTAAATGAAACTACAGTTCTGCTACAGTTTCCAAAAATAATAACTAAATGAAACTACAGTTCTGCTACAGTTTCCCAAAATAATAAATAAATGAAACTACAGTTCTGCTACAGTTTCCCAAAATAATAACTAAATGAAACTACAGTTCTGAACTGTTACAGATTCATCAACTTTTGCTCTTTCATCAATCAACTTAAACAATTCCAAGATAGACCACTTACCTATCTCCTGCTAGAACAATCTGTGCTCCTTGCAAGAATTGTATTCGTTATTGTCTACCTGTTATCCGCCCAACCATGAGATATGTCCTCCTCGACTGTATCTCCCCCCGAGCTCTCTTGCAAGGTCACCTACCTCTGCAAGTATACTCCTTACTGAGTGCATACTATCTGGTCACTACTAGACTTAGCATCCTCTTCCCCGTCTGTCTTACAACACGGGTCTTCCCCCCCCCCTCCTCCTTGCCTCGAGGTGTTTTCAATTAGGGGAGGCAGTTAGGGTTGCTTTCCAGCAACTGCCTGTTTTCCCCAACTTCCCTCCTCGGAAGTTGCCAGCTTACATTTAAAAAAAAAAAAAAAAAAAACCTTAAAGAAATATTTCCATGGTCAAACTAAGAAAAATATTCTTAAATTCAAATAACCATCATTCTTTTGTTTGTAATTGAATACAGTAATAAAATAATTACAAAAAAATATTTACAATGTTCCGGTGTATCACAAAATTGGTATAAATTTAATGGTTCATAGACATCATTTTATGATAAAATATGTGCATGAATCACTTTCATATCTTGAATTTGGACTTTTATTTTTGTGCAAAATCAAATAAATATTTAATTAAATAAAATATAGCACAATATTTTTTTATTGATTATGTTAATTTTTCATTGTGTTTAAATATTGTGTATTCAATAAAAATATTATTAATCTATTATTCAGTTTCCCTACAATTACAACTAGGAAATTGATATAAATTTAATGGTTCATAGACATCATTTTATAATAAAATATATGCATGAATCACTTTCATATCTTCAATTTGGAATTTTATTTTTGTGAAAAATCAAAAAAATTATATGAATATTTAATTAAATAAAATATAGCACAATACTTGTTTTATTGATTATGTTAATTTTTCATTGTGTTTAAATATTGTGTATTCAATAAAAATATTATTCATCTATTATTTAATTTCCTTACAATTATAACTAGGAAATTGATATAAATTTAATGGTTCATAGACATCATTTATGATAAAGTATGTGCATGAATCACTTTCATATCTTGAATTTGGACTTTTAATTTTGTGCAAAATCAAATAAATTATCTAAATATTTAATTAAATAAAATATAGCACAATATATTTTTTATTGATTATGTTAATTTTTCATTGTGTTTAAATATTGTGTATTCAATAAAAATATTATTCATCTATTATTCAATTTCCCTATAATTACAACTAGGAAATTGATATAAATTTAATGGTTCATAGACATCATTTATAATAAAATATGTGTTATATTAACATTTTTTTTTTTTGTAAGCTTGAGTAGGACCCAATTACATCATTTTCCAATTTTTACAACCTCACAGGATTCGAACTTGGGTGGGGGGTGTGAAAGCCATCCGCCCCAGCCATTACATCATGCACGTCATGTGCATGTGTTATATTAACATTAAAACAAATCATAAAAAACAATTATGTTATAAGTTTATATATATATATATATATATATATATATAATTTTTATTTTTTCTCAGAAAAAAACTTGTAATTTCATTTATGGATATTAGTGGTATTACAGTTTTTAGATGCATATGTTGTGTGTATTCATATATCTAATAACTATGTAATTTAGGGGACTCATGCTTTCACAAAGCTTTTTTGACTATCTGGTTGTTTACAAAGTGTTATAACATTATCGTTGAGAATTATACCAGGATCATAACATATTTTAGAATCAACCCTCATAAGCTTTCAAAAAATTGACTATCCCAAGTGCAAAGAAAACATAAAAAATGCCCTGTATAGAAGCTATAAAGAAAAAGGAAAAAATATGAGGTTGGATGCTCAGGAAAAACTTAATATGGTGTTGGTCCTTGCATAAAGTCCCTATAAAGCTAATGAAAAAACTCATTGCCCTGTCCATCTCTGTGCTCTATAATACTCCATAAGCCTTGTTCCAAACTGAGGCCTTCTTTTGAGAGACTCTCTCATGTCATGTTATTTTCCTTGTAGATATGGTGGCATGTAAAGAGACAAAAAGAGAATAATTCACATGATTTTCTCCAAAATAGGCATAAGAATGATATTTCTACAAGCTTAAGTTTTATTTGAAAATTTATAGTAAGCATGGAGTCCTCAAAGACCTAAACTTGAGTTCATCCCTTTTCTAAAGAAAATAGTAGTAATTTTTTGCATGCTAAGAGTTCTGATTGGTTGTTGGTTCCTCTCCCCAAGCCAAAGTTTGCCTAATAATGATGATCTTCTAAGAAGAAGAGGATGAAACCACCTCTGCTTTTTTGTCCCATGTTGATTGAGGCCTAGTTGAATTTTCCACGACACTAGATAATATAGGTATGGGTCTTACAATATTTGACACAACCAACTCAAATGCGTGAACAAGACTACTTTGCACAGCGGAATAAACACTGCAATGATGCACAATAGATTTTTTTTTTGCAATTTCAACCCAACTTCGTTATAATAACAAACTTTAATACAATTGTCAAGGGCTCCTGTACCAGGGATCATGGCCTTCATATAATCACTGATACAAGAATACAACTAGGGTTTGGTGTAAGTAATTTGACAACCAATCTACGTTGAACAAGACAACACTTGACCTACTTGCTGATGGGGCACCCCATAATCCCTTCAATCCACATGTCCTAAACACATCTTCCTATCCCTTGGCACCCAATCTACAACAACACCAATTTGCTTCTATCAGTGAATCTTGCTCCTCTAGGTCACTAAACACAACTCACCAATCTGCCCTCTAGTTGATCATTAGTCCATCAATGAATCAACACATAGGGTCCTCTTGTGAGTTATTCACAACTTTGTCTGCAAACAACTCCTAGGCTACCCACTTGTTTCTCAACACTTTGGGACTTCTTCCCTCTATTGTGTTCCTATGCTGCTCCAATGAAGATGAACTTAGGGCATGAAGGGATTCCCTCTATGACTGTCAAAAGTCCTTCTCTAAGAGTAAACTTAGAACCTATTCATAAACCCACTTGGCTGCCTTTATTCCTTCAAGAGACAAACCCTTAGGCTTCACTTCCCCTGTACCTATAACAATCCTTAAAGTCCTTCTCAAGTGACTGTACTTAGGGCTGGCACTTATTGTCAGCCCTCCAACTGTGCCTTTAAGTGCCAAGAAAATTGTCCAAACTAGGACCTTCTATCCATTAGCAACACAAAAACTTAAGAAGACAAACCATACCTTTTCTACCTGAGATCCTCCTTGGTTCTGTGCCCTAGGTTTTGAGGTTTTCGGCCCATTCTTTAGGGCTTCATGTACCACTATAATTAGCCCTCAACCAAGCTTCAAACCTCCATTAAATTCCGCGTTGTCCTTCTTCCCTTCTAGCCCTTCCTTTCCACTTTACTCGACCTCCTTCAGGGCTATTATTATAAACTTCGTATGGCCCAAAGTGCCTTAAAATAGAGCTCTATCCAACCTGAGGTAACACATAAATGTAGACTGCTAAACAAAGATAGCATAACATATAATTAACATAGAATCCCTCCTTCTCTTGTTGGTTGCCTTCTCAAATAACTTGGCTTGCTGCCATGAAAAATTAGAACCACAAATTTCCCCTTTTCCCTCTTTCGCTAGGCTTCCTTTGTTTGTGACTATCTTAGAGGCGTCTGCCACTATGAAATGTTGCACTTGGATGCAGTGAATGAGGATCCAAATCTCCTTATTTATATATCTTCTTAGGCTAATGTCTAGCGCTTCAAGAAGGGCCTTGATGCAGGTGGATACTGGTGGCCACCCACCTATTCCATCTAGACCTCCAGTTGGTTTCAACTATTTCCTTGTTTATTTTAGTATTTACTATTTTTAGCATTTTTTCAGGTCTTGAACTTCTAGAGTAGTTTTGGCTCCCTAAACGACATTTTTTTGAGGTCTTCTGCATGCTCATTGTTGTAGGTAGGGGGCTGCAACAAAAATTGTAGTATTCGGAGAGACCTTTCCAATAAGGTATCGTATGTTTCAAACAGAGATAATATGACCAAGTTACGACCTTGGGAAGTTGGTTGCCCAACTAACCCCAACAGGGCCCATAAACTCTTGGCGTTTCATGTCCTAGGGTTAGGGTTTTGGTTGTTTATGGTTTTCTCATGTTTTTCAATAATAAATAGGCCCTTGAGCCTCATTGTAACACAATTCAGAGGCATGTAGCCACCACATCTCTTCTCAGAGATAAGCTACCATCACTCGAGCTAGTCTTATTTCCATTCTATTTCTAAGAATATTTTAGTATTTGATATTAATGAAATGAAGCGTTATTTTTTCCGCATCTTTGTATTTATGGTTATATCGATAATTTGTTGTGTTCCTGTTTAAATTCAGATCAGTGCTATCATAGCAGTCTGCTCTTTCTCTGCTTTTCTTTGCATGTCCCCAACAAGGTCGGGATATAAGGAGTTAGGGTTTGAACTGGTCAAACCTTTGAAAGACTAGCCTCACAAATCCCGACGACCTCCCATGGTGGAGGAAAAGAAAGATGGGGGGGAGGAGATCTTATCAAAATATTGCTCAAAGAGGCCCTCAAGTGACAAAGGAACACGATGAAGGATAAATTTTCCCAAATCCTTTAGCGGCTACCCAAGGGAAATGCATATACTTACAACAACTACCCTATAAGTGCCACACCCTTTAAGGTACAAGTTAACTTTGACATTCCCATATTTGAGGGTTTGATAGATGCATACACCATAGATAAATGGCTAAATCTGCTAGAAGGATATTTTTCTGTTCACAATTTTTCCAGCTGGGAAAAGATTACTTTTGCTCTTCTCAAAGCCCCCACCCACGTCAAGGACTAGTGGGAAACCTACTGTGAGCAGAAGGATGAAAGTATGCCCTCATTATTTTCGATCACACCCACTTGGGATTCGTTTTGGGATTCCATCAAGGAGAAGTACTACCCTATCATGAGCTATGAGGATAAATATATAAATTGGACCACACTGCGACAGGGAAGGGACCAAGATGTGCCGAAATTTACCAATATTTTTCATACCCTTCACACGAAGTTGGGTATCAAGGATTCTGAGAAACATTTGATGCTCAAGTACATCGGCTGCCTATACAGGTACATCCAAGATGAGATGGAGTTCTGGGACATCTCTTCATTCGACACAATGTACTGATATGATGTCAAGATTGAGAAAAATCTTAAACAGAAAAAGCGAGACTTTGGATCAGTGAATCCGAAGCAAGCGAAAGGCACCCCCAAACCACAAAGCAAAGGGCAAAGCCAAGGCGAGGTGACCCAGGATAACCCGCTGAAGCTGCAAGCAAAGAAAAACACCATGAAGATAAAGAAGGACACAGGAAAGTGGTGTCAGTTCCATAAGAGTTCCACTCACAACACAAGTGAGTGTTGGGTCAAGCAGTCACTGGTGGCCGAGCTAAACGCTGTTGAGTCCGACGCGTGTTCCGACTTTGAGTTAGAACCTGACAAGGGGAATGACAAAGGGAAGCAGATCATTGACATGGAACCTAGTGCCACTATGGCCACCACCAATATCTAGAAGATTGAGCTTGAAGATCCAAAAGAGGGGGAGTCCCTATTCCATTCATAGATGTGGGTGAAGGGTTCTCCGCTGCAATTCATTGTTGATAGCAGGAGCAAAAAGAACCTCATTTCAAAAAAGGTCATGAAGCGGCTGGGCCTATTGACTACATCACATCCACAACCGTACACCATCGGGTGGCTTCACCAAGAACGATATCTCCATGTCAGACAACAGTGCCACCTTCCCTATAGCATCAATACCTTCACGGATGAGGTACTATGTGATGTTTCTCCTCTTTAAGTTTGTGATGTATTATTAGGACAACCATACTTATGGAAGAGACATGTTGTATATGATTCTAGACCACACTCATTTATTATTTCTTTGGGTACTAAGTTATACAGGATATCGGAGGTAGCCCCACCTACTACCATCTCTTTGATCTATGCTAAGAAATGTAGCAAGGTCATCTCCTAGACTAGGAAATTTGTTTTCTTTTTGATTCTCTATCAAAGTAAGGGGAAGGTTGTAGCCATGTCCATGGGCCCAAGGAAGGGTTCCTCCAAGAAACAAAAGTAGGTGGATTTGGTCATGGAAGAATATAGGGACATATTCTCCTCACCCACTGTGGTACCCTTGCATTGTCAAGTCAAGCATTCAATTGACCTGACTCTCAGAGCACCTCTGCCCAATGGGCCGATATTTTGCCTCTCTATTCTGGAAAATGAAGAGATCAAGTGGAAAATCCAGGAGTTTCTGCAAAAAGGGCACATCCGACCAAGTTACTCTTCTCGTGGGAGCCCGATTGTACTGGTACATAAGAAGGATGGAGCCTGGAGGCTCTGCATTGATTATTGGACATTAAACAAAAGCACTGTCAGGAACTGGTATCCAATCCAATGGATTGATGACTTGCTAGACCAACTCAAGGGGGGCAAGTATTCCAGCAAGATCGATCTAAAGTCTGGTTATCACCAAGTTCCAATAGATCCCACAGATGTATGGAAGAATTCCTTTAAATCAAATGAAGTCCTTTTGAATGGTTGGTTATGCCCTTCGAGTTGGAAAATTCCCCCATGACTTTTACGAGGATAATGGATGAATCCTGTGGCCCTTCATGAACTTGTTCCTGGTGGTTTATCTGGACGACATCCTGATCTTCAACAAGAGTTGGGAAGAACACTTGCAACACATTTGACACGTCCTTCAAACCCTTCGACAACACAAACTGTGTGTCAACTTGGATATATGCACCTTTTGCATGAGCCAGGTCCAATACTTAGGGTACATCATAGATGAGTGTGGCATGTATGTGGACCCGACCAAGATCCAATTCATTCGGGATTGGCCAACCTCGACCACTCTAATGGATCTTCGCATATTTTTGGGCCTTGCAAATTTTTATTAGAGGTTTGTGTTGGGATTCTCCCATATCACTTGGCCTTTGAGTCATATTACTAAGCGTAGGGCAAAAGAATTTTTTTCCTAGAACTGCACACTGCTAGACCTGCAACAATCATTTGGAATCGAGACAGATGCCTCAGACTATGCTATTGGTGCAGTCCTCACCCAACATGGGCATCCAATGGCCTATTATAGTGACACACTTTTCAATACAATTTGGAAATACCCCACCTATGATAAGGAGATGTATTCCATTGTGCAAGCCTGCCGACAGTGGGAGCACTGCATTCTGGGGAAGGAGACGGTCATCCACATCGATCACCGACTTCTTCAGTTTATACTGACACAGGGGAAGTTGCAGAATGATTGCCATTAGAATGGTCTACATATCTGCAAAAATTCCACTTGAACATTAAATACAAAAAGTGTAGCACCAATCATGTTGGAAACTGCCTTAGTTGACCCCCAGTTGCAGCACTGAATAATATTCTCAACTCTTGTGGTCACGAGACCTATGGATGGACGCAAATATATAAAAATGATCCGGAGTTCGCCTCCACATACCAGATTCTAGTAGATGGGAAACAAGTTCTTGATTTCCACCTCTAGTATGCATTATTATGCTACATAGGCCACATTTGTGTTCCTTAGAGTGAGTGTGCAAAAATTATTTGGGAGGAACACTACAGTCAGATCGCATGACACTTTGGGGTGGAGAAAATTGTGGCTGTACTATAAAAGTACTTCTATTGGCCCAAACTCCAACTGGATGTTGGGAAATATATCAGATCATGCACTACTTGTGCCATCACCAAGCCATCCATCAAGAAGTAAGGCCTATACACTCCTCTACCTGCTCCTAGTCAGCTGTGGGAATCCATCTCCATGGCTTATATGTATGGCCTCCCTTCTACCAAACATGGTAATGACTGTGTATTGTAGTTCTGGACATATTTTCTAAGATGGCTATATTGGCAGCTTGCAAGAACAGTATCACAATAAAGGACACTGCCAAACTCTTCTTTGAACGAGTATGGGTACATTTTGGGATCCCGCAGACCATTATATTAGATCGGGATTGTAGGTTCCTGAGCACATTCTGGTCAAGCCTATGGACACTATTGGACACCAAGCTCACAAAGTCAATTGCCTTCCATCCCCAGACTGATGGCCAGATGGAGGTCGTCAACAAGAGGATAGTTCACATACACCGCATGTACAACTACAAGCATTCTCGGACCTGGGATGAGAGTCTTCCAGATGTGCAACACAGTTATAATAGAGCTCTCCATAGCTCGATTGGTCACAGTCCCTTTCAAGTGGGTCTAGGATTTCAACCGTTATGTTCGATTGATGTTGCCATGCCTCAGGCGATTACACAGACAGAATCCACACATGTATCGCCTGACGCAGATAAAGAGACCAGATTTATTGAACACATCCAACACATTCCCTAACAGGTTCACGACATCCTAGAGAAGTCAAATTCCAAGTACAAACAACGACATGATCAATATTGAGTGCCACACAAGTTTCACGTGGGCAACAAAGTCTAGTTGCATTTGCAGAAAGAACGCCTTATTGGAGCCCATTAGAAGCTTAAACCACTCCAATATGGCCCTTACACCATTACCAAGGTTGTGAGAGACAATTCTTTTGATCTTAACATTCCTTCATTCCTTGGTATTCACCCAGTGTTCAATGTGGACCACCTTTGACCACACTTCCCACCATTACTGGACACATCAGACATTACAGAACCAATCACACCAACAGAGTTAAATCCAGACTACATGGAACATACAAAAAATGATTGGATTATGGACACATAGGTCAAGAACACTCGCCAGCAGAAGATCCAACTATATCGGGTTGTCAAAGCTGGCCAACTCCTGCACCAAGGCAAGTGGCTCATTAGGGACCAAGTTCAACAGAAATTTCCTCACCTCGTGGAGGCTCTGCATGCAATGGGGACCATCGATTCCTAAGGGGGGAGGAATAGTCCAGGTGGATATTAATGGCCACCCACCTATTCCAACTAGACCTCCAGTCGGTTTCAATTGTTTCCTTCTTTATTTCAGAATTTACTAATTTTAGTAGTTTTTTGGGTCCTGAACTTCCGGAGTAGTTTCGATCAGGTGATCATGTCCTAAGTGGAAAAAATGCTCAAATTTTGAATTGCTCAGAATTGGTTGAAACTAGAACGACAGGATAGGCCTCGTCGAAACGATCCT
The DNA here is from genome assembly GCA_031772625.1 of Pinus tabuliformis. Taxonomy (NCBI): domain Eukaryota; kingdom Viridiplantae; phylum Streptophyta; class Pinopsida; order Pinales; family Pinaceae; genus Pinus; species Pinus tabuliformis. The sequence goes on along the minus strand of CM062808.1, from coordinate 245,646,895 downwards.
GTAGCTGTGAATGACACTCAAATCTGACACTGTATGTGAAAGTTATTCAAGTTTGAAGTTTACAATTTCATTCAAGAATCAGTTTGACTAGGGTTGAATTTTGACTTTGGCAAATATTTAAAAAAGAATATTCCTTGGAATATTCCCTGTTGGCCAATCATGCTTTGACACTTGTCAACTCTGGATTGCACAGGGATAAACCTTGGATTTCAGTGGCCAATTAATGGATGCCATGTGGCCTGCCCGGAGGCTGCCACGTGGCCCCTAGACCGCAAGTTTATTATGGTAAAATTTTTGTGTCTCCACAGGATTCGATCGCGGGTCTCTGCGCTACCAGCCCACAAGCCCGACCAGCCTGCCTACACAGTGGATCTTAACATTCAATGGACTTATTTCATATTTAAATTTTGATTAAAGTTGAGGTTAGGGTGGAAAGGGGCCAGCCCTCCCTATCCATAAGACCAGAATGTGGTGACCACATACCTAGCCCTGGCGGTTAATCCAACTCGTAGTTAAAGAGGTTGCTGTTCACATGTCACAATGGGGATCTCGTTAACAGCCACAGTTTCATAATCATTAGCTCCACGGTTCCATGGGCGGGGGTCTAGCCAGCCCATGTGACCACAACACTAAACATTAAATGTCACCGCCAATGGTTCCGACAAATTCGGCGGAGCATGCCATTCTTGGCAGAGTTGCCAAAGTTAGCGGGGTTAACTCCAGTTAATCCAAATTTAGTGGAGTTTTTTTAGGTCAAACTGGAGAAAAACTTCTGGAGGTCATAACTTTCACTAGGCAGATCTTTTTGGAGCGTTGTTTTTGTTTGTTTGTTTGTTTGTTTTATTTTGTTTTGTTTTGTTTTTGCTTTTGTTTTTGTTTTTTTGTTTGTTTTTGTTTTGTTTGTTTGTTTTTGTTTGTTTGTTTGTTTTGTTTGTTTGTTTTTGTTTTTTGTATTTTGTATTTTGTTTTGTTTTTTGTTTTTGTTTTTGTTTTTGTTTTTTGTTTTTTGTTTTTTGTTTTTTGTTTTTTGTTTTTTGTTTTTTGTTTTTGTTTTTGTTTTTGTTTTTTTTTTGCTTGTTTGTTTTTTGTTTGTTTTTGTTTTTGTTTTGTTTTGTTTTGTTTTTTTGATTTTGGGTATTTTGAGCATTCTAGAGCTAATGGTATAGGTTTCAGAGCCAGCAGAGCTCATCTTCAGGTGTTTTTTCAGCAAAGAAACTTGGAGAGCCATTAGGGCATGGGGAGTGTTGGAGCTGTATTGGGCTAAGGTTAACCATTGGCGGTGAAATAAAAGTCATTATTGACTGTTTTCTGTTTTCTGAACCCATTTTCACAGCTTATTTTGCTTGTTTAGGCTTTCTTATCACTGCATAACCATTTTGAGCATCTAATAAGAGCAAGGAGATGCCCATTTGGGGGCCTTGGACTCGGCAGATGTAGCCCAGGAGGGGTGAATTGTCTTATCTGTTGTTGTGTTATATTATGTGTTTTTATCTTGTTGTGATTTTCAGATTTGATATGCTAAACAATAAAATGAAATAACACTCCTTCACACACAAGACTCAGAAATTTACCAAAAACACTTTGTTTCAATTGCAAGACATCAGTAACAGTTTGCACATATAATTTAATGGAAATGAATACCTTGAACAACAAAAACAAGTAGTTTCATTTTCAGATCAGTTGGTATTAGAGCTCAAGTTTTGAGTATTAGTTTTGTGCACATATATTTTTCACTGTTTTGCAAGTTTTAATGCTTACCAGGCTTAAGCTTCAAAGAGGGAAAGGAAAATTGGTTAGAGCACAAGATAATCCTCAACCAAGGAGGGCTAGGGTGCCAGTATCTCCACCTTCTGATTCACCCTCAATAGCCTTAGAAGAAGCTTCAAGTATGTCTGAAAGGGGAGGAGAAGTTCCTAAAGACATGGATCCAAGAGAAGAAGAACGGGTATTCAGAAAAGATTTTTTGGACATGACTGAGATGGTAAGAATATTATACCAGGAAAGGAATGATAGGTTGGTTGGAGAAGGGTCTAAACATCAGAAAGAAGGAGAGGGCTCTTCAGGAGGAAAGAAAGGTGATGATAATTCAAAGAAAGGACATGGAGGAAATGGTGATCCACCATCCCCATCATCATCCTCTTCCTCTACATCGTCATCCTCTACCTCGATAAATCAACCTCATAAGCCTAAATCTTCTGGAAAAATTCCATTTTTAAAGCTAGATGTTAAATTTGAATTACCCATGTTTAACGGTGAAGTCAATGTAGAGAAACTTGACAACTGGATAAGACAGTTGGAAGTTTATTTAAGGATTCAGAACTTGCATGATGATGACACCAAGATTCAGTTAGCCTCTTTAAGAATGGATGAAGCAGCATTGGTTTGGTGGGAAGCCAAGACCAAGGAACTCACAAAATTTTAGACAACTAAAGGGACAAAATGTTCAAGACTACACCCAAAAGTTTAGGAGAAGAGCACTCTTATTAGGGGTGGACTTACAAAGTCAAGACACTTTGTTGAAATATATAGGTGGTTTGCACAACTACCTTAAACATACTATCCTTATGTTCAATCCTACTAGTCTAGACGAAGTTTGTGTACAAGCTACACATTTAGAGACTAGAGGGAAAAACACTTTTGATGAGGGTAGAAACAAGCCTTTTAAGGGAAAAAACAAAGAGAAAACCTTTAAGGGAAAAGGCAAAAAGAATGCATCTATCAAAAAGGAGGGTGAGAAAGTGATATGTAAACATTGTTCAAAAGAAGGCCATGAAGAGAAAAATTGTTGGAAACTTTATCCTGAAAAAAGAAATCAGTTTAACAAAAACAAAGGAAAGAAGAAAACTACAGCTACTACAACTACACCTCAAGATTTAGGTGATGATTTAGGTGATGAAACCAAAATTGCAGCCATGGGTTTGAAAAGTATAAAGGGAAAGGAAACTGAAACTAAAGCAAGTACTAGTACTTCAAACTGTCATGTACAAGCTCCTAATGAGGAAGAAAGAATTGAATTGTTCCATGTGAGGGTAGTCTCAAAACATACAAAAATTGACACACTGTTTGACAGTGGGTCACAAGAAAATCTCATATCAGAAGACTTGGTCAAACAGCTTAAACTTGAGACCATTCCACATCCAAAGCCTTATCCACTTGGATGAATATGCAATGATTCAAACTTACAAGTCTCAAGAAAGTGCATATTGCGCTTTGCAATTACTGCACACTTTATTGACACAATTGAACTTGATGTAGTACTGCTTGATATATCAGGAATTGTTTTGGGAAGTCCTTACTTATTTGACAGGAAAGCGATCTTCCATCGCCATGAAAATAAATATCATCTTTTCAAAGATGGCAAGGAGTACATTGTCAGAGCACATCGCAAGAACGCAAATATAGTGATGGTAAATGCAGGTTAGGTAAAAAGGCTAGTTAACTCAAGTAAGAGTTTTGTACTTCTTATGATCAAGCGTAAGGTTGATGTGAATCATGAGTCATTTGAAAATTGTGATTCCAAGCTTAAATCAGATTTATATGATGTAGTTGATGCACATCATGAGATGTTTCAAGAACCAACAGGTTTGCCTCTTAAAAGGGAGATTCATCATGAAATCCATTTACATCCAGATTGTCCTCTTCCTAACATAGGCATGTACCGCATGTCTATCATGGAGAATGCTGAAATAAAGAAGAAAATTAAAGACTTGTTGGAAAAAGGTTTCATAAGACCAAACACTTCGCCATGTGGGTCACCTATAGTGTTGATTCCAAAGAAAGATAGAACTTGGCGCATGGGTGTGGATTTTAGGGCATTGAATAAAATAACGGTAAAGAATCGTTACCCACTCCCAAGGATAGATGATTTGTTAGATCAAATGAAAGATGCTAAATATTTCACTAAGTTAGACTTACGTATTGGATATCATCAAGTTAGAATCGAAGAAAGTGACATTTGGAAGACAACTTTTAAAACCAAACAAGGACTCTTTGAGTGGCTTGTTATGCCGTTTGGTTTGTGCAATGCACCTGCAACTTTCGTGCGGGTAATGGATGATGTCTTACGTCCTTTTCTTGATGATTTCGTTATTGTCTACTTAGATGACATCTTAATTTTCAGCAAGTCTAGAGAAGAGCATGTCATGCATGTTAAGAAAGTACTTGATATTTTGAAGAAAAATCAGTTATTTCTTAAAATGCCAAAGTGTGAATTTGGAAAGACTTCCGTGGTTTATTTGGGACACATAGTAGGAGGAGATTCTTTGAGAATTGATCCTTCTAAGGTAGAAGCTATTTTGAATTGGTCTACTCCCAAATCCATTACATAGGTAAGAAGTTTTTTGGGTGCAGCTCAGTATTAGAGGAAGTTTATTTCTAACTTCTCTGCCATAGCAGCTCCTATGCATGCAGTGACAGGTGTGAAGCGTGCTTTCCAATGGGGAGGAAAGAAACAGAAAGCTTTCGAGTCTTTGAAAGAAAAGATAAGTTGAGCTTCGGTTCTTGCATTACCGGACTTGAGATAGCCATTCGAGATTTAGACCGATGCTAGTGATTACGCCATGGGTGCAGTTCTCTTACAACATGGTAAGCCTATCGCATTTCATTTTGAGACATTTAATGGTGCTGTTGTGAATTATCCTACATATGATAAGGAGTTGTATGCGTTGGTACAAAGCGTCAAAAAGTGGAAACACTATTTGATGGGCAAAGAAATAGTTGTTCATACCGACCATCAACCTTTATAGTACTTGTAGTTGCAAAGTAAATTGCAGCCGTCACGACATTTCAGATGGATGGGCTTCCTACAACAATTTCACTTGGTAATAAGGTAAAAGAAAGGTATTTTCAATAAATTTGTCGATATGATTTCAAGGCCTATTATTAGTGCTACTACTTTACTTAAGAATGATTCTATTGTACATGAAAGCCACATAGAACAATATGCATCATATGTTGATTTTAAGGATGTGTATGCTATCTTGAGTGAGGGAATCATGTTGAGGAGAATGATTATAATTTGCATAATAATTTTCTATTTCATATGGGCAAGTTATGTATACCATAGGGAGAGAGACTAAGTATCATGAGAGAAGCTCATTCTTCTCTTATTGCTGGACATTTGGGGGTAAGAGAAACGGTGGCACATTTACAGAGGTATTGTTATTGGCCTCGCATGGTAGATAGTGTTTCACGTTTCATTAGAGGTTGTTCATTATGTGCTACAAGCAAGCCTAGCAATAGGAAGCTTGGATTATATACACCATTGCTGGTACCTTCTAGACCATGGGAAATTGTTTGTATGGATTTTATAGGAGGTCTACCATTATCTAGAAAGCAACATGATTATTTTTATGTAGTAGTTGATAGATTCAGCAAGATGTGTCTTCTTATGCCATGTAAGAAAACTATAACTGCTGAACAAACTGCTGATTTATATTTTCAACATGTATGGGTTCATTATGGCTTGCCTACTTCTATTGTTAGTGACAGGGATTCCAGGTTTGTTGGGAATTTTTGGTCCAATCTATGGAAGATGATGGATGTTATCACTCAAGTTGTTCCCAAAAGTTGTAAGAAAGGGAATACGGCCGAGGTAACCATAGAACAATCTTTTAGATACAGATTCTAGCCAATCTGTATCCAGAGAGGGCTCTCTCTTTATGATTTAGCTTTGTTTTTAAAGGTGTTAGGCTAGTTATGAAGTTCAAGGGTTTTGTTTTGAGTTTGGGTGGTGAGATTCAATAGAATAGTGAGGTAAAACATAATAGTTCAGTCCATTGGGCATGATGGAGTCAAAGAAGGATGGCTTTCTGGATTTGGTTTCTCAACAGAGGATGGCATCACAGAGCAAGGTAGTCAAACATGGAACAATTAAAGGCTAGAATCAGATGGAATGGACTCAAATGGGTGAAGGGCAGTTAAGAATCCTTCAACATATTGAAAGAGGGAAAATGGATGATTACTGATAAGGAGCAGTTAAGAATTCCTTAGCAAATAAACAATATGAGAGAATTAGGAAACATGAGCAATTAAGAATTCATTGTTTATGCTAATTTTGAAGAAAACACAGAGAATAATAAAGACTAAAAACAGAGTGCAGTCAAGAAAATTCTGAATTAATATTTTTCTTTATCGTTCAGATTATGAAACATAGATGATATAACAGAAAAGAAAACTGTAAAACACAAGGTAGAGAGTACTTATTGATCCATAGGTTGATTCAAGAATTTTGTGACCAGTCCTCTGCATCAATTCTTCATCCAGTAGGCTAGACAATAAAGGATTCCAACAACTCTTTATTCCAAAGTTCAATATTACAACAAAGTCTAAGTAATCCACACAACACCCAACCTCCTCAAACTCTAATGGAGGGGGTATATATACAACAAAATATGTACAAACAATATCTCATAATAGCTGTGAGATGATATCTAGTTTTAACCTAAAATAGTTTACAAGTAACAATAGAAGCGGCTAGAGAAAGATAACTGATGGAGGCAGGCCTTTAGGGTTCGGCTTGCAGTTGTCCTATAGTAGCTTTGTGCCGACTGTTCGTCTTAACTGTGCTCTTAAATTATGATCTGCTTTATTTTGTCAACTTTGATACTCTTTAATGCTGAACTGATTTGCCTTTAATTCTACACTAATACACTTTGACTTGTTCTGATGCTCTTTAATGCTGAACCGACTCCTGCTCACCGCTGTCTGGCAAAATAGAACTGCCAACGTGTTTTCACACTGCCTTCCTTTGGCCATTGATGTTTCTGAAGGTCGACTGGCTAGGGTAACAAAATATCCCTACATATCTCTGTTTGATTCTTCTGTGAGCTCGAAAGTCCCTCAGTTTGATTTCAACTGTATTTGAAGAGGAAGAAAATTGTAGAATGGCCGGTTAGTTGAGCCCGCAAGCTTTTTGCTGGAGCTTTACTGGTCAGGAGGTGGTCGAAACTGATCTGTGAACTCGGTTGATTATATGCCCAGAGCGCCTTTTGTAGCAAAAAATATAAAAAATAACCCTTTTTCCCTTTTAATTGAAAAAAAGAATTTTTGGCGGGAAATTTTGATTCGAAGGACGGATGACGTCAGCAAAGGGTACAGGACAAATGATGTGGCAGTGACATCAACAAAAGGTGATGTAAGCAGAGGACAACTAACGTCTGTGAATGACATCAGTTGGGGGAAGGTGGTAAGCGGTTTTCCCACACTGCTTTTGGGCTTGGGCGGTTTTTGGCGGAGGGCTAGTGAGCATAGTGGGCGGGCGACGCGTGGTAGCGGTACGACGCCAAAACCACCGTTTCCCCGGGAGTTAAATAGTGGCAGACGGGGGGGGGGGGTCGCGAAATGATTTTGGACCGTCGGATGGATGGGCCAAGATCCGATGGTAGACGCTCATAAAAAGTGGCTGGAGGTTAATGCTACGGGCCCGATGTAATTAACACTCAATAAATCATATCGGGATGGTTTTGATTGGTTCACGGGGTGGTTATAAATTAACCTGGATGTTTAATAAATCCCATGTTGCGCGCGGGGAGGGTTTTTAATAAGTTTCTAAATAAACTTATTAATTCCCGACAAGCAGTGCTATGGTTATAGTTAACCAGGGGCGAGAAATATGTATTATTTGGGGTTTTTACGATATAAATATAATACGGGAAAGGGTGATGGTGCGGGAATTTATATAATAAAAGTTAAAAAGATAATATGAATTTATGAAATGGAAAGCGCTAAGCCATAATGTCAGAAAACTTAGGCTTCTCAAGTGAAAAAGGGTTTTATGAAATGAGATGAGTGATATTAAGCAGATTTTAATATCTTTGGGGGAGTTAGTGAATGATTTAGGGAAAAATATGAGGGGAGTTAGTCATGCCTCGCTTGAGCCGCTCCAAAATATCTGCCTTGCACTTGTGATAGAGGTGTAAGTTAACACACATTTTGAGAAACAGAATCCATCACAAGTCTCGTTCTACAATAGCAATCTACTTACCCTGTCTACTTTGCCTAACATTTTTTCTTCCTTGCTCGGGTGCACTTAGACTAGCAAACCCTTTTCAACTTTTCTTTTATTTTCATGGTAAGCTTACCTAAGTCTGCACTTATTACTTCCAAGGGCTCAGATTAAATTGTTGAGCTCCTTTGCTTCTCTGCCTATCGACTTATCTGCCAAGATTAAATAGTTTGGACAGATTCTATTCTCTATCTCTAAAACAGGAAATTCAAACATGAATTGGCCAAGATTAAGCTGTTTGGTCATTCATCAGTTGTGGCAAAAGTTCAACAAGTTGTACATGATGCTTTATTTACAAAAAATGAAATAGTAGTGGCATTTGGACTCACACACTTTCCTGGTCTTTCTTTGTTTGGGGTTCATTTCTTCTCATTTTTTCTTTTGACCATTTTATTCTTTTTACCTTTTGATTTTTTTTTTAGGGCATGCCCTCTTTTCATTTTTTTATTTTTTGATAATATGGAAACCTTTGTAGCAAGGAAAGGATGAACATATTACAGAGTTCAACCAGTCAATCATGAAATATGACACCTATTGGTATAGGAGTATAACAATGGACACCAAGTTGAAGAAGAGTACTGCTTTCCATCCGCAAACAGATGGCCAAACAGAGGTAGTGAATAGAACCATTGTACATCTTTTGAGAGGTTATTGCAGCAAGCATCCCAAGCTTTGGGATGAGCACTTGTATTACATTCAACATGCTTACAACCGGGCCAAGCACTCTTCTACAAATACTTCACCTTTTGAAGCTTGTTTTGGGTATTTGCCTAAGTCACCTTTAGATTTCATTCTTGAGAAGGATGTTGCCATTGATGGGCATAGTGACATTGACAAAGCTCGCATGTTCATTGAAATAATTTAGCTCATACATCAGCAAGTTCAAGAACAACTTGAAAAAAGTCAAGGCAAGTACAAGGAGAGACATGATAAACATAGAGTTGATCATAAGTTTCAAGAAGGGGATGAGGTATGGTTGTACATTAGTAAGGAAAGAATGCAAGGAAAAGGTAAAAAGTTGAAGCCTATTCGTTATGGTCCATTCAAGATCCTTAAACAAGTTGGAAATAATGATTTTCAACTAGATTTGCCTTCATATATGCAAATGTATTCTGTTGTGAATGTGGAAAATTTACGTTTGTATGAACCTCCTTTAATTGCTGATCATGAAAGTGACATTCAACTGCCATCCATAGATGATTTCTCGCCAGAATTTTTGGATGAGTTGAAAGAGGATGCTATCCTTGACAGAAGGACACACACTTCGAGGAGGGGAAATGTTGATTATGTTCAGGTTGGTCTTAAAGTCAGCAAATTGAGTAAGGCAAAGTGGATGGAGGTGGAAAGGGTGAGGGAGCTATACCCTCACCTTCTTAACAGGTAATTGAAGGCTTTTGGGGTCCAAAAGCTTCCCATTTGGGAGGTGTGATCAGGTGATCATGTCCTAAGTGGAAAAAATGCTCAAATTTTGAATTGCTCAGAATTGGTTGAAACCAGAATGACAGGATAGGCCTCGTCGAAATGATCCTGTAGCCATGAACAACACTCAAATCTGACACTATATGTGAAAGTTATTCAAGTTTGAAGTTTACAATTTCATTCAAGAATCAGTGTGACCAGGGTTGACTTTTGACTTTGGAAAATATTAAAAAAAGAATATTCTGGGAATATTCCACAAAATATTCCCTGCCGGCCAATCATGCTTTGAAACTTGTCAACTCCGGATTGCACAAGGATAAACCTTGGATTTCAGTGGCCAATTAATGGATGCCGTGTGGCCTGCCCAGAGGCTGCCACGTGGCCCCTAGACTACAAGTTTATTATGGTAAAATTTTTGTGTCTTCGCAGGATTCGATCAGGGTCTCCATGCTACTAGCCCACAGGCCCGACCGACCCGCTTACACAGTGGATCTTAACATTCAATGGACTTATTTCATATATAAATTTTGATTAAAGTTGAGGTTGGGGTGGAAAGGGGCCAACCCCTAAGGGCCAAGTCCCAATCCATAAGGCCAGAACGTGGTGACCACAGACCTAGCCTTGGTGGTTAATCCAACTCTTGGTTAAAGAGGTCGCTGTTCACATGTTGCAGCAGGGATCTCGGTAATAGTTAATGCCACGGTTTCATAACCGTTAGCTCCACGATTCCGCATGCGGGGGTCTAGTTGGCCCATGTGACCATGACACCAAACATTAAATGTCATCGTCAAAAGTTCCGACAAATTCAGTGAAGTGCGCTATTCTGGGCGGAGTTGCCAAAGTTCGCGGGGTTAACTCCAGTTAATCCAAATTCAGTGGAGTTATTTTAGGTCAAACTGGAGAAAAACTTCTAGAGGTCATAACTTTCACTAAGGAGATCCTTTTGATGTGATTTTTTTTTTTGATTTTGGGTATTTTGAGCATTCCAGAGCCAATGGTATAGGTTTCAAAGCCAACAGAGCTCATCTTCAGGTGTTTTTTCAGCAAAGAAGCTTGGAGAGCCATTAGGGCCTAGGGAGTGTTGGAGCTGTATTGGGCTATGGTTAACCATTGGAGGTGAAACAAAAGTCATTCTTGACTATTTTCTGTGTTCTGAACTCATTTTCACAGCTTATTTTGCCTGTTTAGGCTTTCTTATCACTGTATAACCATTTTGAGCATCTAATAAGAGCAAGGACATGCCCATTTGGGGGCCTTGGACCTGGCAGATGTAGCCCAGGAGGGGTGAACTGCCTTATCAGCTGTTGTGTTATATTATGTGTTTTTATCTTGTTGTGATTTTCAGATTTGATATGCTAAACAGTGAAATGAAATAACACTCCTTCACACATAAGACTAAGAAATTTACCAAAAACACTTTGTTTCAATTGTAAGACATCAATAATAGTTTGCACATAAAATTTAATGGAAATGAATACCTTGAACAGCAAAAACAAGTAGTTTCATTTTCAGATCAAGTTTTGACCCCCTAAACGGTGTTTTCTAGAGGTTCATTGCAGGCCCGTAAATTTGAAGAGGCATTTCCAACAAGGTATCGTACACGCCAAATGGAGATAATATGACCAAGTTACGACCCCGGGAAGTTGGTTGCCCAACTAACCCAAAAAAGGCCCATAAAATCTTGGTGTTTCATCTCCTGGGGTTAGGGTTTTGGTTGTTTAGGGTTTTCACATGTTTTTCAATAATAAATAGGCCCTTGAGCCTCATTGTAACACAATTCAGAGGCATGTAGCTGCCACATCTCTTCTCAAAGATAAGCTATCATCGTCCGAGTTAGTCTTATTTCCATTATGTTTGTAAGCATATTTCAGTATTTGATATTAAAGAAATGAAGTGTTATTTCTGCTGCATCTTTGTATTTATGGTTATATTTGTAATTTGTTGTGTTCCTGTTTAAATTCAGATTAGGTCTCTTCAAGTCAAGGACGAGTTGATATCTAGGAAAATTATCCCACACAAAACATATAAAAATTAAGATCTCACAATTTACAACACCTCTATTTGTATTCTTGGCATCCCCTTGCTCCTTTAAGGGTGCTCTAGCATCTCCAAGTGTCAAATAATCAAATCTATGCATGGTTTCAAACCCACAAGCTTGGGTGACAAGTCCACATATTGGGTACTTAGCCCAAAAAGCACTTTTGTGGTACCAAATCCTCCACAAACCTATACCCTAGGGTTTGGAGTACCTCCCAAGCTACCAATCTCAACACTCCCTTTTAGCGAGGGATGTACTTCCAACAGTAGGAAGTATCTCGACAGAATCCGAAGATCTTAAATATCCATAAGGATTCTCCCTCTGAAGCTAGACTCCCTTTGATTCTACACGATCTCCACTGGCTCATACTACTACTAATCTCATGTCCTACAAGGTCAGTCTGAGTTGTGGTCAAGCACAAACCATCATCACCACAACTCAGCTTTGCAAGAACTCATCCTCCTGGGTCAAACACAACACATGCCTCTACTCTTGGATGTACAACACCTCTTCCCAAAGAAGAAATTAGCCTGTCAACATCCTCTCCATCACATGAAGCAATCTCGTCCATGCCAAAGCAACCCTTGAGCAGTCCCAATGATCTAGACAATCTACTTTTCAACAACCTCCCCTACAACAAACTACTTTTCAACAGTTTCACCACCAATTCATCAGAACTCCCAACCTATCTCGCTACCAAGCTAGTCAAGACCACATATCCACGTCTTTAGCAGGATCCTTTGCTCCATGATCTAGACAATCTCAACCCCCTCTGAGCTACTTCACCGGCCCTTCAAAGTAACTTTAATACCAAGTGAATTTTCCACGACACTATAGAATCTAGGTTTGGGTCTTCAAATATCTGACACAACCAACTCAAATGCCATAACTAGACTACTTTAGATAATGGAATAAATATTGCGGTAAATCAACACATCCACAATAGACAATTTTTTTTGCAATTTCAATCCAACTTTATTGTATTAACAAGCTTTAATCAATTGTTTACAACTCCTATACCAGGGATGACGACCTTCATACAATCACTGATACAAGAATACAACTAGGGTTTTGTGTCAGTCCTTTGACAACCAATCTACCCTGAACAAGACAAAACTTGACCTACTTACTGATGTGGCACCCCACAACCCTTTCATTCCACGTGGCCTGAACACATTTTCCTTTCCTTTGGCTCCTAATCTATAGTAATACCAATCTGCCTCTATCAATGAATCCTGCTAGTTTATGTCACTGAACACTGCTCACTAATCTTCCCTTTAGCTGATCATTAGTCCATCATTGAATCAACACATAGGGTCTTCTTGTGAGTTGTTCACAAATTTGTTTGTGAAAAAATCTTAGGTTGCTCACTTGCTGCTCCTCAACACTTTGTGACTTCTTCCCTCTATTTCCTTCCCATGGTGCTCTAATGAAGACAAACTTAGGGCATGGAGGGCCACCATTTATGACTATCAAAAGTCCTTCTCCAACAGTCAAATTAGGGTTTGTTCATAAACCCACTTGGATACCCTTATTCTTTCAAGTGAAAAACCCTTAGGCTTCACTTCCTTTGCACTCCTAACAGTCCTTAAATTCCTTATCAAATGATTGTTCTTAGGGTTGATTTGGAACTTATTGTCAACCCTCCAACTGCTCATTTTGAGTGTGTAGATAGTTGTCCAAACTCGGACCTTCTACCCACTAGTAACACAACTTAAGATGACAAAACATACCTCTTCTACCTGAGATCCTCCTTGGTGTTGTGCCCTAGGTTCTGAGGTTTTTGGCCCACTAGTTAGGGCTTCTTGTACCACTGTAACCAACCCTCAAATTGACCTCAAACCTCCCTTAACTTCTTCTTTTCCCTTCTTCCCTTCTAGCCTTGCCTTTCCACAATACTCAACCTCCTACTAGGTTGTTATTATAGACTTCGTATGGCCCAGAACTACTCTAAACTATGGCTCCTTCAAACTTGACTTAACAAATAAATGCATCCTACTAAATAGAGATAAACTAGCACAAAATTAGCCCAAAATCCCTCCTTCTTTTGCTATCTTCTTTCTCCAAGAACTCAACCTGCTATCATGAGAAAACAGAACCATAAACTACCTCTTTTCCCTCCTTTGTTAGGCTTCCCTTGGCTGTGGCTATCTCATAGGTGTCTTCCACTATGAAGTGTTGCACTTGGATGTGAGGAATGAGGCTCCACATCTCCTTATTTATATGTCTTATTAGGCTAACAACCAACCCTTCAAGAAGGGTCTTTTCAAGTCAAGGCCGATTTGGTCACTAGGACAATTAGCCCACATAAAACATATAGAAATTAATATCTCACAATTCACAAATCCTCTCTTGGTGTTCTTGGCAGCCCCTTGCTCCTTTAAGGGTGCTCTACCATCTCCATGGGTCAAATCATCAAAATGCATGGTTTCAAACCTACAAGCTTGGGTACAAAGCCCACATCTTGGGTGCTTAGCCCACAAATCCCTTTTGTGGTACCAAATCCGCCACAACCTTATACCCTAGGGTTTGTAGTACCTCTCAAGCTATCAATATTAATAAAAATAGGCCCATGGCATAGATTCATCAATCATATCTAGTCTGTGCACTTTGGGAGGTGTGAGGTCCTTCTTTTGGGGAATGTGGCTTAAAATGGCTAGTGCTTCAGCTACAATATGATTAAGGATCAAAGTCTTGTCCTGAAAAATAGGTTTTCTCCTGGCCAACAATACTCCCCAACAAATAATGAAAGGGAATGATTTTATAGAGAGACAACAAGGATTTGAGCACCACACCTTCCAGAATTCTTCCAAATCTAGACCTTCCCATAAAACAAAGTGACAAAGGGCATTCTTGCATGTTATTGACACTCACTAATAAAAAGGGAAAGAAATGAATAGGTGCAGACTACTTCCCTCACTATTTTTTCACAAAGAACACCATCTCGGTCCACTCAAGAACCATTTTTGCAATGTATCCCATGTTGGCACTTCTCACTATTAAGTACCACATGGACAATTTTTCTTTTGGTGGGAATTTTTCACACCATAGCACTTTCCACCACCAAATATGATCAAGTGGCACTCTGTCAGCCATTAGAAAGAGGAAACCTAGCTTAACGATGTAAATCCAAAGGGGGATTTGCTCCAAGTGAACTCATCATCTCTGTTTACCAATATGATATGACCATTAGAGAGCGCTTGCAAATATACCTACCATGGGCCACAATGAACCTCCTCCAATCCTAGCTCCTTGGTTGAAAGCCAACCATGACTCCAAATTTAAGAAGTTGCAGGAAAAATAATTAAGATATTAGTTAAACATACACATTAAAAAATGTAACAAGATTGTTAAACAATGAGATTTACCTAAAAAATATTGATAATTGAATTAAAATTACAAAAGTCCTATTCCAAAATAAACACATATATTGGCACAAATACAAAATAAACACACTCACAATATGAGTTAATAAGTTTCAATCTAACATAGACTCATTGTCTTACATAGCCACTTGTTTTAATATGTATAGATCCATCTTAACTATAGATTTATCAAGTGTTAGAGGGATAGAGGGATCAAATCTCTCAAGGTGCAAAACTCTTTTTTGAGTGTAAAACTTGAGGAAAGATTTGCAACCTAGAGATTTGATCCCTCTAAACGCTTGATAGATCCCAAGTTAAGATGGTTTATATTTTTATCATATTTTATTTTATATTTATTAAATAGTTTTTGTATAATAAAATATATTTATATTAATTTTTTTTTTATATAAGTTAATAATTGATTCAAATAGAATTTCTTTATTCTCATTTGTAATTAAAAAAAAATTTATTAATATAATTTGATAAAAAAATTCTTGATTATTTGACTTTGTATTTATAATTCACGATTAAGTATGCAAGTTGTATGATCAATTTCTTTAAACATTTATATTAAAATATGTTGCAATTGAAATATACAATTGAATGGATTCATGTTTTGTGGGTTAATAGGCTATACCTTATCTTTGCGCTACATATACAGTTGTCTTTAGTGCGATTTTTGGACTTTTTATGGGCTGAATCCGGTGAAAAAATTTGAGGTGAAATCTTGATTTGTGTTATTTAAACTAATTTTTTTGTTTGTATATATGGATTCAACACTCTTGAAAACCCCTAGAGCACTGGGATTGCACAGGATTACCCATCAAGCTTGTGATTCCAATAAATTCCTGCCAAATTTTAGAGAAATTCGACCAGAAAAATCCACCATAAACACTTCCAAAAAATCCTACTAGAAACAACTCCCATATACAATCCCAACTCCCATATACAATCCCAAGATATTAAGTCTTCCGGCTCTAACAGATTTTCAACAGAGTGTTTCGAGCGCATTCCCCATCCCCATGTGCCACAAAAAGGATCATTATCATCCCCATTTCTACGAATGAACAACCTAACACATTTCAGAATTATGAAGTCCTTTCTGGCTGTTTTGTCTCTACGCCAGAGGTTGGACCAGATCACCTCTGTGAAGACATGTTTCCACTCAATCTCCTTCTGTCATATTTTCAGGGAGCAGAATTTCCCAACGGGTTTTCCAATTGTGGAATTTTTGTGATACCTGGACAGATTCATTTTGAGTGCTTGGAATAGGATACCATTATTGGTTTTGGAGCATTACCCTTCGCTTGGGGTTCTCTTTTTTTCTACGCGTTGCTAGACTTTTCCTTTATGATCAGATTGTATACTTTATGCTATAATGGCTCCTCCCCTGTTTTGCAGCGGGAGTGCTCTGTTCCTATTGCTGCATATGCTATAATATCTTTTTGCATATTTTGATGATTCCAGTTTTCACAGATGTTGTGGTTAAAATTTTTGTAACTGTAACAACTTATATTAATATATGAACTGTTATTTTTTCTCTTGAAAAAAAATTCAAAACCCAACAATGATAGAATTCTCAGTGGAAATGATCGCGAGTTACAGATTGCCTATATGCCAGGGGAAATCTGTGTGCTTTCCACAACAAGTACGGACATATGGAGGTCATAATTGTTGCATGGCTCATTGGTTGAGTACAAATTGGGACATAACTTCATCGCTTGAGTAAAATTCATAAAAAGTCTATGAGATAAATTCAAACTTAATTAAGGCCTAATCAGAGTCTCATAGAAATGCAGGCCATCAAACTGGGCATTAAGCGTTTTCAGTCACCGCCCCTCCCCTTATTTCTTGTTATCATCCCCCATTTCCATGAATGAACAATCGACACATTACATAATTAAAATTCACTCACCATGATCCCATATGAAAGCCTAGGAATCACTGAATTCTCAATGGAAATGTCTGTCAGTTGCAGATCGCCCATATGCCCGTGAAGGTCTGTGTGATTTCCCAATGACTACTAGCAGATGGAGGTAAAAAAACGTTACATGGTTCATCACTAGGGTAAAAATTGTGACATAACTTCATCGCTGGAGTAAAATTCATTTTTTCTATGAGATAAATTCAGACTTAATCAATGCCTAATCAGAGTCTCGTAGAAATGCATACCATCAAATTGGGGAGAAAAATATGCCTTCCACTGCCCCTGCTATGATTTTCCATTTCATTCCTCGTTCTACCAGCTTCAACTTTCATTCTGCACACCCAAAAACCACCATGATTAGAAAACCTGGCTCCAACTATGTTGACAGTAAACCCTTACCACTTCAAAAATTACTCATAAAGATTAAATTACCTTTAATTGCTACATAATTACACAGGCAATCACCAAAATTCCTTTTAATTGCTACAAATTTGGTTATTGTGCGAGGAAACTACAAAGATAAACATGAATTTTAGTCCTATGAGCAATCAGACAATATTCACCTTTAAAATATGAGAGGCCGAGAATGACATTATATAGGATAGGAAATCCGTAGAAATGTGGACCATCAAACTAGGGAGCAAACGATGCCGCCAAGTGCCCCTCATCTATGTTTCCATGGAATTCGTCGTTCTGTTGGCACCCAAAAACCACCATGATTAGTAAACCTAGCTCCGGTATGTTAACAGTAACCCTCCCCTCTTGACAAATTATTCATAGAGATTAAAAAGCAACACTCAATGTGAAAATAACTACATAATTGGTATCTGTTGTTGATGGACGACGGTGAGACTCGAAGATACAGAAAGATCTAATGGCAGCAACTGTAGCTGCAATTGTTGTAATGCTCCTACCAGTTTATGATGCAAATTTATATACCTTGATATTAGGCTAGTGATCCAGAGTCATTTTGCGGGTCTGCATGCCTATGTATTGTGTATTTATGTTTTGTATAATTGTAGTTGTAATTGTTGTAATACCCCTGCCAGTTTATGATGCAAATTTATATATCTGGGTATTAGGCTAGTGATCGAGAGTCATTTTGCGGGATTGAATGCCTATGTCTTGTGTATTTATGTTGTGTATATTTTGAGAGCTAGCATGCTTAAACATATTTTTCGGTCTTGAGCATGTGACCAAAAGGCCACACTTGTAAATATGTTGTAAATGATGTACATGTTTTATAATAAAATAATATAAAGTAGGCTGGCTGTGGAGCCCACCCCACGGTAAGAGTTGAGGGGCTGTACAACTCCATGAATAAGAAATGAGATGTTTGGTGACCAATGTTGGTAGTAATAAAGACACTCGGGCCCACATGGGTTTGGTGTGCCACATGGTGGAGAGAGGCCACACACACAATTTCTTGGAGGCATTATGATTATGGCAATAACTACTATGATTCTAGTGATTGTTTAGAGGATGGTTTTTGAGTTCAGCGCTGAGCAACTCGCTGGCAAGCCCTAAGCTTGGGTTTGGACTAGCTGAGAGTTGTTTTATTTTTTTCCTAGATCGTGCCTAAATAGCTATGGAGCAACATGGTTGTTTGGTTGGCACATTGAAAATTGATGTGGTTTGGAGGGTGCTTGGAACCCTGGAGTTGCATGGTTGTTGGGTTGGCACCATGGCAGTTGATGTGGCTTAGAGGGTGTCTGGAGCCCAGGAGCAACATGGTTGTTGGGTTGACACCTTGGCCATGGAGGCGATGTTGTTTCTTGTCACCTTTTCCTATGGAGTTGCATTCCTTGCTCAAGGGTGACCAGTGGTTGAAATCCATGAACCATATCGTCTATGGTAAGGTGGAATGTGGAGAGCCCGCAATGAGTCAGCATTTCTATATTGATAACTAGTTCATTTTGTGTGACATGTGGAATGTTGATTTTATGCTTGAATCCTTAGTTCCAAGGTTATGTGTTTGATATGGTTAATTATCTTGTATTTCCACCATGCCTTCCTGTGTATGAAAGTATACGTGCCATGCTTACAATTTATACGCTATTTTTGATATAAACCCTAAATCAAGGTTTGCTAATTACATGCGTATATTATTCTATTATGCATAAGTTTAATACACTACATTTAAATCCTAATTCCGCGTGAAGCACTACATGGACTGCTTGTTAAGTATACATGTTTTAATAAATCCAAAGCCAAGGTTGAAACCCAGGTGACAAACTTACGATGGGGTTTACACAGAGTTATAGGTGGGATTTGACTACGAGCTAGAGTTCAATAAATGGTATTTATGCATTATGAGCTTCTGCAAGAAACTAGTGAATTAATCAATTTTTTTTGGTTAAGGTTAAACAGTGTTGCCTGATAGGTGGTCGGGGATGTTACAATTGTGAACAGAGGCATATTCACTACAATCTCATTTTTCTTATTAACTAATTATCCCTTCTATGAATCACACAAGCAATCACCAAAATTCCCTTTATTTGCTACAGAATGACACACACAATCACCAAAATTCCTTTTAATTTCTACAAAATCACACATGTAATTTCCAAAATTCCCTTTAGTTGCTATAGAATAACACAACCAATCACCCAAATTCCATTTAATTGCTATAAAATCACATGCACAATCACCAAAAATTATTTTAATTGCTACATATTCGGGGACTCCAAAATCATTATTAATTGGTTCAATAACACATCTGCATGCCATGTTCACTCACTCAGGAACATATTGGATGATGCCATGCATTTAAAATCACAATTTGATTATATTTCTTGTCTACACATTTATAGGGAACACAATCAGGTTGCCGATCAATTATCCAAGGAGGTCGCGAACCAGCCCAGAGGTCTATGGTTAATTCAAGAGCAGCAGGAGGCAGAGCATTTTCAGTACTACCACAGGCCATACATCGATCAGCTATATTAGAGGGCTGATAGGCCCTAATTACAACTATTATACTGCAACACACATCAACTATCTATGCCTTATATATTTTTGTATAAATCTTTTTACTGAACAGTCATTGTATACCCTCTATGGGTAATTTTTGTATAGAATTATTTTTTGAAGGCTATGGCCTAACATATAACATATGCCTTTAGGCATCTACAACATGTAATTTTCCAAATTAATAGAAAATTACGATTTTTCCCCAGGGAAAAAATACATATAATGACATATTAATGTATTTGACTTTTTTTTATTTTTTATTTTATATATATATATATATATATATATATATAAATTTATAAATGTCATGTTTATGAATATAAATTATCATTATTTTAATTTATATAGTGGATCTTAATTTATGGCCTATATTTATATATTTCTCTAAGGCTTTCACACATAATTTTATTTCTAATCATAAGTATATTAATTAAATTTAAATATGATGTTTTGAAATATCATAGTTATGAATATTAATCATTATTATTTAAATTTCTTTTAATGTGATATGCATATTTAAGTTGAGATTGCTCTTTTTTTTTATTTAAAATATATATATATATATATATAGAGTAATTTTTTTTTTTTTTTTAAAGAGACATGTGACCACTTGAAATTGAACAAGAAAATAATTAAACATCTTTCTCATATCGGGTTATGAAAATATTATTATAATATTAGTTGATTTTATTATTATTATTTGTTGATTTTATTATTTCTTACTAAGTATTTTTATCAAAACAAACACTATTACTAACATTAATATTTTTTATTAGTTATTTATTAGAAAAAGAAATAATTGAATTAAAGGTTATTTGTCTTTTATTATATTATTTATATGATAAATAATATAAATATTATTTGAAAGTAGTAAGACCTAAATTGATGTTGTCTTTGTTATTAGTTGACTTCCTTATACCCTCCATAAACCCCCATTTTAGCTATAATATACTCTTTCCTTATGTATATTAAAGGAAAATCATACCACCAGGGTTAAGAGGTAATAGAATGTTGTTAATAGTTAATTATCCATAGTTTTGAATGCATTGAAAGGGCTTAATTTATATTGTTCCCACTAATGAAGGTTGATGGAGATAGGTCTGGCAACTCATTCAAGTTCTTGCAACCAAATTTCATGGTTAACTTAGGCATGTGCTTTTAAGATGGGAAAGAGCACATGGTTACTTTTCACAACATCCTCAAGAGTCACCCTCATCTGCTAGATCTAGTTGATGGTCATATAGGGAAGCATAAGTTGGAAATTAAATTGACGGCCAACTACTTTTGGCACACAAGCAAAACATGGAAAAGGATGGCTAAGATTGTTGGCTTGCATACAAGGTTCACATATTTTGAGTGCGATTGCATCATTCCAGATCCTTATTGTTCCAAATTTGCAAATGAATGGCTGAACTATTGGACCATTCCTTAGTTTAGTTATGTCGAAATAAGCTTTATGAACATTATGTTATGCCCTATAATCTATAAAAGCAACACCAAAGTCTTCAAACATGGTTAGTTGTGGTCTATTCTCTAAGTTTATATTGTAAAACAACCACACCAAATTGCTGGACACTTCTTCACTTATTTGATGTAATGTAATATTTGAACCAAGAAATGGAAAGATTGTTGTTGATGTTATTTCACATGTCTTTGTTTTGAATCTAAGAGTAACTTAAGGTTTCTTTAGAGCAACATGTGTTGGTTGGTAAGGGCCCACTAAATCAACCTTAATGCCTCGGTGTGTGTTAGATTCTCTGAAATGAAGCTCTATTGTGTGTTGATTTGAGATTCATAGATACAATTCGAATATCAACTTGTATGCTTTGGTTCTGAGCATTATATTTTGATTGATACGTGAATAAGATTTTATGCGTGTATGCAGACAACAATAGTTTCTTGTAGACCAATTTTTGATATTAATCCTCACAACTAAGTTAAATAATTGTGGTTCAATGAATCTTTGATGATAATATTGTGTGTGTTTCATAAAGTCGATTTGATTATGCATTTGATTTTATATTAGATTGATGTTTTGCAAAATCATAAGAGTTCATTGAAGGAGTATTAATGCAATGCAATCTTTCATGCCTACAAGAAAGCATTTGAGTGTGAAAGACTATGGTGGATAAATGAAGGGGCCCTTTGTCAATTACCAATGATTTCCCTAGTTAGAATCCTTAAATTTTTTTGTTGATTAATAAGCTGGTCATTGTCTGTGGTGAGCACCAGTATTACAACAATGATGCTGCAACTCCTGGGCTGCCTACTTTACTCTTATCAACCCGGTAGTTCGTAACAAACTTGGAAGCGACGGTGCTGTATGCACAAGTACTAGTTCTTACTGCAGGTTGTCACTTGGTTAGCCGGCACAAGATCACTAGGAGCTCAAGCCAACTTCTATGGATTCCAGAAGAAGCTATATATGTGATGAAAAGAGAGAAAGACTACTCTACATATACTATTCTAACTGCGGAAAGGAGAAAGACTGAAATGTAAAGCAAGCCAAGTAAATCCTAATTAACCAACTAACCCTACTTTTGCAGAAAGCACTATAAAAACCATGAAAATAATGCCATTATCTATTCAAAGGAGTAAACAACATCTAACTTAGCTATTTCTGGAAGTAAATGAGCAAAAAACATCTTTTTGGATTTTTATGTATTTTTTATGTGAATTTGACATGCATGTAATTTATTGTTTATGAATGTGGCAGCGAATAGGTGGTGTTGAAGGGTGGTTTTGGAACTTGAGAGGATGTAGGATGGTTTTCTTGGGTCCTAGGAGGTCTCAGGTGGCCTTCTGGAGGCTTTTCCCACACTCGGCCTTCAAAAGAAAGCCTACAGGAAAATCTATAGGAGGACACAAGAAATCTACAGGAGGAAAAACAACGTTCTATAGGAGGCCTATAGGAGGAGGCCTACAGGAGGAGGCCGAGAGCAGTTTTGGCTATTTTGAGGGTGTGAGAGTGGGTGGAAAAGGTGGATGAGAGTTGGAATGAAGTGTTAGGGCACCTAGGGTCTACCAAGAATCATTAGGAGAAAGAAATATGATTGGATTTGCTCAAAGAGAGAGAAATAAATTCTATGGAAAATGCAGGAAACTAAGGCAGAATTGAGGGGAGACTTGGGCGACCTATAGGGCATGGATGGGGTGGAGGATGGGATGGTTGATAAGCTAGCCTGTTGCTAGAAGATATCTGCTGCATAAACAACTGATAGTCAACCAATGAGATTAAGCAAGCAATGAAATAAGTGCTTCTAGAAAAAAACAGAGTTTTGCATCAAACTAGTCTAAATTGTGATCTATGAAAGGAAATGCTGAGAAATGTTGCAAGAAAGGAAAGCATGAATGAAGACTATTGTAAATAAATAATTGATCATGATGAAGAAGTTTTGAAGCAAAACAAAACTAGACTATTAACCACTAAAAAGCTGCAAACACTAGAAGTCCTATGAAGGAGGAAAATTTGTGTTTTTGGGGCAGCAAGAGGGTCTTTGCCTCAAATCATTGCCCCAAAGGGAGGAAGAGAGGCCAATGTACTATTGCTAGCCTTTTGGATTTTTTCTTTATCACTGCTTAACCTGCTATAGAAAGCACAAATGGAAGCAAACTATTGAATCATAAAAAATAACCTATTCTTAACCATAAGAGGAATGCATCTAACAACAACCTAATCTACAAACTGAAATGAAAACATAGAAATACAACTAAAGAGGAGCTTGGCTACTTGGATTGGGCCCTAATGCAAGAGCTTCATCCCTCTGAGGTAACTCAGTGCTAACTCAAAAAGGATTCCATCTTTATTTCCAAAACAATAACAAGATTACATGAAACTGTCACAAAATAATAAGCTTGAAGTTGAGCAGAGTTTACATAAGAAAAAATGTA
The DNA here is from genome assembly GCA_031772625.1 of Pinus tabuliformis. Taxonomy (NCBI): domain Eukaryota; kingdom Viridiplantae; phylum Streptophyta; class Pinopsida; order Pinales; family Pinaceae; genus Pinus; species Pinus tabuliformis. The sequence continues at coordinate 245,623,277 of CM062808.1, read as the reverse complement.
GCAAAAATCCAACAAAAATTCGACAAAAATCCAACCCTAGTGAGGCCCTAGGCCTCTCTACTTATACAAATGAAGCTCCCAACAACTTCCTCAAAATTAGGGAGGCTTGGCTCCCAAAACTCGAGATAAACATCAGTTATCCTCCACTTGCTCGGCTGCCTGCTAATGCATGACTTGGCTGCCTGTACTCCGAGCTGAATGAAGGGGAATTCGAAGTGGGGAGTAATAAATGAGGGGGATTCCCTCCTATAAATCCTCTCCTTTTTCCACTTCGAGTTATTGCTACCATTTTTCCACTGGATCCTCGACTTTGACCACAAAATTCATCAAAAATCTGCATTAAACACATATTAGACCACATGGCATCATAACTAACTCAACTCACTCTATAAGCATAAATATAATTATAAAATCATACAATAAGCTAAGAGAATGGTTGATTTGACTAGGTTAGGAGGTAAAATGAGCCCATATAATTACCCATTGATGAGGCTCATCATCACCCCCTACTGAAAGTGTTGCTCATCCTCTGAGCAACTTAGTCCATCTCCTCATCTTTTATGGCCCTGGTGGCCTCCCTAGCATCCCATGCTTCTGATGTGGTCTCCTCTTCTTTGTCATAGAATCCTGCCTTCCTGTCTACCTCTTCCCACTGCTATTGCTCTTCTTCTTCTTTTCTACCTTCTAGCATGCCTAGCAGTAATGGGGGACTCAATTTGAGGCCAATCCAATTGACCTTCAACCTCTACATGGAGTGCTTGTACATTGGCACTCTCCTTAATGCCTCTTTCATCCTCATTGGGGAATGATATTCCCTGATCTGCAGATTGTGTGGTAAGGTGTTCCATCTCCTCATACATGCATGCACACAGTCATCCCCAAGTAACCTTTCCATATCCTCAAAATGTGCAATGGCTTGAGCCTGATCACTGATATATCTAGGGGCAATCTGAGGATTATGTGCAAGCAGGTTATGTGTGTTGATGAGTGCCATGGGGTCTGATGGCTCAGCTCTGATCATTAAGGGCTCATTCTGTTCTTTTATCATCAACCTTCTTATTTTTGTTGCCCTTAACTCTTCATGGTTCATCCATGAGGCCATGGCCATAAGTTGCAGGTCCCCTAGCTTAGCATTGGGGTCCCTTACATTCATGTATGTGAGGGCCATGTTATGCAGATAGAATTCTACCATATTTGCCTTATCTTCTGATGTGCTTTGGTCACACAGGTCCATAAATTGTCTGTAATCTTGGAAAGGCATTGTGCCTCTTTGTGCCAAAGTCTTGATTTGAAATTGCATCCGTTGGTCCTTGAGATACAGGCCATATGACTTTGCCGGTGTCCTACATTGCAATGCCTCCATGGACCAACTGGCCATGCATGCTAGTTGGGTCTCTTTCTCTTACAACTGTCTTCTTAGTAATTCATTTTCAGTTTCAAGGTGATTTCTTGTGATTTATTCTCTATTTCTGGCAACACTTAACTCTCTGCCCATTTCTCTGAGTTTGTTCTCCATATGGCCAATATCCTCAACTCCTTTGGATTTGGCTATTTGCATCCACCTATGGGTCCTTATTCTTTCTTTCTCCAATTCAAAGAATAGTGGAATTATAAATTTTTGTGGAATGATTCTTCCCCCCTCAAGAAGATTGTAGTAAGAGCCAAGACTAGGCTGGGGATCAGGTTCTTGTGCCTCTGTTTCTTCCCCCTTTCCCTGTGGCTGTCATTCTATCATTTTTTCAAGTTTTTCGGTCTCCTGTAGTTTTGACAGGGTCTCCTGTAGAACAGTCTGTGCCTCCTGTAGGACTGTTTTTGAGTCTTGTAGTTCTACTTTTTCTTTCCATGTGGGAGATCTAGGAGTCCCCATTTCATAAGTGATAGGTGCCTTGGAAGGGGATTCTTTTCCTTGGGCAGAGGGTGAATCTTCAATAATAATTAGCACTTTAGAAGAAGGCTGGGGTTTCCCTATTTTGATCCTTGTGCTCTTCCTAGCCTTGAAATACATTGAGGTCTGCCTCTTCCTCTTTTGTTTTGGTTTAATTGGTGTGTTGAGGGTAGTGAGAGCAGCTGCTGCCTCTCTTTCTAGGGTCTCAGGAGACACTTCTGTCTTTTTTACCCCTTTTTCTCCTCCTTCTGTCTCTTTCTCTGTCTCTGTTTGCTCTGTTCCTTCAGTTTTCTCCTCCTCTCTTTTGGTTTCTTCCTTCTTCCCTTTTTGTCCCTCTAAATCACCAGTTTCTTCACCTTCTCCCCCTTGCTGCTCTTCCTCCTCACTACCAATAGGGCTAATATCATAGGTCAGGGCCTTTATGTCATCTTCAGCAGTCATGTTTCAGAAAATTTCCCATGCTATGGGGATTGTAAATGTATGGAGGGCTTCTTCCACTAAAATTTTGATTAACCCATGTTGAGATAGCTGGTTTGGATTTCCTGCTTTTACTTTAGTACTGGAGTCAATGAGGGACTGCACGAGGAAGTAGGGGATGCTGAGCTTTTGAGGGGCTAGAGTGTCCATTCCATACCTTAATTCATGCATGATTCTAAAGTGGTAACCATGACAATTCTATACCTCCCCTCACAGGAAATATACTTGATTATCTGATAGCTAACCTCATCCCAAGGGTATGGTATGCTAGCGCTTCTTATGCCATTCTTATCTTCTACAGGGGTTTCATTGTTTTGGAAGAAGTTTTTCTTGGCAGCTTGGCCAATTGATTTGTCATCCTTTACTCCAAGGCAACCCAAGAGCAAGGGTAGTGACCCTACTAATAAATTTAGGGGTTATCTCCATGGAAAGGCCTCTAAAGGTGATAGTGGCATGTGTTCTGGAGTGAGGGACCAAAGAGTGGGCAAAATCCTGAGCAATCTCCTCATCAAACCCTCTGAATTTCTAAAAAATGCTCATCCAATTTGCTCTTGTGAATATGTCCACTACTTGGGGGTGTGCATGGAGCCTAGAGAAGTTGGTGGGATCCTTCCTCATAAAACATCCTATCATTTTGTCTATGCTTCCTTGGAAAACCAACTATGGAAATGGAGAGAACAATTTTTGAATAAAACAGAGAGACTGTGTTTTTTTTTCTTTTTTTTTTTCAAGAAATAAGCAACAATTCTTTTTATGAATTTTCTCCACCAAAAGTTCTATTTTCTCCTCAAAATTAAACCATTTCTTGCATATTTTGATATTCAATGGAGGTATGCCAAGAACCTACCTCTTCAGCCCGAGAATTGTGCTAAAAACCATGTTTTCCCTCTCCAAAACAACTCACTGGCCCTCCTGTAGGATTCCTGTAGGTTCTCCTGTAGAACCTGTAAGTGCTCCTGTAGAAAACACCGAGAGCAGGGATATGGGAGAGATCAGTGGAGAATGATGGTTACGAGGCTTGTGGGGGCACGAGAAGGTAGCAGGAGTGGAGTTTCGAGGAGAGAATGAAGGAAAAAGATGGTGAGTGTGCTTCGGGGAGGAGTACTTATTTCTTTTTATGGATATTTCCGGTGATGGAGGGTGAGCTGGCCAAGTGTACGTTGGCCCCATTCAGACCGTTGGTCCCCACCTGCCTTGTCATCATGGCCCTTTCCTCGTAATCATCCCTCATGATTGCATCAGAGTTCACACCGCCTCCACTACCTGTCCTTGACATCTCTCTTGAGTTTGACTAAGCGCACGTGTGAGTGACATCTTCAGATGAGTGAAGTCAACTGGATGAAGGTGGCTAAGTTAACTGGCCACCTCAACCTCAACCAACCTCAACCATCTCGTTGCTATTGCATGCTCTCTAATTATACAAATGCAGATAGAGGAGCGGGTTAGTTACTTACCTGAGATCCGAATGCGTTTGCTGTGAGGTGCTATGGCCTTTCCTTCTGCTGCATGCCTTTATTTCTTTTGATGCATGCTTGTCTGCTTGCTGAGGTGTGGTTGTGCTTTGTGCAGGTTCCTTTCTGGCTAGATCTGATCTTCAGGTGTCTGCTTCAACCTTTAGATTTTCACCCTCATGCTGCTGATGCTAGATTTTAATGGGATCAACTGCTACAGGAATTTCTACATGAGCTCCTATAGGTACTTCTCCCTTTGAAATTTTAGCTTTTTTTCTGTGCTTGGAGCTGTGAAGATGATGCCAAAAATGCAAACAGAGATGGAGAGGTAATAGGTAGTATTCAGGTGAGGTGGATGGTGCTGTTCCTTTTCTTATATTTTTTTCTTTTTCTAAAAAATTGTTTTTGTTGTTGTTGGGTTTTTTTTAATGTTTTTTTCTTGGGCAGGAAGAAGAATGATGCTTGGGATGTGATGCAGGTCTAGAAATGATGGAAAAGAGGTTTGAAGATTGTAGGAGGATTTATAAATCTTTTATGAAGCTTCCATGTTCCTCAAACTACCTTTAAAATCCAATTCTTGCTCTCTGTAATTTCTACAGGACCCTCCTATAGAAAACACAGAGCCTCCTGTAGAAAACACAGTTTTTGAAAAAGAAGCACAGTGAGGTGAAAAGAATGCCAAGAATGATGGATAAAAGTGTGGAGAAGATGAGATGGGTGCTGGTATGAATGTCAGGGTCCCCTTGGCACCTTCTTCTACTCCCTGTAGTCCTCCTACAAACCTGCAATGCAACAAAAAATTCTCCTTTTTTTTTTTTTGAAAACAACTAGGGCACCTCAGAGAGGTTTTCACCCTAATTGCCTGCCCTGGGCGCCTCCAAGGGAGGTTTTCACCCAGGGATCTTATTTTTCTCTTTTTTTTTGTCATCACTGGGCTGCCTCAGAAGAGGTTTTCAACCCAATGATGGGATTCAAGCGCCTCATGGAGGTTTTCACTTGAGTCCTTATTATTTTTTCTCTTATTTTTCATTTTTTTCTCCTACCCTACCCTACTTGAAAAACAAAATCACTTTCAAGTATAAGAATACTTCCAATGGAGCCATGTGCACATCAAGATGATAGAAAAAATGATGTGGAGGCTTGAAATGTATGCTTTGACATGTACCTGGATTTCAGAGACCAAATGATTTGACTTTGAAAGGATCAAGCATAGTTGAGGAAGAGAGTGATGCTGCAACTTAGTGACTGTTTGGAACCATATTTCAATATAGTTGTGATGTCCTTGGTCCTTTTGCTGATCTGGATCATTCTTCATGTCTTCTTCTACCATGACCTTCACATCTTCCTCTTTTTGCTGATTTTTCTCTTGAACACATGGAGGATTTGATGGTAACCATGAGGGAGCTCTCTCGATCTCTAATTTTGATGTCTTCTCTTCATCAAGTGCATTCCATGGTTCTTTGATCTTCTCTTTTGAATCTTCTTCTTCTAGATGTGGTCCTTTAATGATATCAATATAATCTTTTTTTTTCAATACTCTTCCTAAGCTATGGTGAATACCATTGAGCTCAAGAGGAGTTGTTTGGAAGTGTTGTGCCTCAGCATTGTAAATGGGTTGAGCTACTTAAATGTGTGGGTTTGGAAATGGTGGTATAGGTAGTCGAGTGGGAGTGTATATTTGAGATGGATGTGGATGGGGTTGTGGTTGGGCAGGTGGTGGAGGTAGAAGAGCGGGAAGAGGGATGTATTGGGGCCTCCACCCCTGATGAGATGCATTCCACTGAGGTTGCGGCTAAGAATAGGGTTAAAATGAATGGGTGGCTGGTTGGGCATGATATGGAGATGTGAAGGACCAAGGAGGAGGTGTGGACCAGGAAGGATGAGCAAGGGGACCCCAAGAAGGTATGGATGTGACTTGGTTGGGGTTATAGTATGCCTGAGATGTCCCTTGCATCCCCTGCTGATATGGTCTAGGTCCATGCGGCCTCCTTTGGTTTATGTAATAGATCTGTTCAGTGGCTCCTTTAGCCCCTTGGTATACAACTTTAAGTCCGGGCAAGGAAGGGCACTTATTTGTAGAATGATTTTCTTCACAGATTGAACAAACCTCTATAGAGTTCAATGGGCATTCATTCTTAGGATGCCTCCTGGTGCATCTAGGGCAAAAAATGGCCAAAGCCCTCTCTGCTTCCTCTTGTTTTCTTTTGATATGTAAGGTATCCATTTGCATGGCAAGAATCTACAACATCTCACTCTTGAAGTCTTCCAACATGTTTCCAATTTCACCTTTAATGGATGAGTTGGAAGAAAAGGTACTGCCCCCAACATTTCTGTTTTCAGCCATTGGCTCCAGAGGAATGTTTTCTTCTTCTTCTTCCCCTATAGGTTCTTCAAATATATCTGGATGTTCACCTAAGGGTTCTTCTTGATTATAGCCACCGAAGAAGAGAGAAGGTTGGCTGTGTGAAGCAGTGGGGGTGTTGGGCAAACATTTTCCTGAGTTATCTCTATTCCTACGAGGCATGAAAAGAAATATTTTTGGTTGGTTTTTGTTTCTTTTTTCCCCACACTAATAGTACCTGCAGAAACTGCAATTGATTGAACAAAACAAATTGCAACTGACTGAAATGAACTTGCTGAAATGAAATTTGCAGAATTTGAAAAGGAAAGCAAGGAAATGCAGAACTTGAAAGGAAAGGAAATGACCAGTCTACTCTTGCTGAAATGAAATTTGCAGAATTGAAAAGGAAAACAAGAAAATGCAGAACTGAAGAAAAAGAAAGGACTAGTCTACTTTTGCTGAAATAAACTATTAGCAGAATGTTGCAAGAAGAAAATAGAAGAAAGCAGTAATCACAGAATACTCTAACGCTTCCCCGGCCACAGTGCCAAAAAGTGGTGAGCACCAGTATTGCAGCAATAATGGTGTAACTCCTAGGCTGCCTAATTACTCTTATCAACCCGGTAGTTCGTAACAAACTTGGAAGCAACAATGCTGTATGCAAAAGTACTAGTTCTTACTGCAGGTTGTCACTTGGTCAGCTAGCACAAGATCACTAGGAGCTCAAGCCAACTTTTATGGATTCCAGAATAAGCTCTATATGTGATGAAAGGAGAGAAAGACTACTCTACAGATACTATTCTAACAGCAGAAAGGAGAAAGACTGAAATGTAAAGCAAACCAAGTAAATCCTAATTAACCAACTAACCCTACTTTTGCAGAAAGCACTATGAAAACCATGAAAAGAATGCCATTATCTATTCAAAGAAGTAAACAACATCTAAATAAGCTATTTTTAGAAGTAAATGAGCAAAAAACATCTTTTCGGATTTTTATGTGAATTTGACATGCATGTAATTTATTGTTTGTGAATGTGGCAACGAATAGGTGGTGTTGAAGGGCAGTTTTGGAACTTGAGAGGATGTAGGATGGTGTGGTTGGGTCCTAAGAGGTCTTAGGTGGCCTTCTGGAGGCTTTTCCCACACTCGGCCTTCAAAAGAAAGCCTACAAGAAAATCTACAGGAGGACACATGAAATCTACAGGAGGAAAAACAATGTTCTACAGGAGGCCTATAAGAGGAGGCCGAGAGTAGTTTTGGCTGTTTTGAGGGTGTGAGAGTGGGTGGAAAAGGTGGATGAGAGTTGGAATGAAGTGTTAGGGCACATAGGGTCTACCAAGAATCATTAGGAGAAAAAAATATGATTGGATTTGCTCAAAGAGAGAAATAAATTCTATGGAAAATGCAGGAAACTAAGGCAGAATTAAGGGGAGACTTGGGCGACCTGTAGGGCATGGATCAGATGGAGGATGGGATGGCTGATAGGCTGGCCTGCTGCTAGAAGATATCTGCTGCATAAAAAACTGATAGTCAACCAATGAGATTAAACAAGCAATGAAATAAGTGCATTTAGAAAAGGACAGATTTTTGCATCAAACTAGTCTAAACTGTGATCTATGAAAGGAAATGCTGAGAAATGTTGCAAGAAAGGAAAGCATGAACGAAGACTATTGTAAATAAATAAGTGAGCATGATGAAGAAGTTCTGAAGAAAAGAAAAACTAGACTATTAACCACTAAAAAGCTGCAAACACTAGAAGTCCTATGAAGGAGGAAAATCTGTGTTTTTGGGGCAGCAAGAGGGTCTTTGCCTCAAATAATTGTCCCAAAGGGAGGAAGAGAGGCCAAGGCACTGTTGCTAGCCTTTTGGATCTTTTCTTTATCACTGCTTAACTTGCTATAGAAAGCACAAATGGAAACAAACTACTGAATCATCAAAAACAACCTATTCTTAACCATAAGAGGAATGCATTTAACAACAACCTAATCTACAAACTAAAATTAAAACATAAAAATACAAGTAAAGAGGAGCTTGGCTGCTTGGATTGGTCCCTAACCCAAGAACTTAAGCCCTCTGAGGTAACTCAAAAAGGGTTCCATCTTTATTTCCAAAACAATAACAAGATTACATGAAACTGTCACAAAATATTAAGCTCGAAGTTGAGCAGAGTTTACATAAGAAAAACTGCAGCAAAAATCCAACCCTAGTGAGGCCCTAGGCCTCTATACTTATACAAATGAAGCTCCCAACAACTTCCTCAAAATCAGGGAGGCTTGGCTCCCAAAACTCGAGATAAACATCAGTTATCCTCCACTTTCTCGGCTGCCTGCTAATGCATGACTTGGCTGCCTAATGAAGGGGAATTCGAAGTGGGGAGTAATAAATGAGGGGGATTCCCTCCTATAAATCCTCTCCTTTTTCCACTTCGAGTTATTTCTGCCATTTTTCCACTGGATCCTCGACTTTGACCACAAAATTCATCAAAAATCTGCATTAAACACATATTAGACCACATGGCATCATAACTAACTCAACTCACTCTATAAGCATAAATATAATTAGAAAATCATACAATAAGCTAAGAGAATGGTTGATTTGACTAGGTTAGGAGGTAAAATGAGCCCATATAATTACCCATTGATGAGGCTCATCATCACCCCCTACTGAAAGTGTTGCTCATCCTCTCAGCAACTTAGTCCATCTCCTCATCTTTAATGGCCCTAATGGCCTCCCTAGCATCCCATGCTTCTAATGTGGTCTCCTCTTCTTTGTCATAGAATCCTGCCTTCCTGTCTACCTCTTCCCACTACTGTTGCTCTTCTTCTTCTTTTCTGCCTTCTAGCATGCCTAACAGCAGTGGGGGACTCAATTTGAGGCCAATCCAATTGACCTCCAGCCTCTGCATGGAGCAACAGCAGAGGTATGTTGATAGTAAACCCTTCCCCCTTCACAAATTCCTCATAAAGATTTAAAAGCAACACTTAATGTGAAAAATGCTTACATAATGGGTATTTGTTGTTGATGAATGGTGATGAGATTCGAAGTTACAATAAATTCCAATGGAAACAATTGTAGTTGCAATTGTATTAATACTCATGCCAGTTTATGATGTAAATTTATATACCTTGATATTAGGCTAGTAAGCCAGAGGGCTTGTGTGCCTATGTATTATGCATTTATGTTTTGTATATTTTTGGGGCCAACTTGCCTAAACACATTTTCCAGTATTAGTCATGTGGCGGGAGTGCCATGATTGTAAATATGATGTAACTGATGTACATATTTTATAATAAAATAATATAAATTAGGTTGGCTATGGAGCTCACTCCACAATAAGAGTATGAGGCATTGTGCAACTCCATGGACAAGCATCAAGATGTTTGGTGGCCAATGTTGGTGGTGATAAAGACACCCAGGGCCCACTTGGGTTTGGTGTGCCAAATGGATGAGAGAGGACATATATATATTCCTTAGCAACTAGATGGTGAGCCCTAGGCCTGAGTTCTAGACCGACTGGGAGTTGTTTCATTTTTTGATTGGATCATGCCTGAATAGCTTTGGAGTAGATTGGTTGTCTGGTTGGAACATTGATAATTGATGTGGTCTAGAGGGTGCTTGGAGCCTTGGAGTAGCATGGTTGTTGGGTTGGCACCTTGGCAATTGATGTGGGCTAGAGGGTGCATGGAGCCCAAAGTAACATGGTTGTTGGGTTGGCACCTTGGCCATGGAGGTGCTATTATTTCTTATTACCATTTGAGATGGGGTTGCAGTCCTAGCACGGGGGTGACCAGTGGTTTAAATCCATCAACCATGTCTTCTATGGTAGGGTGGAATGTGGAGAGCTCGCATGATCTAGGTGGATATTGTTGGCCACTTGCCAAGTCCACTTGGACCCCCACCATTGTTTCTTTCAGCTTTTCAATTTCCTTAATTGTAGCACATTTTACTATTTTTAGCAGTTTTTCGGGTCCTGAACTTTTGGAGCCATTTTGAGGCCCTAAATGACATTTTTTGGGAAACCTAGGAGCAACATGGGTCCATGGACCTATGTTTATCTTCCCAAAGTTGTAGTTCTCGGATATATCTTTCTAACGAGATATTGTGCGCGTCAAACAGAGATCATATGCCAAAGTTACGACCCTGGGAAGTTGATGTACCAATTTACCCAAACGGGGCCCACAGTTTGGCGTTTCATCTTCTAGGGTTAGGTTTTTGGATGTTTAGGGTTTTCCATTGTTTCTCAACAATAAATAGGCCTTCAAGTCTCATTGTAACATAGTTTAGATACATGTAGCCACCACATCTCTTCTCAAAGATAAGCTACCATCACCCTAGCTAGTTTATTTCCATTTCTGTTTGTAAGCATATGTCAGTGTTTTATAGTAATGAAATGAAGTATTATTTTTTGCTGCATCTCTATATGTATGGTTATATCTGTAATCTGTTGCATTCATGTTTAAATCCGATTAGTGGTATCAGAGCAGTCTTCTCTTTCTCTGTCTTTTTTTGCATGTCACCAATAAGGTCGAGATATAAGGAGTTAGGGCTTGAATTGGTCAAACCTTTGCAAGACCACCCTTGCAAATCCTGATGGCCTCTCATGGCGGATGAAAAGAAAGATGAGGGGGTAGGAGATCCTATCAAAATCTTGCTTGAAGAGGCCCTCGAGCAACAAAGGAACGCGATGATGGACAACTTTGCCCAAATCCTTCAGCGGCTACCCAGGGGCGACACATCTACTTCTAGCAGCTACTCTGGAAGTGCCAAACCCTTTAAGGTACAAGTTAACTTTGACATTCCCATATTTCAGGGTCATATAGATGTAGACACTGTAGATAAATAGTTAAATCTGCTATAAGGGTATTTTTCTATTCATGATTTTTCTGTCTGGGAAAATATCACTTTCACTCTTCTCAAAGCTGGCCCCCACGTCAAGGACTAGTGGGAAACCTACTGTGAGTAGAAGGATGAAAGTAAGGCCTCACTATTTTCAGCGGCACCCACTTGGAATTCATTCTGGACTACCATCAAGAAGCAGTACTACCCTGTCAGAAGCTATGAGGATCAATACATAAAGTGGACCACACTGCGGCAGGGAAGGGACAAAGACGTGCCGGTGTTTACCAATATTTTCCATACCCTTCACACAAAGTTGGGTATCAAGGAATCATAGTAGCATTTGGTACTCAAATACCGCGGCTGCCTGCACAAGTACATCTAGGAAGAAATAGAATTCCTAAACATCTCCTCGCTCAGCACGACATACAGATATGCTGTCAAGATCGAGAAAATTTTTAAACAAAAGAAGCGAGACTTTGGATATGCGAATTTGAAGCAAGGGAAAGGTGTCCCCAAACCGCAGAACAAAGGACAAATCCAAGGCGGGGCGACCCAAGACAACCCGCCAAAGCTGTAAGCAAAGAACAACGCCACGAAGCCGAAAAAGGACACGGGAAAGTGGTGCGAATTCCATAAGAGCTCCACTCACAACACAAGTGAGTGTTGGGCCAAGTAGTCATTGGTGGCCGAGCTAAAGGTTTCAGAATCAGATGCATGTTCCGACTCTGAGTCAAAACTCGACAAGGGGAATGACAAAGGGAAGCAGATTATCGATGTGGAGCCCAATGCCACCGTTGCCACCATGAAGACATAGAAGGAGGAACCCAAAGGTCCATAGGAGGAGGAGCGTCTCTTCCACTCTCAGATGTGGGTACAGGGCTCCCCGCTACAGTTCATTATCGACAGCGGGAGCCAAAAGAACCTCTTTTCAGTGGAGGTCATGAAGCGGCTGGGCTTACCGACCATAGCACATCCACAACCGTACACCATCGAGTGGCTTCACCAAGGATGGGATCTTCGCATGAGCCAGCAGTGTTGCCTTCCATACAACATCAAGCCCTTCACGGATGAGGTATTGTGTGATGTTTCTCCCCTTGATGTTTGTGATGTATTATTAGGACAACCATACTTGTGGAAGTGACATGTTGTGTATGAATCAAGGCCCCATGTTGTTATTGTTACTTTGGGAAATAATTTGTACATGATACCGAAGGTAGCACCGCCTACCACCATCTCTTTGGTTATTGCAAAACAATGTAGTAAGCTCATTTCCAAAACCGGGAAATTTGTTTTCCTGATGATACGCCCTCAAGGAAAGAATAAGATGGTGGCCACGACCTCTAGACAAGGCCCCTCCACACGACAACTACAGATGGACAAGGTCGTGGAGGAGTACGAGGACATCTTCACCTCCCCCGCAGGGGTTCCTCTGCACTGTCAGGTCAAGCACTCCATCGATCTGACCCCAGGCACGCCACTGCCCAATGGACCAATCTATCGGTGCTCCATTCTGGAGAACAATGAAATCAAGACACAGATTTAGGAGCTACTGCAGAAAGGTCACATCTGTCCGAGTTCATCGCCATGTGGGAGCCTAATCATGTTGGTACAAAAGAAAGATGGGACTTGGAGGCTCTATATTGACTATCGGGCGCTAAACAAGATCAATGTCTGCAATAGGTACCTGATCCCATGGATTTATGACCTCCTGGAACAACTGAAGGGGGAAAATATTTCAGTAAGATCAATTTGAAGTTAGGATATCACCAGGTACTAATCAAACCCTCCGATGTGTGGAAGACTGCCTTCAAAGCCAAGGAGGGCCTTTTCGAATGGTTGGTTATACCTTTCGGATTGACGAATGCTCCTGCAATCTTCATGAGGCTAATGGATGACATCTTGCGGCCATTCACCAACTCATTTGTAGTGGTATACTTGGATGACATCCTGATCTTCAGCTAGAGTTGGGAAGAGCACCTCCACCACATCTGATAGGTTCTCCAAACACTATGGCAACACAACTTATGTGCCAATTTGGAGAAATGCATTTTTGGCATGACCGAGGTTTAGTATCTAGGATACATTATTGATGAATGGGGGGTGCATGTGGTTCCATCCAAGATCCAAGTCATTCAAGATTGGCCATCTCCAACCACTCTGACAGAGCTCCATAGCTTTCTAGGTCTTGCCAACTTCTACCGCAGGTTCTTGTTGGTATTTTCTCATATCACTTAGCCCTTGAGTCAAGTCACCAAGGGAGGAGCGAAAGCAAAATTATTTTGGTCTGAATCTCAACATAAGGCATTCACAGAGTTGAAAGATCGCCTCTGCTCGGCACCAATGCTCGCATTACCAGACTTGAAATAACCATTTGAGGTCGAGACGGATGCCTCTGACTATGCTACTGGGGTAGTACTTACTCAACATGGGCAGCCAGTGGCATATCACTGTGATACACTTTAAGACACAATCCGGAAGTATCCCACTTATGACAAAGAGATGTATTCCACTGTGCAGGCCTGCCGACAATGGAAGCATTACATTTTGGGGAAGGAAACGATCATCCACACAGACCACCAACCCCTGCAGTTCATACAGACCCAAGGGTAATTGCAGAATGAGCGCCATTAGAAGTGGTCCACATACCTACAACAGTTCCATTTGAATATCAAGTATAAGAAGGGCAACACTGTTATAGACATTTTTGTGCCTTACAGCATGAAGCATGAAATGTCAATAATATAAGGGATCCAAAGTCCCTAAACATGTTGTTCCTACCCCTAGAGGAACAAGGCCAGCAAACCACAGCACTGAAAATCAGTTCTCCACCTGAAAACACTCAAAAACAAGCTAATTCTGGATCATGTCAACTGCTCCACTGAGCATCTGCGCTGAATGTCAACTGCTCCACTCGGTACCTGCGCTGAATGTCAACTGGGATGAAGGCTACCTGCGCTGGGCGAATTTGGCCAAGTGGCACAGTCATTCTTCAAGGTGTCAATGCCCAGGAAGCTTCCAAAATGACACTTGGATCAAGGAATTCGCCTAGTGATGAGTCAGAGGGTCTAGATCTCCAAGTGGAAGCAAGAACCTCCAAGTGGACTCAAGAACTGAAGAATAACTAAAGTGGGAGAGGACACTAGTCAGCTCCATGCCAAGCTCAAGCTGACTCATCCTTTCTCCAAAACTCCTATATATAGAGCTCTCTCATGAGGTCTAGGGGGGCTGGAATCTTGTGACTGTAAGGAAGTGTTGTTGGTTTGAGTATAGAACTATTGGGTGATTTGCTTGAAGGAGGTGAAGAGGAGATTTATTTCTGCTGGGAGGTGATGCTGGATTGGGCCTTTTATGGTTGTATTACTTCCTGAACTTTACTTCTTCCATTAATAAAGCATTTGAGGTTCTTCTATATGCATGTGTCTCAATGGCGTATTGATACTTGTATAGTTGATTTATTCTAATCCTTGAATCAATTATGAATGTATGCTTCTTGTAGTTTCCCTTTCTTGTGATTTTGCAGGATCTTGGTGTAGCTGGGCCAGTAAAAGAGCAAGGAGCTGGGAGCAAGCAGCAAAGAGAGAAGATTGGATCAATCATTAGCGGAAGACATTGGTTAGTGGATTTCTTAAAGAAGTAATCTCGAATAGCTTTGCTTTGATCATCCACTGCCATACATTATCCTTCATCCACCCATGATCGCCACCCTGAATCATATTTCACAGATTGTTTTCACCTCCACTAAAATCATTAGCTCCGTTCCATGTCACTGATGTGGGATTCATTAAGGCCCTCCTTTGACGGATCGCTTCTTGTTGACTTCAGCTCATTATCCAAGAAGTTGATCTAGGAACACCCCCCTCAGTACTTTGAAGCTTGCATGCCTCAATGGCAAGTTTCTCACTTTCGGCGACAGGTATACATCAATGACCTTCGACCAAAAGATTTTGCGTGGTGTTCGACGCCAAGTCCTATATTCACACCACGTGAATTGTACTGCAGTACCTTGAGGGTCATTATCATTATCGGTGATTCCTCTCGCGCTTGTTAACGGTTTACATCATTGACCGGTAATCAAGCAATGTCTTTCCATGTTCGACTTCAGCGCAATTCTCACATGGATCGACTTGTACTTAGAGTGAAGATCGAACGAGTTTGAAGACCCCGGATCTAGTTTCATCCATCCGGGCTGCGATATATATTCAGGAAACATAAAGACATTTAACATGTACATCATTGCAGCAGATGATCATCCTACTCAAAGGATGATAATTTCAGCAGAGAATTATCAGTCTATCATCAGACGATCGTCTGTTCTATGTACCAAAATGAATTTATAAAGCTGAGAAGGGAATGCCCGCCTCAGCTAGATCATGAAAGCAGAATGAAAAATAATGTACTGTATTGTATTTTATTACAGGTCACCTCTAAGCGTTTGAATGAACTTCGGATCCTCCTGATAAAGCATTTCACCCGATAAACGACCTCATACTTTAGGGGGCAACTGTTATAGACATTTTTGTGCCTTACAGCATGAAGCATGAAATGTCAATAATCTAAGGGATCCAAAGTCCCTAAACATGTTGTTCCTACCCCTAGAGGAACAAGGTCAGCAAACCACAGCACTAAATATCAGTTCTCCACCTGAAAACACTAAAAAAAAAGCTATTTCTGGATCATGTCAACTACTCCCCTGAGCATCTGCGCTGAATGTCAACTGCTCCACTCGGTACCTGCGTTGAATGTCAACTCCAATGAAGGCTACCTGCGCTGGGCGAGATTGGCCAAGTGGCACAGTCATTCCTCAAGGTGTCAATGCCCAGGAAGCTTCCAAAATGACACTTGGATCAGGGAATTCGCCTAGTGATGAGTAAGAGGGTCTAGATCTCCAAGTGGAAGCAAGAACCTCCAAGTGGACTCAAGAACTGAAGAATAACTGAAGTGGGAGAGGACACTAGTCAGCTCCATGCCAAGCTCAAGCTGACTCATCCTTTCTCCAAAACTCCTATATATAGAGCTCTCTCATGAGGTCTAGGGGGGCTGGAATCTTGTGACTGTAAGGAAGTGCTGTTGGTTTGAGTATAGAACTATTGGGTGATTTGCTTGAAGGAGGTGAAGAGGAGATTTATTTCTGCTGGGAGGTGATGCTGGATTGGGCCTTTTATGGTTGTATTACTTCCTGAACTTTACTTCTTCCATTAATAAAGCATTTGAGGTTCTTCTATATGCATGTGTCTCAATGGCGTATTGATACTTGTATATTTGATTTATTCTAATCCTTGAATCAATTATGAATGTATGCTTCTTGTAGTTTCCCTTTCTTGTGATTTTGCAGGATCTTGGTGTAGCTGGGCCAGTAAAAGAGCAAGGAGCTGGGAGCAAGCAGCAAAGAGAGAAGATTGGATCAATCATTAGCGGAAGACATCGGTTAGTGGATTTCTTCCCCCTCTCTCTTACATCTCATAAAGAAGTAATCTCGAATAGCTTTGCTTTGATTGTTGCTGAGGTACTATCACCCTTAGAGTGGGATAGGGTCATTTCGTATTGGATACTTTTCCCAACAACAAATTGGCGACTCCGCTGGGCATCGTATCTTGTTGGTTGTTTGTGTTTTTTGCTATTCATTTCATAAACACAGGGAGTACCGAATCGAACTACATTTGGATCTTTCAAATGCAAAGTAGAGGGCAGCTACTCTAGCTCAGTTTATGAGCATGTTTATGATTTGAAGAGCTGATTCACAAGGACTCTAAATAACTCTTAGTGATAGCCTTTCACCCTCCTTTTCATCCCTTAGTGTGTACTTGACTGATAGCTTCTGATTTGGCCAAAAAATGTGATTTTTTGAGCAATCTGTGACCTGGAAACTGAGAAAAACGAAAGTTTGAATCTTCAGTGCAGGCACTGTGAAGGCAGTCTGCATTTCAGCGTAGTTCCCGAAGGGGCTACCTGCGCTGAAGGTCAAACTGCCAGTGTACTACCTGCGCTAAACCAGTTTTGCCTAGTGCTACTGTGTTTCCCTCCTGTTTATTGCCCTGTTTTCACTCTTGTTTTTGTAGCCTGTTACCAGTCAATGTACCTATCTGAAACCAACTTTCCTTGCCACTATTCCGCCTCGGTTGTATAAAGAAACTATGTTTGTTCTTTGTGTATTTCTTGTATCATTTACAGTTTCCCATAACGAAAGTGAACTAGTCTTGCTGTGGCCTCTTAGATCTAGACCTGTGATAAAGTGTTGTTTTGATCTTAAGAGTTAGTTTGTTTGCTGTTCATAGCTGATTGAGCTTTTTCTTTCGTCATATGGTTTGAATTTATATATTTCTAGTGTCGAAACAAGTAAATCTTAAGGTGTCTTTTGATTTTGGACAAGCTTGTTTGCTTTCACTTGAAATTGAATTCAAAGTTATACAACAACTTTCTTTTTGTATCGCACCAACATTAAGAAAGAGAAAAGAAATACTTGCATTATGCATGTGCATTATGACAGTTTGCATGTTGATTTAGGAAAAAGTGCATTAGTGTGTGCTCTATGATCTGTGTGAAAAGATGATGTCTTTCTTTTCCCTCAATAGTTAAGATTTTCAAAGTTGAAAGATTGAAAAGCTTGCTTATCATCTTAGACTGCATTCAGGAGTGTTACTATACATCTCGTGGTGATCCATAAAGGCAATCTGCTAAAGAAGATCAACCTTAAAATAAATTGAATTTACATAACAACGCATTGAAACATAACACAAACACATAGAAACATAACACAAACACATAGAGGTCTAAGCTAGAGACGTGTTCCGGCGTCGTTAAACGTGATATCTTAGCGTTGAGTGGTTGGGTGATTCCTCCACGGTGAAGCGATAAGTATCAATACGGACTTGTGCTCCCATGTACCGTCGTGTATATATTGGGAGACCCCTATAGGAACAAAGCCTTTATCCATAGGAAACCGTGTCGGCCGCCCTACTGATCGCAATGCAGTGAACACAGCATTCACGAAGATCGACCACTTGTACCGTAAAAAGTATTCTGTGGTTTTGCGAAAAGTTTGGCACACCCTCTGCCTAGAACTCCAAAGTAGTTTCTTTTGGCCTTTTTCAAACTCTATAACTGAAAAAGTCCATCTGAGCATTTGTCACTTCGGGCTCGTTAAAACATCGAAGGAGACTAGAGTCATCTTTAGCTTTTTCTCGACTCTTTGAAACTGAAAAAGCAAGTTGTGTCTAAAGCGTCGTTAACAATTTATTTTAAACGGAACAATCACCCTTTATTCCCGCGTTGATCTTCGAAGTTAGTCTACCTTCATCACAAAGTTCTTGTAGAATCGCTAGGAAATCTTTTGGATAGACTAAATATGTCTGAACAACCGTCGACATCCAGGACTGTGTCATCCGACACAGCAGTGGCAGAGCCTCCTGCTGCTACCCCAACGATGTTCGCTGGTATACCATCTGTCCCGGCAAATTGTCAACAACAAGCTGGAGTCCAATCAGAGACTGTTTCGACGACATGGTTAGTTCCTATTTCTTCATCCGGATTATCATCTGGTATTTCTTATGTTGAAACTCAACAACTTGATCCAATGTGTCTTCAAAGGCCAATCTACCCTTTAAGCACTGGATTGCCACCATATGGAGGGCAGTATGCCTTTTCATTGTTCCCCCCCGGAGAACAACCATATGGGAGTTTACAACAAAGTTCAGGTCAAACTGGAATTACATCCAGCGGATGGGTACCAATACCGCCTCAGCAACCAAGGGTTGCATATTCAATGCAACCAGTCCACCCTGTGTCGAATGTTGCCACTATACCTGGTATGTTGATTGCGTCGCAAGTACAAGCGCTACCTGTTGTATGTCAACCCCAAGTTTCTCAGGTTGCCATACAACAACCTCTTGTCTCGACAACTCAACCACAACCTCCGGTTAGTGCCTCCTTATCTGGAGCGACTCAGGCTGAAACAAGTACTATGACTCCTCATCTTGGTCAATCATCCAGTATTGGACGACAACAAATGGTCCAACAACCGGAGCTGGTTCAAACTCAACAACCGCAATTCCAGCAATCATATCAAGGACCCGAGCAACAAGTCTTTGTAAGTAATGAGCAACCGTATAATAACGGTTATGCCCATCAAACTTGTGAAAGTTGCCAACATCAAATACATTATGCTGGTATGCAAAGACCCACTGCTCAGGCGATTACATCTTATCCTGGGTATGCTCCGCCTAACCTGAATCAACAGTTGCCCTTTGTAGCAACTCTAGAATTACCAGATCTAAACCGGCTGACGAATGATCCAATTGCTTATGCCCCTTGGTGGCCAGCGATTCCGCATAAACTTCCATCAGACATTCCTAAATTCAATGGAAATCCAGGTGAAGACCCGTCGAATCACGTGATGACTTTTCATCTGTGGTGCTCGTCGAACACCCTGAACGATGATTCGATAAGGCTTCGCCTTTTTCAGAGGACATTGACAGGTCCAACGGCTAAATGGTATATTGAATTACCTAGAGCCTCTTTCGACAATTTTAGCTCCCTAGCCACGACTTTCTTAACCCATTTTCAATTACCGATAAGGTATGAAACTGGAACGGAAATCTTAACCAACTTCAAGCAGACGATGACCACACATATATCCGATCATATACATGAGTGGCGTCGTCGTCGCAGGATGGTAAAGACTTACGTTCCAGATCAGCTGTTAGCTGAATGGTTTATAAAGTCGTTACTTCCTGCCATAACGGAAGATGTGGCCAAGGGGGGAGTCGTAACGGAGGAGCAAGTTATTGCTCGTACACAATATCTAGACTTAGTATATACTCAGTCTGGCACGCTCTATGATAAAATACCTGACGCCCCTAGACCGGAATTCTCAATTGCTCTTCCTCCTAAATCAAACAATGACTCTTGCGCCAACGATGGCGTGTTTGGAAAACACCAAATTTCTAGTAAAAATGCAAATGAGGAACTTCTTGCCTCGGAAGTAAATGCCATGTCGACCGACAAGGGCAAACAACTGAAGCAACCAGGGGGCAAGAAGAAAAAGAAAGAGAGAAAAAGGAAACCCCCAGCAGGGTGTCATATATGCGATGAGGATCATTGGACGAAAGATTGTCCACATATAGTTGAAGTTAAGAAACTCTTTAAGAGTTCAAAAACCCCAGCAGTATTGACTGATCCGTTTCCTAATTCAGGTCAAAATCTGGTTGCTAATCAAAATACTTCCCGATCCCAAGTGATTATGTTGTCTACCTCAAAGCAGCAGAATGATGCTTTGACAAGGAATAAAGATTACGGGAATCCACAGCGGTCGAATAACAAGGCTGATGAACAACCTAGTAGTTCGACGACAACTTTGACCAAAGTTGTGCCACCCATCATTCCTGAACAGATGATAAAGTCGCCAAAGGGAGTAGTACCCAAATCGACACTTAATCCTCGTGCAAAAATAGCACAGAATTATAATATAATAGAGGACCTGGCTCAATCGTCGTCCGCTATGTCGACACTCGAGGTACCGCAAAATTACCCCTCCCAAGAGCAAGCTTTATTATCAGCAATAGGTGGGATTGGCCCAATGGATTCCAATCTCGTGGCCTTTGATCATAAAGGATATGACCCTCAGTTACCAGCTCAACTAGCTTTCCTTATTCAAGTGAAAGCCCTCAACAAAACTGTTCATCGGACAATTATTGATGAGGGGGCATCTACATGTCTTATGTCGATGAGTTGCTGGAAAAATTTAGGCTCACCACCCTTGTCGAAATCGTCGACGATGTTAAAAGCATTTGATGGACGATCATACACTCCATACGGGATTTTAAGTAACTTGCAAGTTGAGCTGGGGGGCAAAACAGTAGAAGTTGATGTTGAAGTAATCGACGGAAACCTCGATTACAACATCCTACTGGGAAGGCCCTGGATATATGCCATGGCCGCAGTTGTGTCGACCTACTTCAGGAAGATTGCATTTCCCTTTCAAGGAGGAATTACAGTCGTCGACCAACAAACTTTCCTCCCCGACAGTTCACAAGTTACGGGAAGCATTCCAATGATCCATGGAAGCAATCATTCGCTTCAAAATATTGGAGTAGGCCTCCTAAAAGACCCTGCCTTAATGGGTACTTTTGCCCTACCGCCTGCAAGTAATCTGACGGAAGTGGCCACAGTGGAAACCTACAATATGAAATCTTCTATATCTAATGGATTCGGAAGATTCCTAAACATTTTGTCAGCGTGGATCATCGCCCTAATAGAAATACTGTAAATACAGTGGGCTCCGAGGACGGTTCTTATCTCGTGTCAACCTCGTTAAAAAATGAAACAAGGAGTCATGAGGATAGTTCATTTACTGTGTCAACCTCATTAAAAAATGAAACAAATACCCTTTCCGAGTCTCAAAGGTAAACCTTCATTCCAACCACCGAGTTGAATGCAATGAAGCTTGGGGGGCATGCACCTCGATTTGCGTTATTATGCTGGGGGCATGCAAACTTATCATCGAGCAGTTTTAGCATAAAGTTCATGCTCGTTAAAAAATAAACGCAAGATCCGAGCAGTTTTAACGCGGTCTTCATGCTCGTTAAAAAATAAATATAAGCAGTGAGCAATGTTTTCTCCAAAGTTTAAGCTCATTTTTAACTAAAAAATGAACCCATCCCGGTAAATAACCGCTGTGATCGTAAATTTATCAGCCATAAAAGCCTTGGTCGTGTTTGCACCTGCCACCTCCACTTCCATTTGGCCGATCGTTCACCTCCATATGATTGTTTACCCATTTTGAGGAACAGCTGCGAAGAGTGATTTCACCTAGCCATCCTTGTGACACTGCCGTGATTGGAAAATTCCAACCTGTACCTGGAATCTGCTGCTATCCCTGTTTATCACTCGTTCCTCGAAAGACGAGTCTTCTTTGAGCTCTTTTCTCTTGACTCGTAAAATATGAAAAGTTTTCCGAGTTTTGGCCTTCGAGCTCGTTAAAAGGACTGGAAGAGCTATCCCTCCTCTAGATTTTAATCTTTTTGGACCTGAGGGATTATTACACAAAAAGGTCGAGTGCTTGTTGTATTCGGCTTGTTAAAATTATCGAAAACTCATCCCTTCTGTATTGTTTTATACTTTTTCGGACTTAAGGGATTAGATGACGAAAAAGGAATTTTGGAGTTAACTTTATGTCCCTTTTCAGACTCTCTAAAAATGAAAAGGACCGAGCTTTCCTTGTCGTTAGACTCGTTAAAATGATTAAATAGTGACAAACTTTTCTTTAGACGAGAACGAGTTTCCCTATCGCTAAGCTCGTTAAAAAATAGCGATGGGCTTGCCCGAAGGGCAGGTTATAGAACAAGCATATGTTATCCTCCTCAAGCTTGACAAAAATAAAGAGTTACTGGTCAGAAATGACTGGGGAAAAATTGGGAGAACCTCAAAGCTTTAATGGTAACAAGTCGCTCTTGAACATGACACTTTTCCTCCGTATCACATCGGGTTGGGTTGTTTCATTCACCGGTCTCATCACCATGGTCCTCGCCTAACCATCCACATTTGGGGTAATGCTACCGATCCATCGCATCAGTGTCGTTATATGTTCAAGAGATGTTGTTCAGAAAGTGTCAACCGTGTCCCATCCACTGCCATACATTATCCTTCATCCACCCATGATCGCCACCCTGAATCATATTTCACAGATTGTTTTCACCTCCACTAAAATCATTAGCTCCGTTCCGTGTCACTGATGTGGGATTCATTAAGGCCCTCCTTTGACGGATCGCTTCTTGTCGACTTCAGCTCATTATCCAAGAAGTTGATCTAGGAACATCCCCCTCAGTACTTTGAAGCTTGCATGCCTCAATGGCAAGTTTCTCACTTTCGGCGACAGGTATACATCAATGACCTTCGACCAGAAGATTTTGCATGGTGTTTGACGCCAAGTCCTTTATTCACACCACATGAATTGTACTGCAGTACCTTGAGGGTCATTATCATTATCGGTGATTCCTCTCGCACTTGTTAACGGTTTACATCATTGACCGGTAATCAAGCGATGTCTTTCCATGTTCGACTTCAGCGTAATTCTCACATGGATCGACTTGTACTTAGAGTGAAGATCGAACGAGTTTGAAGACCCCGGATCTAGTTTCATCCATCCGGGCTGCGATATATATTCAGGAAACATAAAGACATTTGACATGTACATCATTGCAGCAGATGATCATCCTACTCAAAGGATGATAATTTCAGCAGAGAATTATCAGTCTATCATCAGACGATCGTCTGTTCTATGTACCAAAATGAATTTATAAAGCTGAGCATGGGAATGCCCGCCTCAGCTAGATCATGAAAGCAGAATGAAAAATAATGTATTGTATTGTATTTTATTACAGGTCACCTCTCAGCGATTGAATGAACTTCGGATCCTCCTGATAAAGCATTTCACCCGATAAACGACCTCATACTTTAGGGGGCAACTGTTATAGACATTTTTGTGCCTTACAGCATGAAGCATGAAATGTCAATAATCTAAGGGATCCAAAGTCCCTAAACATGTTTTTCCTACCCCTAGAGGAACAAGGCCAGCAAACCACAGCACTGAAAATCAGTTCTCCACCTGAAAACACTCAAAAACAAGCTAATTCTGGATCATGTCAACTGCTCCACTGAGCATCTGCGCTGAATGTCAACTGCTCCACTCGGTACCTGCGCTAAATGTCAACTGGGATGAAGGCTACCTGCGCTGGGTGAGTTTGGCCAAGTGGCACAGTCATTCTTCAAGGTGTCAATGCCCAGGAAGCTTCCAAAATGACACTTGGATCAAGGAATTCGCCTAGTGATGAGTCAGAGGGTCTAGATCTCCAAGTGGAAGCAAGAACCTCCAAGTGGACTCAAGAACTGAAGAATAACTGAAGTGGGAGAGGACACTAGTCAGCTCCATGCCAAGCTCAAGCTGACTCATCCTTTCTCCAAAACTCCTATATATAGAGCTCTCTCATGAGGTCTAGGGGGGCTGGAATCTTGTGACTGTAAGGAAGTGCTGTTGGTTTGAGTATAGAACTATTGGGTGATTTGCTTGAAGGAGGTGAAGAGGAGATTTATTTCTGCTGGGAGGTGATGCTGGATTGGGCCTTTTATGGTTGTATTACTTCCTGAACTTTACTTCTTCCATTAATAAAGCATTTGAGGTTCTTCTATATGCATGTGTCTCAATGGCGTATTGATACTTGTATATTTGATTTATTCTAATCCTTGAATCAATTATGAATGTATGCTTCTTGTAGTTTCCCTTTCTTGTGATTTTGCAGGATCTTGGTGTAGCTGGGCCAGTAAAAGAGCAAGGAGCTGGGAGCAAGCAGCAAAGAGAGAAGATTGGATCAATCATTAGCGGAAGACATCGGTTAGTGGATTTCTTCCCCCTCTCTCTTACATCTCATAAAGAAGTAATCTCGAATAGCTTTGCTTTGATTGTTGCTGAGGTACTATCACCCTTAGAGTGGGATAGGGTCATTCCGTATTGGATACTTTTCCCAACAACAAACACCAATAATGTTGCAGATTGCCTCAGTCGACCACTGATCATGGCGTTAACCACTGTGCTCAACTCTTGTGGGCACGAGACTTCTGATTGGCCACTTCTCTACAAAAGCGACCCAAAATTCAGCCACACATACTAGACACTCTTGGAGGGTCAACATGTTCCAAATTCTCACCTCCAAGATGCCCTGTTATGCCACCTGGGTCACCTTTGTGTTCCTTCAAGCGAGCGTGATAAGATGATTTGGGAAACACACTACAGTCGATCTACTGGGAATTTCGGGGTCGATAAAACGGCGACAGTACTGTAGACGTTTTTCTATTGTCCGAATCTTCGACAGGATGTCGAGAAGTACATGAGATCATGCACTTCCTGCGCCATTGCCAAACTGACCATCAAGAAGCAAGGCCTCTATAACCCGCTGCCTACCCCTAGTCAACCTTGGGAATCCATCTCCATGGATTAAATGTTATCACAAAATCACTACTGAGGGCTGCAACCAAGCAAGATTTCATGTAACTCTTTCAACCTATCTTTAGATCAAAGCTTAGCCTCTTTGATCAGAGAGGGCTCTCTCACAAACTCTTGATAAAAATCATTCACTACAAAAGATGGCTAACTCTTTATTCATTGATAAAAGCAAAAGCTGGTTGGATTCATGTCAAACTGGTTCTCATTGGGCTATGGAGTCTCATACACTAAGTAAACAAGAAAAACATTATCATTTCATAGAAGCCAAGGCTCTTTGCATTAAGTGTCAAACATACTCCATCAAAACCACAGCTTGTTAAACACACAGGAAGTCAGAGCATAATATTATGAATTCTGAGTGATTGTGTTACAGCAAGACTGTAAATGAACATAAAACATAAAACACCATCCTTATATTTGACCACAATAATCCATCGAGAATCTTGGGAAGAAATCAACACTGTTTTACTATTACTGTCATAAGCTTTACAATGGCCCAAAACAACTCTGTTTTTCTATAAAATGTCCAACCCCTTCTACATTCTAATTTCCTCCATTTATATGAATACATTCCTCCCTTTCTAGAGGGAGCTCGAAAACCCTATTAACTACTCCTACATGCTACTAACTAATGCATTAATTACAAACATGCTGGGCTGTAATTACATAAAGTCCTAATCAAACTAAAACACTAATTCTTTTCTCCTCGCAGGCTTGATGCTTTCTTGAATGCTGTGACAGCTATCCTCCTTTAGTTAAGTTGAGATGGTTGAGCTTACAGATGCGATGAATGCTGACTTGGGATGCTTGAAAGCGCTGATGGCTCATTTAATGACCAGAAGGTGTGCTCCTATTTATCGGTTTCTGTCTCCCAACATTCTCCTAAAATATAGCAGCCTGCTCCCAAATCTTTTAATAACCCCAAGTATGGAATGATGCCAGGTTTCTGATGTGCTGTAGGTGGTATTTGATAGACAGCTGTTCCTCTTCCTCAACTCCCGCTCACCGTGTCAAACTAGCTGCTCACAGTATCACACTAGCTGCCCTGCGCTTTAAATCATCACCTACAGCAATTTCGTAGCGCGCTACGAAACTGCTGTGTGATTTAAAAAACACAGTCCTCCTTTAAACTTCTCACAAAATTGAATAGCTGATGTTGCCAATCTTCGGTTTCACCTTTGCTATGCTGAGATTCAGAATCACATTCCCTGTAACATGAACCTTCATCAGATGAACCAACTGCAATTGATGAGACCACCATGATTTTACCATCTCACTGACTCAACACAGTCCATCAAGCAAAGGATGTAGTCCATTGTTTTCAGCCCGGGCTATTTGGATGGGTACAAGACAAATAAGTTGACAGATCCGGTTTCCCAAAGGTCTCTTTTTATAAGAAGAGAACAAAACATCTACAACATTTGAGTCCCAGCTTTCAGACATGATAACTTGAAACTGAATCCCGAGATTTGAAAAATCCTTTCCTTTTTCTTTCTCTAACTGCTCAATCAGAAGCTGCAAGTATTCTTTACATTTTCTTTGTTCAACAAAACATGGAAGGTAAGATGCCTGATACTTTCGCTACAGAGCGCAGAACTAGCAGCATTCTTATCAAAAATGTGATAAATGTAATCTCATGTAGCGCAAGTCTTCTGAGAGCCATGGTTCTTGGAATATTTACAATCTCCCTCTGAATTTGACTTGTGCTTTGGTAATTCTCTAAACTCCAAAACTTCTGTGGCTGGAAATCACCAACATCTTCAGCGATCTTATCCAAGGAAATGTTCTTCAAAAAGGACATGGCATCACCTAGCATGTAAACTTTGAGCTCAAATTCTGATGAGGCCTTGCTTACAGCCTGAGAAGTTTCTTGAGAAGAAGATGAGAAAATCTCCTCTTTGCGGTCTGAACACATTGTAGACTTTTAGGTTTCATCAAAGGCCGATGATGAAGTTTTACCACCCTAACCCTGTTCATGTCATCAACTAGAAGCAATTCTGCTTTCCCCAGGAATACACTGCATCCATATTATACTTGTTCTCCCAGAAAACAATTCCAACATAATTTCAACACCTGTTCAATCTATATTCCGGAATGATTCATCAAACCTGTATATTAAAACCTTGGATACTTGTGCGAATAGGATTACTCCCACGCAGAAATGATCCTAGCTTTGGGGACATGTACAAGTTTAGCCAATTACATACTCTTTCATGGATAAAAATTAGTAACTCAACAGATCTCAGAAATGCCGCCTTTTTAATATCTTCTGTCTCAGGATCACAGCACACTATTTCAAATGGATCCGAAAAAGACGGGACAATGCAATGCATGGAATTTGAAATTAATTCATCTAAATCTTTCTTTGACAGTGCATACTCCCTACAGAGAACATCTGTCACAAGATTTCCGGGAGTTTCAGTTCTTTTAACAACAATAATCATACACGGCAAATGGCGCAACACCACAACAAAATTTGCGGCTTCTCTTTTCGTTTGATAAACACGTCCTTTTCACAATGTGTCAAGAGGTCGATTCACAAATTTCAAATACACCTCAGCACAACCCCGCCGCCAACTGTCACCTTGTAATTCAGGTCTCCTGTTACGGTTTCAAGTGGTCAACACGCCTTGCTGATATAGCCACGCACATGGAAATATAATTGAATTAACATTCCATAAGAACATTATGGTGTATACATTTAATCAAACAATAGGCATGCGTTCTCCAAAGACGCCACACCTCCTTGAATTTCAATTATTAGGATCCATCATAAACTCTAATAATCCCGAAGACAAATCTTCCAAAATTGATTCAACCTTCATATTGATAAGGTTCTGGCTTTTAGCTTCCTCGACCTTCGACATGAACACTTTCAGAACTGCCTTCTTCATATCTGCCTTCGTCTTCTCCATATGATGCTTGTAATCTAACTTCAGATTGTAGACCTTGTGGCAATCAAATTTTATAGAAACTACTTGACACTTGGCATTTAATCACTTAGGACTGCGTGTGTTTTCTGCAGCATCAACCATATGAAGCCGGTGATCTCCACCATTCAATTGTGGGCCCACCCTCTCTTTCTCTACTGGCCGGCCATCGATCTAGTAGCCAAAAGCCCTGGTGTAGCACCTGTATTTTCACAAACTGATGCCCACCACATCAGGATATTCGCAATGCGCCATTTCGAGCTTTCAATAAATCGCTTTATCATGGCAATAAAAGCAATATCGCCCTAATTACATTAAGAACCAGATTAGAACATGATTGCAGAAATGTATAATGAAGGACTTTCCCACTTGTCACCAAACCAATTCTTGAAAAGTTTGCCAAGACCAATTGGGTTATCATCAAACATACTGCAGCACCCAGTATTAGCAATTGCTATCAAAACAAACAGGAATTCCTGATCATCTTAGAGAATATGCTCACCCACAGCCCTTATTTTCTGGAACTCTAATGCTTTAAAATCTTTCTATGGATGCAGAGGCTACAGATTGACGAAGAAGCCCTCACACGCTTGTATCTTACTTTAGAGCACTGTTATTCGGGAAGCATTCCCTTTGTAAAACCTCAAGGATTGAACTCAATGGCTAGAAGCCACTATGATGAAATGAAAGAATCTGGACAATTATCCTCGAGTGACCAAACCACTACAAGCAAAGAGGTAGTAGATGGACTGTCAACCTCATAGAAGATACCAATTTTAACAAATAGGTATCATTTCTTTTTGCTGCTATAATGTGATAAAATTATGTACATTTTTTAGAACAATCATTACAAAGAGGCCTGCTGTAATGGGTGTAGGGTAGGATTTATCAACTATTGGCCACAAGTTTGAATCCCAATTAAAGCACACTGCAGCATCTGACAGTGGAATGCTATCAAACCTGAACCCCAGATCATCATAGGCAATATTCTCATCGCAGTTACCTTGTTCTACTCAGTCATAATAATCTTCTCATCGTGGCTTAGGAAGTCCACCATCTATACTAATAACATCAACAGGTCCATTATTTGAAATACAAGCAGTCTCTGTTTCACCCAGATTTTGCATGTCATAATTAGCTTCTGGGACAATCTTAAAGCCAGCAAACATTGAAGCGGCTTCAACTGCATTCCTTACATTGCCTTTCTCATCAAATGTGCAGCCTTCCAAGAGGCCGCGAATTCTATGATTCTGAATATTAAAATAATGCCAAACTGGATTTAACTCGGGCTCCAACTTCAATAACAGTATGATGGTGTTCTCAAGCTAAGATACATCAGATGCAACAGGCCGAGGCTCGTACTGCATTCAAGGGTGCGCAGTCCTTCCCTTAAATATCTGTCATTTCCTAATTTCGCAGCGCAGCCATTGTAAGGTCAGTGTTTGCGCTACGAAATCACTAAAACATATGGCGCTGCGAAACTGTTAACAAGTTTATGCGCTGCGAAAACACCTTGTCTTTTAGATATGCTAAAAAAAATTTTGACAACAGACTTTTTAGTGATAACAGATTACATGTTGGGCCTTCCTTCTACTAAGCATGGAAATGACTGTGTTTTTGTGGTCGTCGACTGGTTCTCGAAGATGGCCATTATGGTGGCCTGCAAGAAGAATATCAGACCAGAAGCCACTGCTAAACTATTCTTTGAATGAGTGTGGGTACACTTTGGGATCCCACAGTCTATCATCTCAGATTGGGATAGCAGGTTCCTTAGTACATTTTGGTCCAGTCTCTAGTTGATGCTGGACTCCAAACTCACTAAGTCCACAACCTTCCATCCTCAAACTAATGGCCAAACAGAGGTTTTCAACGGGATGATCATACACATTCTGCACATATACAACTCAAAGCATCCACGCACATGGGATGAGAGCCTCCCCTATGTTCAACACAGCTACAATTGGGCTCTCCAAAACTCAACTGGCCACAACCTTTTTCAGGTGGGCTTGGGATTCCAGCCACTATGTCCCATGGATGTGGCCATGCCATTTGCAGCTACTCACGCAGATTCGGCTCATGTCCAGTCGGAAACAGATAACATAAACATCTTCATTAAGCACATCCACCATATTTTCCAGCAGGTCCACAACATTCTGGAGGAATCAAATGCCAAATACAGGCAGTGACATGATCAACATCAGGTGTCACACAAGTTTCAGGTGGGCGACAAAGTCTGGTTGCATTTGCAAGAGGAACGCCTTACCGAAGCCTATTAGAAACTCATACCACTTCAAATGGTCCTTACACCATTACCAAGGCTATGGGAGACAATTCATTTGAGCTCAACATTCCCCCATTCCTTGGCCTACACCTAGTGTTCAATGTGGACCGCCTTTGGCCATAATTTCCACCATTACTAAACGCATCCGACATTGCAAAACAATTCACACCCATAGAGTTAAATATAGATTGCATGGAACAAGATGCAACTGATCGGATCATGGACACATAGATCAAGCACACTCGCCAACAAAATATCCAACTATATCGAGTTGTCAAAGTAGGTCAACTCCTTCACCAGGGCAAGTGGCTCATGAGGGACCAAGTTCAGTAGAAGTTTCCTCATCTCATGGAGGAACTCAACGCAATGGGGACCATTGCTTCCTAAGGGGGGAGGAATGAACCAGGTGGATATTGGTGGCCACCTGCCAAGTCCACTTAGACCCCACCATTGTTTCTTTCAGCTTTTCAGTTTCCTTAATTGTAGCAAAATTTACTATTTTTAACAGTTTTTTGGCTCCTGAACTTCCAAAGCCATTTTGAGGCCCTAAACGACGTTTTTTGGGAAACCTAGGAGCAACATGGGTCCATGGACCGATGTTGCTCTTCCCAAAGTTGTATTTCTTGGATAGATATTTCTAACGAGATAATGTGCACGTCAAGCGGAGATCGTATGCCAAAGTTACGACCCCAGGAAGTCGATGTACCGATTTACCCAAATGGGGCCCACAGTTTGTTGTTTCATCTTCTAGGGTTAGGTTTTTGGATGTTTATGGTTTTCCATTGTTTCTGAACAATAAGAAGGCCTTCAAGCCTCATTGTAACACAGTTCAGAGGCATGTAGCCACCACATCTCTTCTCAAAGATAAGCTACCATCCCCCTAGCTAGTTTATTTCCATTTCTGTTTGTAAGCATATTTCAGTATTTTATAGTAATGAAATGAATTATTATTTCTGTTGCATCTCTATATGTATGGTTATATCTGTAATTTTTTGCATTCCTGTTTAAATCTAGATCATCTCAACGAGTTGTTATTTCTATATAGATAACTATTTCATTTTATATGACATGATGAATGTTGATATTATGCTTGAAGCATTAGTTTCAAGGTTATGTGGTTGATGTGGTTAATTATCATGTATTTCTGTAGTGGGTTCATGTGTATGAAAGCATATGCGCCATGGTTACAATTTCTATGTAATTTTTGATATAAACCCTAAATCATGGTTTGGTAATTACAAGTGTATATTATTTTGTTATTCATAAGTTTAATCCGCTACATATAAATCCTAATTCTGTGTAAATGATAATGGGTGAAGCACTGCATGAGTTTCTCATTAATTATACATGTTTTGATAAATCCAAAGCTAGGATTGAAACCCAGGTAACAAACTTATGATGGGTTTTACAAAGAATTACAGGTGGGCTTTGGCTACGAACCAAAGTTTAATAAATAAAAATTATGAATTATGAGCTTCTGCAAGAACATCAGTGAATTAATCGACAAATTTTTGGTTCAAGTTACGCAGTGTTGCCTGACAGGTGGCTGGGAATGTTACAATTGTGAACATAGGCATATTCACTACAATCTCCTTTTTCTTATCAACTAATTGTCCATTTTATGAATCACACAAGAAATCACCAAATTCCCTTTATTTTCCATAAGAAATCACCGAAATTTCATTTAATTGCTACAAAATCACATAGGTAATTACCAAAATGCTGAGAAGTGTAGCAATAAAGGCTCAATTTGACTTAGGCTTGGTCAAATTGAGTAAAATCGAAATTTCCACATCAGCAAACAACTTGGAGGCAGTTAACTGAGGTGACATGGCTCTTGTCACACAATTAGCTTAGTAAATTTGAGTTAAGGGCTTGAAGTTCAATTATACATGTGTGATTGCTAGTTTGTAGCAATCCAATTAAGTTATTTCCAATTGTATTCAGTTAAACTAGTTCTAACTCTCGATAGAACTAATTGGAGGCCAATTGTGTAGTGGGACAATAGTATAACTCAGTAATCATCATGTTAATTGATCAATCAATGAAAAATAACTCATGCATGCAAGGAATTCAAATTGCTTAGTTGTGGTGGAGATTCCAAGGTAGTGTAACATCAGTTGTAGACTAGTTTTGAGTGTACATGTGTTGCATTTAATCAATGATCAATCTTTGGGAATTGCACAATCAATTGGAGGAAAATTCCTAAAAAATAGGGGCCTAATTCCTAAAGATTTGCGCAAGGAAATAGGAGCTCAGGTGGAGTCAAAAATTGACTAAGTTTGGGTCAAAGATTTTCATTGAGAGGAGAGAATAATTATTCACCTGTAGGTTGAGCTCAAAGCGAGCAAGAAATTTTAATACATTCTCTATTCATATAATTAATGCAAGAAAGCTTAAGGATTTTTTACCAGTTGGTTTCCCCTAGATAAATTTGTGTACTTGTGTATGTGATTAATGCAAGTTTGCGAATGTTGTTCTAAATTGTGAATTAATTTTCGTAAAGCAGTAGAGTAGAATTGTGTCTCTTGATTTAGATTAAATTTCTTGAGTAATTTCAATTCTATCACCATATTTCTACATGGTACTAGAGCAAGATTCACATTAGAACAAGAATTTCGAAGTTGTTTCTTAGGAGGTTTGAATTTGCAGCTTCAGTCTAGTAGGATTCCTTTAGAGTTGGGAGAATGACCTTCAATGGATTGATATTGGAGTTTGCCTTGGAAGGTAGCTCTAATTTCATTTCATGGAAGGATCACATGGAGGTATTTCTTGATGAAAATGGGTTGCTAGAATATGTCAAGAAAAACATTCCAAAACTAGGATCAGCTGATGCCTAGAACCTAGCCCAATGGAAGAAAGATGTATCCAAGGCAAGGAGAATAATATTGGAGGGAGTGTAAAACCACATTATCTCAAATCTTCATGGTGAAGAAACTCCTTTTGCAATGTGGAAGGAACTGATATAGATATTTGAGAATAACAATGACAGTAGAAAACTGGCCCTCAAAGACAAACTTCAAAACATTAAGATTCAAAAGAATGATACTATTTCGCAATATCTCAGCAGTTTTACACAAGTTCAGGATGAGCTCAGAGGGTTTGGTGTGAATGTTGCATAAGATGACCTGGTGAGCCTAGATCTTCTAGGACTTCCCAAAAGCTAGCATACCTGCTAGGACTCAGTGAACAGGAGGGAGAAATTATCGAATTGGGAACACTCATTGTCTAATTTGGTACAAGAAGAAATCAGGTAAAACACTAGAGATGGAAGTTCATCCAAGAGAGAGGATGAAGAAAATTTTGCATTGATTGGAAAGGGAAATAATGGAAAAGGGAAGTAATCTCAAACCAAACCAGAATCTAGCCAAAGGGGTAAGAAGAAAGACTTGTCCAAAATAAAATGCTTCAATTGTCATGAATTCAAGCACTATGCTACAAAGTGTCCACACAAAAAGTCTAGTAACAATAACTTAGGAGGAACAATAGATGAAGCATTAGCTTCATAGTTGGAGTTCGACTTCACCCTGATCACATGCATGTCTAACATTGTGTTGGGGAATGTGTGATACTTGGATTCAGGTGTGTCATTCCACATGACAGGGTGTAGATATTTTTTTAGTGACATGAAGGAGAAAGATCTCCATATGCATATTGATCTTGGGGATGAAAAAAGGTTTAGTGCTACCAAGATTGGTACAATAACCTTCAAGAGGGAGTCAAGATCTCCTCTTTGCCTCAAATATGTCATGTTGTTCCAGGCTTGGAGAAGAACCTCATCTCTGTAGAACATTTGGAATACTGTGGCTATGATGTGATCTTCAATAAAGGGAAAGCCTTTCTAAAACACATAGCTAGTAGGTAGGTGAAGTAGATCAGGGTTCATGTGAGGAACCTATATAAACTTGATGTGGAAGATTGTGCTGCATTAAGAAGTAAGGTAGAGAAAGTGTAGATTCACGATGTTGGTTAACTCTGACACATGGGATTGAGCCATTTTAATTATGGTGTGTTAAAATTATGCAACAAATAAACGTTAACCTCCCTAAAGGATCACTTGAGTAGCAGGATGTTTGCAAGGGTTATACCTTGGCAAAGTATGTAAAATCCACATTCCAGGATTGAGAGAGTAAAGCATATGCATTCTTGGAGAGAGTCCACTTTGATTTTTATTGACCCTTCTCGACAACCTCCACTACTAGACATAAGTACTATGTTATTTTTATTGATGATTTCTCAAGAAAGTGTTGGATCTTATTCATGTGGAAGAAGGATGAGACATTCTCAAATTTTGTAGAATTCAAGGAACTAGTTGAGAAAGAGACCGACAAGAAGGTGAAGGATTTCAGGAGCGATAATGGAGGTGAGTATGTTTCGAATGACTTCAAGGAATTTTGTGCCAAAGAAGGAATTTGAAGAGAAATGAAAGATCTTCACAACCCATAGTAGAATGGGGCAGCTGAGAGGAAGAACCAGAGAATCATGGGAGATGTAAGAGATATAATACATGACCAAGGATTACCACTGCATTTATGGGCATAAGCATGTAACAAAACAATCTACTTGCAAAACTAGAGTCCTCATCGGATTCTTGGTATGATTACATCGGAGGGGGTTTTCTCGGGGAGAAAGATGGATGTGTCTCATTTCAAAATTTTTGGAGCCTCTGTTTACTACCATGTCTCCAAAGATCTAAGGAATAAACTTGAGTCGAAAACAAAGTTGGAAGTTTTTGTGGGTTACACTGAAACTCCACAAAGCTACCGGGTGTAATTACCTTCCACCAAAATGACAGTTGTGCGAAGGGATGTAAATTTTGATGAAGAGAAAGAAATGAGATGCTGCCTTGAGAGGGAGCAACAAATCCCACCAGAAGAGGAGCTTTTAGCTCCAAAGGAGGAGCCTTAGTAAGTTGTGGAGTAGCCACAATTGGAGGAGTAGAGAGGAGGAAAAGTGGAGACATCCACTCAAGAAAAACCATCCAGAGAAGGTAGAAAATGAATTAGGTAAGCTGATAGATTGGTGTAGGATGCGAGGGAGAATGTGGGAGCTCCTTCAAATTTGCACAGGAAAAGAAGGTCACTTAAGAGGTACACTGGCTACATGGATATAATGACTGAGATTATAGAGACTCAACCATCCTCTTTTATGGGAGCAGTTGAGAAAACAGTTTGGGATGATGCAATGGTGGAAGCATATGAATCCATCATGAAAAACAGTGTTTGGAAAGTGGGGACTCCCAAGAGTCCCGAGAGATAAATCAGTTTTGGGTTCAAGATGGATCTTCAAGGTTAAGCAAGTAGCAAACATAAACATAGAGAAGTATAAGGCCAAATTTGTGGCCAAAGGATTCTCTCAAGTTGAGGGAATTGACTATGAGGAAACCTTTTCTCCCATAGCAAGATATTCATCCATTAGATCAATTATTTCACTGGCTGCGCAGATGGGGTGGAAGATCCACCAAATGGATGTAAAAACAACATTTCTCAATGGTGTTATTGAGGAGGAAGTGTACATAGAGAAAACAAAAGGTTTTTATACATTTGATCGAGAGTCTCATGTGTGCAAACTTAGGCGAGCATTGTACGGTCTCAAACAAGCACCCCAAGCTTGGTACACTCGGATTGATAGTTATCTCACTGGATTGCACTTCACCAAAAGTGAAGTGGATGCGAACCGCTATCATATTTTGTTAGAAGGTAAATTTCTTATCATTGTTTTATATGTTGATGATTTAATATTGTTAGGTGATGAGAAACTGATTAGTTCTTACAAGGAGGACCTTTTAAGGTAATTTGAGATGAAATACATGGGTCTCATACACTACTTCCTTGGGTTGGAATTATGACAAGGTAATGGGGAATTGTCTATGTCTCAAGGAAAGTATGCCACCGAGATAGTGCATAAATTTTGCATGGAGAGTTGTAAGCCCATGGAGACACCTCTAGCGACCAACTGGAGGAAGGAGAATGCCACTCTAGGTGAAGAGGTTAATGCTACCACTTATCGACAACTAGTGGGTTCACTGATGTATCTTGTGAACACACAACTTGATATATTCTATGCAATCAACCAACTGAGCCAAGCTATGGCTAGGCCAACCAAAATGTATTGGAAGGAAGCTAAGCATGTTTTATGGTACCTTAGAGACATTACCCATTATAGAATATGGTAGAAATGCAAACAGGGAGTGAAGTTGTGTGGCTTCACAGATGCAGATTAGGCAGGAAGTCCATCTGAACGAAAGAGTTACACATCTAGTGGATTTTTTCATGTTGGGTCCGCAACAATTTCCTAGTACAACAAGAAGTAAAGGTCTATGGTGCCCAACTCGGGAGAAGCTTAATACATGGTTGCAAGTCAAGAAACATGTGAGGCGATCTGGGTGAGAAAGATACTTGTGGGAATGTTTGGTTAGGAGATGGATCCAATTGTTATCCATTGTGATAATCATAGATGCATTAAGATCTATGAGAATCCAATATTTCAAAGGCAATCCAAGCATATAGATATCGAATATCATCATTTACAATACTATGTGCAGAGCAGGATACTGTTGCTACAATGCATTCTGACAGAGGAATAATATGTTGACACCTTGACAAAGGCTTTGTCAATAGGGAAGTTCGAATTCCATAAGTCCAGGATAAGGGTGGTTGAAAATCCATTTCTTGCTAAGAGGGAGTGTTGAAAAGTGTTGCAAGAAAGGTTCAATTTGACTTAGCCTTAATCAAATTGAGTAAATTCGAAATTTCCACATCATCATAAAACTTGGAGGCAGTTAACTCAGGGGTGATGGATCTTGTCACTCATTTAGCTCAGTAAATTTGAGTAAAGGGATTGGAGTTTAGTTATGCATGTGTGAATGCTAATTTGTAGCAATCCAATTCAACTATTTCCAGTTGTATTTAGTTAAACTAGTTCTAACTGTTGATAGAACTAGTTGGAGGTTAGTTGTACAGTGGGACAATAGTCTAACTCAATGGTCATCCAGTTAACTGATCAATCAACCAAAAATAGCTCATGC
The DNA here is from genome assembly GCA_031772625.1 of Pinus tabuliformis. Lineage (NCBI taxonomy): Eukaryota > Viridiplantae > Streptophyta > Pinopsida > Pinales > Pinaceae > Pinus > Pinus tabuliformis. The sequence goes on along the minus strand of CM062808.1, from coordinate 245,586,057 downwards.
ATACAAGGAATTCGAATTTCTCAACTGTGGTGGAGATTCCAAGGCAGTGTAACATCAGTTGTAGTCTAGTTTTTAGTGTACAAGTGTTGCATGAAATCAATGATCAATCCTTGGGAATTGCACAATCAATTGGAGGAAAATTCCTAAAAAATAGGGGCCTAATTTCTCAAGATTTGCGCAAGGAAATAGGAGCTCAAGTAGAGGCAGAAATTGACTAATTCTGGGTTAGAGCTTTTCATTGAGTAAAGAGAAAAATTATTCACTTACACGTTGATATCAAAGCGAGGAAGCAATTGTAATACATTCTCTATTCATCTGATTAATGCAAGCAGACTTAAGGCGTTTTTACCTGTTAGTTTCCCCTAGATAAATCTGTGTACTTGTGTATGTTATTGACGCATGATTTCGAATGTTGTTCTAAATTGTGAATTAATTTCTGTAGTGTAGTAGAGTAGAATTGTGTCTCTTGATTTAGATTAAATTTCTTGAGCAGTTGCAATTCTATCATTATATTTCTACACAAAATTCCATTTAATCGCTATAGAATAACACAATCAATCACAAAAATTCCATTTAATTTCTATAGAATCACATGGGAAATCACCAAAATTTCTTTTAATTGCTACATATTTGGTTACTGTGTGAGGAAGTTGCAAAGAGAAAAATTCTTGTTGTATGAGAAATCAGACGATATTCACTTTTAACCTCTCAGAGGCATAGAATTGTATGATATAGGAGAGGAAATCATGACACATTGGCGAAGATAAACAAATATGCCCAATACCTAGAAGCTTTCGTGGCAGAGTAACTCTTGTGAACCTCACTAAATGACATTATTATCTGTGTAGAAAATCATGTCTAGAGTTTTTAATTGTAATTTTATTTTAAATAATTTGACCAAGAAAACATAAGATTACATTATATAACCTTTTACAACATCACTGCCATAGTAGAGTATGCCTTGGCAAAATAAATCTAATTCTTCTCAACATTTAATTTATCTAAAATTAAAATATATCTATACTATTTATATTATATAAATTTCACATCTCTCCATATAAATATTCTTATTTTTAGGTTTATTAACACCCTAATAATACATATAATTACATACTAATGTATTTGATTTTTTGATTTCGATATATATATATATATATATATATATATATATATATATATATATATATTTCGATCTCTCTCTCTCTATATATATATATCAAATATTTCAAATATTTATTAATTAAATTTAAATATAAATTTATAAAATATCATGGTTATGAATACAAATCATCATTATTTCAATTTATATAGTAAAATGGATCTTAATTTATAGCTATTATTTATATATTTATCTATTTCTCTCATACACATCATTTTGTTCCTAATTATAATTATATTAATTAAATTTAAATTTGAAGTTTTGAAATATCATGGTTATGAATATGAATCATTATTATTTAAATTTCTTTTATTGTGATATCCATATTATATTTGAGATTGTTTTTTATTTAGAGAATATTCTATTTTTATTTTAAAAGAGACACATGACAACCTGAAATTCAACACGAAATAAGTAAACATTTTTCTCATATTGCGTTATGAAAATATTATTATAATACTAATTGATTTAATTATTATTATTAGTTGATTTAATTATTTCTTACTAAGTACTTTTATCAAATCAAACACTACTATTAACATTAAAAAATTTGGGGTGGCAGGAGGGGGAGGGATTCTCTTTAATCCCGATGGAATCATTGTGGAAAAATATGCATGGGGTCTAGGCATCAAGACCAACAATAAAGCAAAAGTCTACAACTTGTATATGGGGCTCCTCCTAGCCATGAAGAGGGAAATAAAAAACATCATAATCCTGGGAGACTCCTATCTGATTATTAGGCACCTTAGAAACTCCTCCCTTGCCTAGGACAATCACCTAAGCCAAACTCTTCTTCGTGCTCAGAGCATCCTTTCCTCCTTTGAAACCTCTCAAGCTTGGCATATCCTCAAAAACCTTAACGCTGAAGCAAATTTGATGGCCAATAAAACTTGCTGTTTGTTAGAAGGATGTTTGGAAGTCAACGAAGTCTCTAGACCCTACCATATACACTAACCCCTCTATGTTTGGCCCCCCCTCACCCCCCCTTACCCTATCCCCCATTCATGGTATAACAAGATTGTTTTATCTTCCTATGTCACCCCCCATCACTCCCCACTCGTCAACGTCTTGAATATTTGTCCTTCCTCGTATGAACGTTTGATGCCACCTCTCCTCCTTCCCCTTCCACCTGACCCCCTCCTCCCCCTCCACGTGATGACGTTATACCTAAATATGCAACAAAGCGTGATAATTCTCATGTCGACTTCATTCTCTAAGGTTTGTTGTAGGTGCTTGAGGTTCTTTTCCATGTGAGACCTCTCTCACTGTGTCCAACATTTACTCCCCATGGCCCTATATTGACTGCCCATCCTCTTGTTCTTTCATATGTAAATCATGGTCGAGCTCTCTCCTCGACGAGCAATGATGAAATCGTATTGGGATCCTGGTGGCTCGGGTTGGTTTCTGTAGGGTTGCAGTCATAAATCTAAGATGAATTCCCACCCCCTTCATCTTGTTGGCTTTTTCCACCCCTCGTTGGTCGGGGTTCTGCTTGTTGAGTGTTGTGAATTTAGTCGGGGTTTTGGGGTGTGAGTTCTCAGTCTATCCTTGCGACTGAACTTGCACCCTCCCTTTTCATCCACCCTCCAATTTTCTCGAGTCGGCTTAGGAAATATCACCTTGGGAGGAAATTCTTTGGCATACTTCGCCCTATCCTGTCATTTTGAAGATGGATTCAAGTTCTTGTGGTTTCAGACGCCTTCGCTTTGGCGGGGTATTGGGGAAGGAAGGTCAATGTCATGCCTAAGGTCGTCTTTAGAGTACTCTACCTCCCCCAACTCCGTCGTTATGCCTGTAGTGTGCAAAATAATTGGCCGAGATTAAAGTGTAGCTTTATGACATTAAGGACCTAGTGCATCGACAAAGCACAACGATAAATGAAAATTGGGAAGAAATTTATGTGAAAGCGAAATAGGTCGACCAGCTTGAGTTTGAGGTAGATGCGCTGAGAACCATGATTGAAGACATTCAACTGCGGTTGTCAAAGATGGTGTCTCCCCAGGAAGAACAAAGCAATTATGAAGTCCAAAATTCGGGCATTGACCTGAACTACCCGACCGACCCTATGGACTAACTACTCCTTGCTATGTCTAGTTTCTTTTGTATCATTTTGCTATCTCAATTTTTTAGAATATATACCAGTAGGCTAAATAAGAGTACTGCGTCAGTTAAATTTTTGTAATGGTCATGAACATCTGGGCTTTGTAAATCATGATGAAAGAGGAAAAGTAGAAGCCCAAGGGAAAATTCAAATGTAATTCACCCGAGTATTTTTCTGCAACTGACGTAGCATTAATATATCAAGTACTCATTGTTGTTAAAAAAAACATTAATATTTTTTATGAGTTATTTATTAGAAAAATAAATAATTGAATTAAAGGTTAATTTATTTATTTATTATATTATTTATATGATAAGTAATATAAATATTATTTGAAAGAAGCAAGGCCTAAATTGATGTTGTCCCTATTATTAATTGACTTCCCTCCATAAACCCCCATTTTTGCCATAGTATATCCTTTCCTTATGTATATTGAAGGAAAACCATGCAACAAGGGTTAAGAGGTAATAAAATGTTGTTAATAATTAATTACCCATAGTTTTGAATGCATTGGAAGGGATTAATTGATATTGTTGCCACTAATGAATGTTGATGAAGATAGGTCCGGTAACCCATTCAAGTTCCTACAACCACATTTCATGGTTGACTTAGGCATGCACTTTCAGGAAGCGAAATAGCACATGGGTTCTTTTTCAAAACATCCTCGAGAGCCTCCCTTATTCACTAGATTGAGATAATAATCATCCATGGTAGAATAAGTTTTAAATTAAATTGATGATCAATTAATTTTGGTGCACAAGTGAAACATGGAAAAGGGAAACTAAGATTGTGGGCTTGCATACCAGGTTTACCTAGTTTGAGCGTGATTGCATCATTTCAGACCCTTATTTTTCCAACTTTGCACATGAATAGTTGAAATGTTGGATCATTCATTAGTTTAGTTCTCTAGCAATAAGCTTTATGAACATTAATGTTATGCCCTATAATCTATAAAAGCAACACTAGGGTCTTCGAACATTGTTAGTTGTGGTCTATTCTCTAAGTTTATATTGTAAAATGATCACATCAAATTGTTGGACACTTCTTCACTTATTTGATGTAATATAATTTGTGAACCGAGAAATGGAAAGATTGTTGTTGATATTATTTCACATGTCTTTGTTTTGAATCTAAGAGTAACTTAGGATTTCTTTAGAGCAACATGTGTTGGTTGGAAAGGGCCCACCAAAAAAACCTTGTTGCTCTTTGTGTGTTAGATTCTTTAAAATGAGGATGTATTGTGTGTTGATGTGAGATTCGTAGATACAGTTCGAATATAAACTTGTATACTTTAGTTTTACCCATTATATTTTGATTGATTTGTGAACATGGTTTTATTCGTGTATGTAGACAATAATAGTCTCTTGTAGACTAAGAATATAATTGTGATATTTATCCTCATAACTAATTTAAATCATTGTGTTTGAATGAATAATTGATGATAGTATTGTGTGTGTTTCATAAAGTAGGTTTAATTTTGCATTTGGTTTTAGATTGGATTGATGATTTATAGAACTAGAAGAGTTCATTGAAGGAGTATGAATGCACTATAATATTTCATGCCTATAAGAAAACACTCGACTGTGAAATACTACATGGTATAAATGAAGGGGCCCTTTGTCAATTCCCAGTGATCACCCAAGTTAGAATCTTTAACTTTTTCCTTTGATTAATAAGCTGGTCACTGTCTAAATACTCTGTTACTTGCTATGAGTTTCTTGATAGCTGGGTTGATAAATGTTAGGAAGAGATCGTAACATGTGTTATAGAGACTTGTAATAGGCATTTACGTCAAGGATATCCATCGAAGGATTCCTCCATTATGTGAGGATTTTTATATCGTCACATATCAAAGTTAGTAATTATCAAAAGTAGAAAAGCTTAAGAAAAGCATTTTGAGGGATTTTCTGACATCCTTTTTAACAATATTTGTGACGTATGTAGGAAATATCCTCATAGACAAGCAATATATGGTAGTGGGATTATGGATTCTTTCCCTAAAAATACCAAATCAACATCGAGTGGTGTGACTAAACTCGAGTTGGGACATTTATTGGAAACTTTTAAAAGTGATTTGCTTGAAAATCTCAATATACAATTAGATACTTTACAATTTAAGAAGAAACAAGAAGAGGAAATAACAACACTTTCTATATTTTGTCTTAAGTGTAGACATAAGCACTCTTTGCGATAATTCCCTTTGGATGTTATTAATGTATGTGTTATCTATGCATGTGACCATACATTTGGAAGTTTTTTATCTCTACGTTGTCTCAAGGCCATTTATCAACGAGAAAATTAGGCAATACGACAAGTGAATGCACTAGAACCAAAGAAACTTTAGAAAACATGACCTTCAGGAATAACTTCAGACCATACATCTCAACCTTCTCAATTTTCTTCTGGACAACAATATTCATCTTATTTTATGAATCCTCCTATGCCTTGGCAGGCATATGTTCCACAAAAAATCCAAAACCATCAGCAACAACAAGGATGGAGAGGGCCTCATTATAGTAATATGTTTGGTTTTTCCTATCCCTTATCACCACAACAATCAACACCACTCCAATAGTCATGTCCAACATACCCTCAAACTCAATAACCTAAACTAACTGCACCACCACACCAATTGCAATTACCACAACCACCATCTTCCCATCCTCCATGGCCCACATAGTTACTTGCGTTATAGGAAATTTTAGCCCAAAAGTGCCCATGAAATTTTCATGCAATTTCCTTGTCATAATATGTAAACTAAACAAAATCCTTTAAATTTAAAAAGGTACATGTAAATATTTTGCATTGAAAAGAAGAAAACGATTTTTTTTTTTTTAATTGTATTTTTGGCTTATCTCCTTATAGGTTTACTCAAATTTAAAGTGTATACACTCGTTGGATGCAAAATTAAATTCCACATCCAACGAGTACCCATATGCATACTTCTAAGAAGATCCACATTCAACACACATTTTTTATGTATCTATTTTTTTTTTTTTTTTTTTATCAATGTGGATCTTCTAAGAAGTATGCATAATGGGTACTCGTTCGATGTGGAATTTAATTATGCAACAAATGAGTGTATACAATTTAACTTTGAGTAAACCTATAAGGAGATAAGTAAAAAATACAATAAAAAAGTAGTTTTCTTCTTTTATGTCCAAAATTCATAACTTTTATTTTATTATTTTCCCTTAGGAGGTCACTTTTAGGATGAAATTCTCTAATTCTTATTCGATTGCTAACCCAATAATAACAAGACAAATCAACATGCTTTTAATGTTGAATTTCCTCCCTTTCCCACATATTCGATCACACTAGTTGGATTGCAATATATCGAGCAGAGGTTAGGAAAGGTTCTTAATAAAAATAAAGAATCTCCTATCATCATTGAGGAAGAATTGAGGGAGGAAACTCCCAATCAAACAAATAAGGATTCAATAATATAACAAACTTCTCATCATTTAGAGTCTTCAACATCATATAGTGTGCCTCCCTATCCAAAATGTCTAATCTTAGAAAAGTGTTGGGTCCCTATAATATTAGTGATTGCCCCTTTACTATTGTAGTTATACCCCTTATTTATATTGTTGTGCCCCTATTACCCCCATATTGTTATTTTTGTGCCCCATAGAATCCCTCTATTGTTATTTTTGTGGCTTTATATTATTATTGTTAGGTCGGCTGGATTAAATTGTGACTCCTTAGACTCCTATATATAGAAAGGAGGTTTTGTCATTTGAATCATCCAAGAGTTGTTCATTTATGTAATGTAAAGGAGGTTTCCCCCTCAAAGAGGCTCAATTCTAAGGCATTGATCTATCTTTTCTATCTTTTCTTGAGCTGGTTTCATAACATTTGGTATCAGAGCTTTGGATTCTAGGGTTTCGCTGCTCCAAATAGGTCATCGTGGCATTTTCGCTATAACCTTTTTTTCTGTGACATTTCAGAAGTTACAAAAAACCCCATTTGAGAAGAAATCACGTTGAACCTTGGATCTGAATTTCAAAGCTTTTCGCGCGATATTTGTGGAGATATGATCTGAGGAAGTTGGTATTTTTGTAGACTCCTGAATTACATTCAAAACAGGTGACCTGGGAAAAATCGTCATAACTTTCTTTCTGGGGATCAGATTGAAATTTCGTAAGAAGGTATAGAAAGAGGACGGACTGTAGTTTATTGTATGAATTTTTCAGATCCAAATATCGAAACAGTGACTCGTGGCACGTCGTACAAGTTCGCTCTATTGAACTAGTCTATAATCAAGTCAATGTGGGAGATGTCGCATAACTATTCCTTGGAGAATCCAATTTGGGTCAGACTTGTGGCATTGGAAAGAGGACACAGAGGGCTAATGCAGGTCACAAATTCAGAACTAGATGATTGAAAAATATAGAGATACATCAGAGGCAATATTGAGCTCCTACAAAGTGAAAAAAGGTGTGTAGATTTTCTTAAATTTTTGCTTAAGCTTGGTTTGAAAATTTATTTTGAAGGAATTCAAAGGGCATAATAGAGCATTATTATCGGTAATTAATGCCTCGAGGAAAGAAAATGCAAACACCTAGTAAGGAACCTGAAAGCTCTAGCATGACTCATGAAAAAGAAGAAGAAATGCTATATGATATATCAAAATTAAAAGAACAAGTGCAACGAGTGTCACTTGCACAAAAAGCAACAGAATCTAAAATGGATGGTTTAAGGAAAGATGTAGAAGCTAAGATGGATGGTTTAAAGAAAGGTGTAGAAGCTAAGATGGATGGCATGGAAGCTAAGGTGAATGGCATGGACGCTAAAATTGATGGCATGGATGATAAGATGGAAGAATTGAAGATAAATATGAATAAGTTGCTACAAGAAATGGTCACTAAGGGTGAAAGGGTACTAAAGGAAACTCATGATGAGAACAAAAGAAATGTTAATCATGATTCCATAGACTCTAATGTTGGATCAAAGACTCACCATGTTCCAAAAATCGATATGAGGAAGTTTGATGGCAAGGATCTCGCCACATGGATATTACAGATGGAGCAATTCTTCGATCTCAATAATGTGCAAAACGCACAAAAGGTACGTATGGCAATTGTATATTTGGAACCAAATCAGTTTGTATGGTATCAATGGCTTTGTTCTCGTAAACAATTTATCACTTGGGCAATTTTTACGGAAGAATTGATAGCACATTATGAGGATACAAAAAGCAACACTTTTTTTAGCCAATTGATAAGTCTCAAACAAAAGGGTTCAATAATGGAGCACATTGAGGAGTTCCAAAAATTGAACATAAGGGTAAAAGATATTCCAGAGGAGCATAGGATTGATGTGTTCATAGGGTCTTTAAAGGATAATATCCAACATGATGTTCGCCTTTGGGAACCTGATTCATTAGAGAAGGCATTCAGGTTAGCAAGAAAAATGGAAAGCAAAATTATGGCAACTAGGAAGCATACCACTCACAACTATAAAGATGGAAGTGTTGTTGCCCCTAGTCTTCCACAACCTACAAGGTTGACACCACAACAATTGGAAGAAAAAAGAGCAAAAGGGCTTTGTTACAGTTGTGATAGCAAATACACAAAAGGTCATAAGTGTGCTGAGAAGAAATTATTCTACATAGATTGTGAAGAGGAAGAAGAAAAGGAGCAAGAAAGGTCAAAAGAAGAGGATATACTCCAGGAACAAAGCCTAGATGAAGAACAAATAAATCTGACCATATCTTGTAATGCATTGGCGGGAATTACCACTCCTCAAACCATCAAGATAGAAGGACAAATCAAGAAGAAAAAGGTAATAGTGTTGATTGATTCAGGAAGCACCCACAATTTTATTCATTGTAGGGTAGCAAAAGAATTGAATTGCTTCCTATATCCAGCACCAGAGTGTCAAGTGATGATTGCAAATGGAGGAACAATAAATTGCTCTGGAAAGTGCCATAATATCAAGCTATCCATGGGAGAATATGTATTGACTAGCCCAATGCTTTCCATTCCAATGGGAGGTGCTGATGTTGTACTAGGAGTCCAATGGCTACAATCCTTGGGTACAATAGCTTTTAATTTTCAAGAACTTTTCATCAAATTTTCTACGGAAGGAAAGGAAGTTGAATTAAGGGGTATTGCAGGGAAACCAAGAAAGATAATCAGCTCTAATGGCATGACAAAGCTTCTAAAAAAGGAGCAAAGAGGTGTAATTGCACAATTATGTTCGCTAGATGTTTCCACATTGGAATCATCTATTTCTCCAGATCTCCAAAAAGTCCTGGACAATCATTCCAAGGTATTTGAGACTCCCAAAGGTCTCCCACCTATGCGTGATCATGATCATGCTATTCATCTGATTCCAGGAAGTGTTCCTCCAAACATCAGGCCGTACAGATATCCCTATGTCCAAAAAAGTGAAATTGAACGTATGGTTGCAGAAATGCTAGAGGCTGGTATAATTCAACCGAGTCAAAGTTCTTTCTCATCTCCAGTAGTATTGGTGCACAAGAAGGATGGATCATGGCGCATGTGTTCGGATTATAGGGAGCTCAACAAGCTCACTATTAAAGATAAGTTCCCCATTCCTGTCATTGATGAATTACTGGATGAATTGCATGGATCAATTTACTTCACCAAGTTGGATCTTCGTTCGGGATATCATCAAATCAAAATGAAGATTGAAGACATTCCGAAAATGGCATTTAGAACTCATGAGGGTCATTATGAATTTTTGGTCATGCCTTTTGGCCTTACCAATGCACCTTCAACATTTCAAGGTTTGATGAATTCAATTTTCAAACCATTCCTTAGAAAATTTGTGTTAGTATTTTTTGATGATATACTAATCTACAACAAGTCTTGGAAGGATCATGTTGAACATGTTGACAGGGTGCTACAACTATTGGAGGAGAAACAATTATATGCAAAAAGATCCAAATGTTTCTTTGGAGTCCAGGAGGTGGAATATTTGGGTCATATTGTATCTCATGAAGGAGTTAAGGTAGACCCTAGCAAAATTAAAGCCATTAAGGAATGGAAAATCCCCACATCCATAAAGCATCTGCGAGGATTTCTTGGGTTGACAGGGTATTATCGCAAGTTTGTTAAGAATTATGGGAGAATAGCAGCACCTCTAACAACATTATTGAAGAAAGATTCATTTTCATGGACTCCGGAAGCAAAAAAGGCCTTTGAACATCTTAAAGAGGCAATGTGCCAAGCACCGGTCTTAGCTACACCGGACTTCACAAAAACCTTTATTGTGGAATGTGATGCTTCAGGAAATGGAATTGGTGCTGTTCTAATGCAAGATGAAAGACCCATTGCTTTTGAAAGTCGTCCAATCAAGGGAAAGTTTTTAAGCAAAGCTATTTATGAGAAGAAATGTTGGCAATACTCCATGCACTTAAGAAATGGCGACCCTACCTAATGGGAAGACACTTCAAGGTAAAAACGGATCATGATAGCCTTAAATACTTTTTAGAACAAAGATTATCCTCTGAAGAGCAACAAAAGTGGGTCACAAAGATGTTGGGTTATGACTTTGAAATCATCTACAAAAAAGGGAAGCAAAATGTGGTGGCAGATGCACTCTCAAGAAAGGATGAGGATGTGGAAGCATTGTTGTGTGCCATTTCTATTATCCAACCAGATTGGATAAACGAAGCAAGGGAGGAATGGAAGAATGACGAAGAAGTGTGGGCACTTATTCAAAAGCTACAACAAGATTCCAGTACTTTTGATACATTTAGCTGGCAAAATGATTCGTTATGGTACAAAGATCGCTTATACCTCTGTAAGAATTCCCAGCTAAAACAAAAGATTCTTATGGAATTGCACACTTCTCCCTTAGGAGGGCACTCAGGATTTTTAAAAACTTACCACAGGGTTAAGAAGGAATTTTTTTGGGATGGCCTTAAATCAGATATTCAAAAGTTTGTGGCGGAATGTTTGGTTTGCCAACAAAATAAAGTTGAAACAATTAAGACACCGGGTCTATTACAACCTTTATCCATTCCAAGCCAACATTGGGAGGAGGTTTCAATGGATTTTATCACAGGTTTACCCAAGTCTGAGGGAAAGAGTGTCATCATGGTGGTAGTTGACAGACTTACCAAGTATGCACACTTTTGTGCATTATCACATCCATTTAAAGCCAGTACAGTTTCTACTGCATTTATGGAAACAGTTCAAAAGCTACATGGAAACCCAAAGATTATTGTAAGTGACAGAGATCCCATTTTCACTGGAAATTTTTGGACAGAATTATTTTCTTGTCTTGGTACTCAGTTAGCTCATAGCTCATCTTATCATCCTCAATCTGATGGGATAACTGAGATAGTAAACAAATGTTTGGAAGGATATCTTCATTGCTTTGTATCTGATAAACAAACACAATGGGTCAAATGGTTGCCTCTGGCTGAATGGTGGTATAACACTTCCTTCCATACAGCAACAAAAATGACCCCATTTATGGCACTTTATGGGTATCAACCACCATCCATCACATCATATTTAAGAGAAAATTCTAAGGTTCAGGCAGTGGAACATCACATCGAACATCAACAACAAGTCCTCCAACTCTTAAAGGATAACCTCGTGTTGGCACAAAATAGAATGAAACAACAGGCAGATCAACATCGCAGTGAAAGAAGTTTTGATGTAGGTGATTGGGTATTCCTACGGCTACAACCATATAAGCAAATGTCCCTAAAGCAAGCTAAGAAGGATAATAAATTATCACCAAAGTATTATGGTCCGTACAAGGTGTTGCAAAAGATTGGTACTATGGCATACAAATTGGAGCTTCCTGCAACTTCTCGATTGCACCCAGTTTTCCATGTTTCATGTTTAAAGAAGGTTATAGGCGACAAGCTCCCAATTCAAACAATATTGCCAGAACTTGACGAGGAAGGAAAAATTATATTGGAAGCGGAAGAAGTCACAGAAACAAGAACTCGACAGCTACGAAATCGATCAATTTCAGAGTATCTTATCAAGTGGAAGAACTTATCCGCTGAAGATTCCACATGGGAGGATGAGAATTTTATGCAGAAGTATCCAAAACTACTCAAGCGTTGAGGACAACACTTTTTTGAAGGAGAGGGGCATGTTGGGTCCCTATAATACTAGTGATTACCCCATTACTATTGTAGTTATACCCCTTATTTATATTGTTGTGCCCCTATTACCCCCATATTGTTATTTCTGTGCCCCATAGAATCCCTCTATTGTTATTTTTGTGGCTTTATATTATTATTGTTAGGTCGGCTGTATTATATTGTGACTCCTTAGACTCCTATATATAGAAAGGAGGTTTTGTCATTTGAATCAACCAAGAATTGTTCATTTATGTAATGTAAAGGAGGTTGCCCCCTCGAAGAGGCTGAATTCTAAGGCGTTGATCTATCTTTTCTATCTTTTCTTGAGCTGGTTTCATAACAAAAAGCCCATCGAGGGCCCTGAATTTGACCTAGTTTCAATATTAAGAAACATTTGTATTGAAGTCCCATTTTTACAAGCTATTAAGGATATCTTTATTTGCTAAAACTAATAAGGAGATTCACCTCAAGAAACCAAGTAGGAAGAAGATAGAGCCACAAACCATTTAGTATACTGGGAAAAAAACTGATTTAATGTTAGGGCAAGCCTTTTTAGAAAAATATATGGATCTTGGCAATCAAATTGTTTCAATACACGTTAAAAACACCCTTGTTCCAAATGTTTTCCTAGATCTAGGGGGTGCAATGAATGTAATGACAAAACAAACCATGGAACACTTACAATTATCTAACCTTTGTACTACACCTACAATTTTGGAATTAGTTAATGAGTGAAAAATGAAGCTTGAAGGTGTATTGGATGATGTAATAATCTCATTAGATTCTTGGGAGTATCTTGCAAAATTTATGGTCTTGTAATGCAAAAACCATTAAGGAGGATATTCCTTAATCTTAGGACGATGATGGCTAGCTACCTTTGATGCTTGCATTGTTTGTTTCTCCAAATATACACTCATTTTGCATGGGGAATCAACAAAGAAAGTGACTCTATACCCCCCTACCAAATACTTTTAGGAAATTTAAGAAACCTTATGGCTTGATAACAATAATAGTGATAAAGAGAAGGTAGTTTGGTTCATGACTTTCTTGTCAATCTAGACTCTTTACAAAATCCATATCCACTTGATCATATTTTTATCCCATAATTTCAAGAAATTTGTAACCCAAGTACCTTGTCATTACTACAAAATTCTATATTAGCTATATATTTACTAGGATCTGACACCACTCTTGTTGAAATTATTTCAGGAAAATATTTGTATATAAATTATCAATCGGATGCATCTCAACAAGTACAGGTAGTTAGAACGTTTCAAAAGAATACCAATATCTTTACTTGGAGCTATCAGGACACTAAGGGAATTTCCTCTTAAAATTGCATGCGCCATATTTAAATTCGGGAGGGTGTCTAACCTATTAAGGATCCCTAGAGATTAATGAAATTAGACCTTAGAGAAGTTGTCAAGGAAGAATTGCAGAAACTCTTAGATGCCAATTTCATTTATCAAATTTCAGATAACGAGTGGGTCTCTCCCCTCATGATAGTCCCTAAAAAACTAGACGTTGGTGAATTTGTGTTATAGAGAACTTAATAAGGCCACCCTTCAGGACTACTTTTCTCTCCCCTTTATCGATAACTTTTTGGACATATTGGCTAGTAAGAAACAATTATCCTTTCTAGATGGGTTCAAAGGGTACAACTAAATACATATAGCAACAGAAGATCAAGATAAAATACTTTTACATGTTTTTGGGGACATACTCCTATAGAGTATTACCCTTCAGTGTTTGTAATGCTCCAACTACTTTTCAGAGAACAAGTTTAGCAATTTTTCTAATCTTACTCAAGAATGTGTTGAAATCTATATGGAAAACTTTTATGTATGTGACAATTCATTTCCCAAAGCCTTACAAAATTTAGAAATTGTTTTAATTAGACTTCAAGAACATAATGTTTCCCTAAGTAATATTAAATGTCATATAATGCAAACTACAGGGATCATTCTTGGCCATCTCATTTATGATACATGGATACAAGTTGATCCTGCAAAGATAAAAGTTATCCTACAACTTCCAGTACCAAAATCCTAAAAAGGGGTAAGAAGTCTTTCAGGTCAAGCTAGTTATTATAGGAGATTCATAGAACATTTTTCTAAGATATTTTCTCCCTTATATAAATTACTTGCCAAATATGTTAATTTATCCTACTAAGGACAATTATTGTAAAAATGCTTACAAATTGTTCAAAGATAGGCTGAGCAAGGCACCTTTATTAAGGGGACCAAATTGGTCCCTTCCTTTCCATATTTCCATAGATGCCCTAGACACAACCATTGGGGTAGTTCTAGGATAATAGGAGAATCAATGATCTTATGCCATTTACTTCATTAGTAAAAAATTGACACCTACTGAATTAAGCTACATAGTTACCAAAAAAGAACTCTTAGTGGTAGTTTATGTGATCAATAATTTTAGACATTACATCACTGGATATGAGTTATTTATTCATATATATCACTTCACCATTAAATAATTAATGAAAAAATCCTATAACCAATGGTAGGGTGACTAGGTGGCTATTGTTACTATAGGAGTTTAATATTAATATTCTAGATAAACGTGGCAAGGCAAATATTGTAGCATATTTCCTTTCTAAAATTCATAATGAAGGACAAATAACTTATGTAGATGTCAATTTTCTTAATGAACATTTGTTTTCTTTGTCTACTGACTCTCCATGGATTGAAAATATAGCCAATTTTTTAGCCATAAGTAAGCTACCACAACATATCTCTTCCAGGGGGAAACAAAAGATTATTAGACTCAGTGCCTCCTATTCTTGGATTGGAGGAGATCTCTTCCTTTCTAGACTTGAATTTAACATCATAAAATATGTACGAGAAGATGATATATGTGATATGTTGAGAGCCTCCCATAATGAGCCATGCAAGGGGTATTTCGCTAACAAAAGGACATCCTACAAAGTCCTTCATTCATGATACTATTAGCCTACCCTCTTCTGGCATGACAAGGAGTATGTCTGAAAGTATGATAGTTGTCAACAAATGGTCCACCAAGTACAGTCCGATGAAATGCATTTTCAAACTGAAGTACTTATCGATCCATTTGAAAATGGTCACTTGATTTTGTGGAATGTATCACCGCAAAATGTAAAGTAAAAGGCATATCTTGGTTTGTGCAGATAATGTAACTAAGTAGGTAGAGACTAACTCTTTTTTTCATGATATTGAACAAGTAGTTGTTGATTTTTAATTTGAGGATATTTTCACTTGTTTTTGGTGTCCCAAGGGAGATTGAAATAGATCAAGGAGTGTAGTTCATTTCAAAGCTTGTGTAGAGCATCACACAACAATATAAAAATTTGCATCAAAATTATTCACCTTACCATCCACACGCTAATGGGAAGGTGGAATCAATCAACAAATTCCTAGAAGCCATTTTGACCAAAATAATTGAGCTGCATCATA
The DNA here is from genome assembly GCA_031772625.1 of Pinus tabuliformis. Taxonomy (NCBI): domain Eukaryota; kingdom Viridiplantae; phylum Streptophyta; class Pinopsida; order Pinales; family Pinaceae; genus Pinus; species Pinus tabuliformis. The sequence goes on along the minus strand of CM062808.1, from coordinate 245,570,266 downwards.
AGGATTGGAAAATCAAACTTCTTAAGACCTTTGGGCCTATAGGAATATATGAAGGCACACAAACAGACATACTCCACATGAGATGTTGTATGGAAAACAAGTTCTTTTTCCAATTTAATTTCAAGTGAAGACCTATAGGATTGAAGAATTTATTCAATGAATTTTGCAACAATTTGGATTGAAAGTGCTAGACAAGGGGAATTCCCAACGAGCTACAAAATCATAACTTGTTTTTTTTCCTTTATATACATATGCATATATATAAAGAAAAAAAAGGAAAAAAAAAAGGGAAAAAGAGTAAAGAAATAAATAAGTTCAATTGTGAAAACCAATTCTTTGGTGCAATTGTAGAGGAATTCTGCTTGAAAACCAAGTGATTGGCAGGCAAACGTTCCTAGACTCTTTTTCATTTCTTCTTCTTAATAAAGGGGGGTTGTTAACTATTAGAGATGCAAATGGTTTGTTTCAAAAAGGGATAAATTTTCTATGAGTGACTTTTCTTGACAGTAATTGATCAACATCAAACCAAATCCATGAAAATATTTCCTAATACAACTACTTTGCCAATATTTCCAGCACAATTGACATAAACCTATGTTGCAACTATTTTTGGACTTGTATCAACATCAAGATCATAATAATAATTGATATCCTTATCAACATCGACATATTATTAGTATCGGTATCAACATCATCATTAGTGGCAACACCAATATCATCAACAACACTAGTATTTTCAGCAACACCAATAAACAAAAGTATGAAGATTTTAATTTTTATCTCTCTCCTTAGAATTTTCTAGTTTTCTTGACATTGATAATTAACATACTCTTTAAAATATCAAATTGCACAACACTTGAGACAAGAAAATTAGCCTTGGATAATTTTATGAATATTTAGGTTTTCATTCAACCACGTAACCACTGTTATAAGATCACTATTGGTTATAGGAATATCTATGTTTTGTTTTTAAGAAGATTGTTTTGCAAATCCAAGTTCAATAGAAGGTTATAAGCAAGGATTTGGAGTTGCTAAACACCTCCAACCTCCTTATATTTTCACATCTCTCATGATTTCATCAAGCAATCAAATGATTCAAATTCCAAGCAGTCAAGTTCAAGTTAACAATATTTTTTTTTGGGTTCATAGATTTAGTAATCGCTTCCACCAAGGTTTGTTTTAAAATGATGTGACAAGGACACTGTAGTATAATGACCAACGCAAGGTGAGCAACTTGTTTTTAAAATTCCTTTAATCAATTCAAAACACACACCTATATACATAACAATGCAATCATAATCTTGTATGCATTTAAAAAAATTGGTTTTTCTCTGTGCATTCCTTACGCATTGTTTTGATGTCATGATGCCCCACACTACTCCACTAAGAATAGAATATTATTGATCTACGAGGTCTATGTCCATGCCTATTAGTTGTGTGGTATCTTAATCCAATCATCCCTATTTCTACCATTTGATCCATGACTCTGCCCTCCATTTAAATAATATCCCTTTCATATCCATAACCCCAATAGATAGCAAGATTACAGAGAGATAGGGTCCTTGAAATTGAATATACAGAGAAAGGGAAGATTGGAATGGTGAGGCAGGAACCTTGGTTATTGATGGCCCTATAAGGATTCCTTGAGTATAATGCTAGCAAGCCAATTCTTTGAGCCATAGGGTGCCTTTCATTTCTCAGAAAATTTTAAGGGTATGATGATGTCATAGCGATGGAATTCACTCAGGGATTTGATGGTAATATAGATTGAATTGGTGATTTGGTAATGGCTATGATAGAGTACTTAGTGGCTCAAACCATGGGGATACCTCAATAGGGTGATCATTGGTTCAAAAATAAATAGGTGGAGAAGGGAGCTTGGATTTGATTCCTTAATACTCTGGAGCTTAGCTAGACTGGAAACAAGGAGTACTACACTCTTAGATTGTGGAGAAATGGAGGAATTTACTCTTTGTCCTACAAAAGTTTGTGACATGTGAGGGAAATTAAGCCATTATTTTCCCTTTTCATATTTGTTTACTTCTGCATTTTGAAGTTAGTGGTTGTATCAATTTTCCCTATTTTCTTTATAAGAGCTTGTGATGTATGGAAAAGGGTGTGCAACAAAAAGCATAGGGATGCCAAGCGTAGCCTTTATCACCACGACCTCATTAAGATTTTAATTATGGATGAATTAAGGAGAATGGAGGAAAATTGGGATTCCTTTGTAACTAGAAATTAATTTGGCAATCCCCTTCAAGTGCCATAGGTGGAACCAAAAGGGTTTATTAAAATGGTATTAGAAGAGATTTGTGAAAAATGTAAAGATAACTCTGAGGATGGTGACATTGATAATGGTGGGAAGGGTAGTGCTAAGGAGGATGAATATTTTAACCCCCGCAAGCAAGATCCCAAGAAGGCTAGGAAATTGAATGAGTGGCCTTTACTGCATCAAGGAGGGTAACCAGAGGCATGACAAGGAGGAAATTTCTTGAACAAGTTCCCTCACCTTCTCATGCACCATGTATCACACTCACTAAATCTCCTAATGAACCAAATCCTATACTTTTTGGTGAGCCTTCTGTATCACCTTATCCTAATTTTTCTAACGAGCCATTATAGCCATGTAAATCCTTCTGTTCTGGCCACATGACTACTATATATGTTAAAAAGAAAGGGGTTAATCACCTCTTCAATTAAAAATTTAAGAATGAAGTCTTTAGCAAAAAAGGTTCCAAATTACCATGATTTTATTGGTCCCTCGACACAAGATAATTTTGAGCATGCCATTGATTTTTGTGAGCCTATAAAACCCCCCATGTCTTTTACTGTACTTGGAAGGATTTCGACTGAGGAGACAAGGAAGAAAAATAAGAAAATTGAGAAATTGAGGATTAAAATAGAAGAATTTAAAGTCTTTGATTGATATGTTAAAAATGAGAATGCCATTTAAAGAGAAATAATGAAGAACTGCATGAAGAAGTTGCTAAGTTATTAAAAGAAAATAAGAAGCTCCTTAGGATGGCTAGGAAAAGGTAGAGCGAAATTTTTTACATATAGATATTGAACAAATCTTTGTAGAAGAAAGTACAAGCAACATAGAGGAAAGGTGGGACCAGTGTGAACATCAACATTGGAAATTAGTGAAGCTATAAAATTATTAGAATTTTGATTATTTTTGCTAAAGGAAGTGTAGTGTTGATTTGGTCATAGTAGTACATTTTTTTTATGTGAGGACAAAAAAAATATCAGGCCCAGGGGAGGTATTGGGGCCCTGAATTGATGTTGTATTTTCTATCAATTGAATTCCTTATACCCTCCATAAACCCCCATTTTTTCATAATATACCCTTCATTGTGTTTATTAAAGGAAAATCATGCAACAAGGGTTAAGAGGAAAGAAAACATTATTAATCATTAATTTCCTATAGTTTTGAATGCATTAAAATGAACTAATTTATATTGTTTCCGATAATGAATGTTGATGGAGACAAGTTTGATAACTCTTTAAAATTCCTATAACCACACTCCATGGTTATCCTAGGAACACACTTTCAGGGTGGAAAAGAGCACAAGGGTTCTTTTCACAACATCCTCAAGAAGCTCCCTCATCTGCCATATCGAACCCATGGTCATCCATGGAAGCATAAGATGGAAATTAAACCAATGGTCAACTAGTTTTGACACAAGTAAAACAAGGAAAAAGGTTGATGAGATCACGAGCCTTCATACTAAATTCACCTAGTTTGAGCATAATTACATCATTCTAGATCCTTACCGTTCCAAATTTGCACAGGGATGGTTGAACTATTGGATCATTCCTTAGTTTAGTTATGTAGAAATAAGTTTTATGAACATTATGTTATGCCATGTAATCTAAAAAATCCATGCCATGTTACATTATGTTCATAATGTTTTATGAACATTATGTTATTCCATGTTACACCATGGTCTTCAAACCCGGTTAGTTGCAGTTTATTCTATGAGTTTATATTGTAAAACGATCACACCAGATCGTTGGGATACTTCTTCACTTATTTGATGTAATGTAATCTCTGAACCAAGTAATGGAAAGACTATTGCTGGTGTTATTTCACATGTCTTTGTTTTGAATCTAAGAATAACTTAGGGTTTATTTAGTGAAGCATGCACTAATTAGTAAGGGCCCACAAACTCAACCATGTTTTCTCTCCTTGTGTTAGATTTTCTGAAATGTAGCTTTGTTGTGCATTGATTTGAGATTTGAAGGAAAAATTCAAATATCAACTTGTATACATTAGTTTTGTGCGTTATATTTTGATTGTTACGTGAACAAAGTTTTGTGCAAATTGAATGTTATGATAATTAAATACAAAAATATCACTTATATTAATTTTGTGTATGACAAGAAGTTGGGGGAAGTGATTTCATTCTAATAGGCTTAAAAATAATCTTCATCACAGCCTTAATTGAAATTAAATAGTTTAAATACCACACTTTTGATCCTAACAAATTAATAATGTATGTTTCTACATGATGAAGGCATGTAATAGTTTTTGAATAATAACAATTAAAATACATCACTAGAAAAATACAAGAGTTATAGTTGGTATATGATTCCATGAGAGAGGGCATAGTTAGAAAGGATAAACCAAAATTAATATTCTATTTAAACCATATTTAAATTAGTTGATAAAAGGAGTTATATGAGCTTCTTTGGGGAATCCACATGACACATTGTGAACATTCATACATTAACCATGTTTTTGGAAGGTTGGACATGGATTCTTCCTTTATTTTCTTTCTCATTCATCCTTGTTCTTGCTTCTAAGGAGAGAAGAAAACATTTCTATTGCAAAGAGTCATTTCTAGTTGTTTGTTTTTTAAGACTACATTATTATATCAACATGTGAAGATACTTGCATGAATAGTTACATTGGCATGTTGTGGAAACTGTTATGAAACCAGCTCACAAAAAGATAGAAAAGAGAGATCCACGACTTAGAATTCAGCCTCTTCGAGGGGGAAACCTCCTTTACATTACATAAATGAACAATTCTTGGATGATACAAATGAAAATACCTCCTTTCTATATATAGGAGTCTAAGTGGTCCCAATACAATCAAAGCCTACATAACAATAATATTGTAGGGCACAACAGTAACAATGGTGGGCTTCTATGTGGAATAATAGTAACAATATGGGCACTACATGGGTACATCAATATAATAAGTGGGTTATACTAATAACAATAAGGGGTTACACTAGTAGTATAGGGACCTAACATGCCCCTCTCCTTCAAAAAGCGTTGTCCTCAACGCTTGAGTAGTTCTTGATGCTTCTATATAAAATTCTTGTCCTCCCATGTGGAATATTCAGCGGGTAAGTTCTTCCAATTGATGAGATACTCTGAAATTGATCGATTTCGTAGCTGTCGGGTTCTTGTTTCTGTGACTGCTCCAGGTTCCAATATGATTTTTCCTTCCTCTTCAATTTCTGGCAATATTGCTTGAATTGGGATCTTTTGCAACTTTTGAATAAGTGGCCATACTTCTTCGTTCTTCTTCGATTCATCCGTTGCTTCGTTTATCCAATTTGGTTGGATTATATAAATAGCACAAAACAATGCTTCCACATCCTCATCCTTGAAGCATCTTCCCATTCGGTAAGGTCGCCATTTTTTAAGTGCATGTAGTATTGCCAATATTTCCTTCTCATAAATAGCTTGCTTGAGATGTAGCAGTAAAAATACCCAATCACTCACATCAAAACATTTTTCACTACAATGTTGATCTACCTGTTGTTTCCTTTGATTTTGCATCGAAGTGTCGTTATCCTTTGAAATTTGGAGAACTTGTTGTTGATGCTTGATGTGATCTTTCACTGCTTGAACATTTTTCTTCTTGATATGTCCTTCTATCTCTAAAGTTTGAGGAGTGGTAATTTCTTCCAATCCTTTACAAGATATGGTAGGATTCATTTCTTGATGCTCGATGTGATCTTTCACTTCTTGAATATTTTTCTTCTTGATATGTCCTTCTATCTTGATAGTTTGAGGAGTGGTAATTTCGACCAATGAATTACAAGATATGGTTGGATTCATTTCTTCTTTATTGATGTGATATTTCACTTCTTGCACCTTTTTCTTCTTGATATGTCCTTCTATCTTGAGAGTTTGAGAAGTGGTAATTCTTGCCAATGCTTTACAAGATATCGTCTGATTCATTTCTTCTTTCTCTGGGATGGGGTCCTGACACATATCTTCTTCTTTTGATGTTTCTTGATCCTTTTCTTCCTCCTCTTCACAATCTATGTAGAATAATTTCTTCTCATCACACTTATGACCTTTTGTGTATTTGCTATCACAATTGTAACAAAGCCCTTTTGCTCTTTTTTCTTCCAATTGTTGCGGTGTCAACCTTGTAGGTTGTGGAAGACTATGGGCAACAACACTTCCATCTTTATAGTTGTGAATGATATGCTTCCTAGTTGCCATAATTTTGCTTTCCATTTTTCTTGCTAACCTGAATGCCTTCTCTAATGAATCAGGTTCCCAAAGGCGCACATCATGTTGGATATTATCCTTTAAAGACCCTATGAACACATCAATCCTATGCTCCTCTGGAATATCTTTTATCCTTATGTTCAATTTTTGGAACTCCTCAATGTGCTCCATTATTGAACCCTTTTGTTTGAGATTCATCAATTGGCTAAAAAAAGTGTTGCTTTTTGTATCCTCATAATGTGCTATCAATTCTTCCGTAAAAATTGCCCAAGTGATAAATTGTTTACGAGAACAAAGCCATTGATACCATACAAACTGATTTGGTTCCAAATATAAAGTTGCCATACGTACCTTTTGTGTGTTTTGCACATTATTGAGATCGAAGAATTGCTCCATCTGTAATATCCATGTGGCGGGATCCTTGCCATCAAACTTCCTCATATCGATTTTTGGAACATGGTGAGTCTTCGATCCAGCATTAGAGTCTATGGAATCATGATTAACATTTCTTTTGTTCTCATCATGAGTTTCCTTTACTACCTTTTCACCATTAGTGACCCTTTCTTGTAGCAACTTCTTCAATTCATCCATCTTATCATCCATGCCATCAATTTTAGCGTCCATGCCATTCACCTTAGCTTCCATGCCGTCCATCTTAGCTTCCATGCCATCCATCTTAGCTTCCATGCCCTTTATCTTAGATTCCACGCCATTTACCTTAGATTCCACTCCATTTATCTTAGATTCCACGCCACTTATCTTAGCTTCTGTTAGCTTTTGTGAGCGTGACATTTGTTGCACTTGTTCTTGTAATTTTGATATATCATGTAGCATTTCTTCCTCTTCTTCATGAGTCATGCTAGAGCTTTCAGGCTCCTTACTAGGTGTTTGCATTTTCTTTCCTCGGGGCATCAGTTACCGATAATAATGCTTTACTATGCCCTTTGAATTCTGTTAAACCAAGCTTACACAAAAATTTAAAAAAAAACTACACACCTTTTTTCACTTTATAGAAGCCTGATATTGAATCTACTGTATCTCTGTAATTTCGGATCATCCAGTTCTGAAATTGCTATCTATAGTAGCCTTCTGCATCCTCTTTCCAATGCCACAAGTCTGAGCCAAATTGGATTCTCCAAGGAAGAGTTATGTGAAATCTCCCACAGTGACTTGCTTTTAGACTAGTTCAGTAGAGCGAAATTGTACGACGTGCGACGAGTCACTGTTTCAACCTTTGAATCTGAAACTCACCCACAAGAAACTAAAGTCTGTCCTCTTTCTGCAACTTTTTACGAAATTTCAATCCGATCCTCAGAGAGAGAGTTATGACGATTTTCCCCAGGTCACCTGTTTTGAATGTAATTCAGGAGTCTGCAAAAAGGCCAAATTCCTCAGATCATATCTTCGAAAATATCGCGCTAACATCTCTGAAATTCGGACCCGAGGTTCAGCGCCAATTCTTCTCAAATAGGTTTTTTTTGCGACTTCTGAAACATCACAGAAAAAAAAGTTATAGCGAAAATTCCACGATGACCTGTTTGGAGCAGTGAAACCCTAGAATCCAAAGCTCTGATACCAAATGTTATGAAACCAGCTCACAAAAAGATAGAAAAGAGAGATCCACGACTTAGAATTCAGCCTCTTCGAGGGGACAACCTCCTTTACATTACATAAATGAACAATTCTTGGATGATACAAATGAAAATACCTCCTTTCTATATATAGGAGTCTAAGTGGTCCCAATACAATCAAAGCCTACATAACAATAATATTGTAGGGCACAACAGTAACAATGGTGGGCTTCTATGTGGAATAATAGTAACAATATGGGCACTACATGGGTACATCAATATAATAAGTGGGTTATACTAATAACAATAAGGGGTTACACTAGTAGTATAGGGACCTAACAGAAACTTTCCACAATAAAGAATCTCTAGAGCTTCTAGCATTGATATTTCTTGACTAGAAGCATCAAAGCCTTAGAGGGAATTATAATTGACCAAGGGACTGCATTGCAGAGAAATGTATTCCTTTCCTTGGCTTATACAAGTTGAAGGGGAAAGAGAATTGGTAAGTTAAGATTGTTGTGTGACTAGTTGAGTAAACTACGAAGACTTGGGTTTATTGTGTAATTGAGTAGTCCATGACAATATGGGAAATCTATGTGATTGAATAGGCTATGAAAACATGAGAGTTTGATTATTTGTGTGAGAGTAGAGTTGGCCTAAGAACTTGTCCTTGTGGATTCATAGCCTCAACTCGAGAGTGATCAGATGCTAAGAGATTTGGAGCAGAAGTTTCTATAGTTGGGTGGAATGTTTGATGTTTGTAGCCAAACAATATTCTTATTAGATAAATATAATTGTTCTCTTATTCATGCAATGTTTATTTTTTCATATTGCTTATTCTGTGTATATTTGTTAGTGCTATACATTGTGTGGTATATGTGTTTCTCATTTAATGAGTATATGTTTCTTGATGGTTTGCATGATTTTATTTTCCACTGTACGCTCCTTGAATCATGCAAATTGTATTAGAGAATGTAAATACATTCAAGGGAATGGGTTCTTAAGGCTGTGTTTTGGGTACATTACAACTAGTAACAAAGTATATTCTTTTTGATGTTATTAAAGACAAAAATTGAGCTAATATGGCCTGGTGTGAAGATGGGTATGTTACAAGCATTGATGAAAGGATATATGGAGGTTGGAAATCTTAATATGGAATTTAAAACAACTGTAAATCAATGGACCTTTGGCTATGGGATAAAAGAATATCCTGTTTGAGACTCTTGTCACCCTTAGTATCTTTTCATTCAATTCAAATGTACTAGAATTCTAGAACATTTTATCTTGAAGAGAGTTTAGAGTCTTGCGTGGTTTTTTTTTTAAATTCGAAGTTTTAGCGTAAGTATCATATCCCATCATCAGGAGATTCACAAAAGAAGGTTAGATTAATTTAGCTGATTAAATATGTAAATAAATAGTAATTAATTATTTTATACTATTAAGGTTGTTATGTCAGCTTAATTAAAAGAGAAGTAAATCAAAAAAGTAATTACATTAGCTATTATAATAATTTGTATAATCAATATTATAATATTCAATTACTATTATTCTAACTATAATATTATTTCACTTTTTAATTATTATTTACATTCCATTCTCTTAATTATAATCCAATTTGTTCTACATCTTTAATTAGCTTTTTTTTTTTTAATTATTATTACATTAATTACATTAAATATTTTTACATTTTCTAATTTCTAATGTACTTTCTTTTTTGATTTACCTCTCTTTTAATTAAGCTGACATAACACCCTTAACATTATAAACTGGAACAACCATATTTATTTAAATAAATGTGGTTGATATATGTCGATAGGCATATATCAATACATGCACAACCACTTTAGTAAATGTGGTTGAAAAATGCCGATAAACATTAATGATATAGACTTAATATCATTTTTTTAAACTAGAACGGTTAATATATTTATAGATCAACGGTTGGTCCGTAGCCTAATTAACTAACATTACAAGGAGACTTAAGTTCAATAAACCTTTCTACGCCTATCAAACTTTCCTTCAAAGTTTTGAGACTTGAAAGAACTTTGCATCGGCGATTGAAGTTTACAAAGAGGTGCCTTAAGGCACAAAAGGGTGCGAATTGCGATCCCCGAGCAATTGCATTGGATGAGAGATGTTGGTGTTGTTGGAACAAAGACCAAGTCTTTTAGCGATGCGATCGGCCCCCGATGGTTAAGGACCCTAAATACTTATCGGGGCTTTTTAAAATTGGAGGTATTTAAATAACACATGAAGCCTTCTGTCAGCGCTTATTCCTTATAAACCATTATAAAGGAAATGTCCGCAAAACAATCCTTTCCATCTTAGTACATTCTTGACTCACATTCCGAGGTTCCACCTTAATTGCAATCGGGAATCGGCACCTCCACGGCTCACTTTAAAACACTCCTCCTCTGCCTCTGATATGTGATTGAGTTATCGGACTTCAATCCTTTTAGGCTCGTGCACATAACCACATTGGGTCCACACCCATCGGCCCTTCGCAAAAGCTCGTGACGCTACCAAACCCTGATCCCCGATCAACCAACTTGCATATTGAACTACCGCCGTTGATCTAAACTTGTTAGATCCGACAGTTCTCTTTTGTTTCGGGTTGATAACACACCTGTGGGTTAACCGCTCGATAAGGCGGTTTCCCCACACACCGCCGCTACTACGTGTCCTCCACTTAGTGGAATCATAGCCAAGCTCCCGATACCACTTACCACTGCTAATGTCGCCCGGAAAACCACTTGAAGTTAAAAAACTGCCTTTTCATTGTGTTAACTTCTGCACTCTTTCATGAGTGATGACCCTTGATTTGATCCATCGGTCGTTTCTGATAGTTCTATTAGGTTCATTTGTTGCTGAATCTGGACTATTGATTACTGAGATCCGACAGTTGCTTGGGGCATATTTTTCTTGGCACAGCGTTGTTGAGCTATGGAATTGCGATCCACATAGGCTCATCTGAGTTTTTTTAGAAACCCCTATGTTAGACAACATCCCTCGTTGGATTTGTTATCTGCCTCCTTATTTGAGCTGCAGAGGATGTGAAAGAAGGAGAAAGAGGTAAAAAAACCCAGCAGGTCCCACAACCTCTGGAGAGTATTGTTGAGAGATGGATTGCTAAGGTGCTCTTCTGAGTTTAATGTCTTTATCAAGAGCTCTGAGTCCCCGAAGACCTGAAGAGCTGTGTGTCCATGCTCCTGTGTAATCTGACAGCCTTTAAGAAGCCCGAGAATTTCAGCTTGATTGTTTGTGCTCTATCCTAGTCCCCAGCTGTAGCTATCAATATGGGAGCTGTCTTGAGTAGACCACTCCACCTGCACTAGATATCCCTGGATTTCCTTTAGAGGCGCCATCAAAGAAAACGGTTAGCTTTCGCTGCATCCTCCACGTGGTTTGGAACTCTGCATCTGGTGTTTTGATGCGCCAAGCAGGATTGAATGTGGGGAAAGTAGGAACTTTCTTACTGACCCGAATGAGAAGGGTTCCCAGGCAGCTTCGTTCTTCAGTTATGAGGGTATCGCCTAACTTGCTGGGATAGTTCCCTAGAGCTTCCATCAAGGACGCCTTAGCTCTAGGTACCACATACAAGGGAGAGGACGTTACATTGTTGAATATCCAGTTATTTCGAGCGAGCCAGAGATTCCAGCAAATGAACTTGGGAATGGAGTGCCAGATCCGATTCCACAGAGGTGGTGCACTGAGAGCCCTAGGGTACCTAGTAGTCCAGGTGGAGAAGAGTTCCACGACTGTGCACTGGAGATGGGCGGGTGCATCGAGACTATGTAGGACAAGAGCCCATACCGATTGTTTAGAGGCGCAGCTTATAAAGAGGTGATCCACGTTTTTGGATGCTGATCTACACAAAGTGCACTAATGCAGCCCTATAATGCCTTTGTGGGCGAGATTTTCACCTGTCAACACTTTCCTATGGATAAGTAACCAAGTGAAAAAATTCACCTTGGGTATACCATATGCGTCCCATGTGCGCTGCCAAATGGGAGGGTTGAGAACTTGATTTTGTGTGGATTTCAAGGCTGCAAAGCCAAGCGCATGGGTGTAGAGCCCTATCTTCCCCCATCTTCAGAGATTCGATGTATGTAGGTTAACTGGTGTCGAGCCCTTCATCTTATCTAAGAGAAGGTGCTTTTGGTGAAGTAGATGTCCTGGCAGGTTGGGGAAGACCCAGTCTTCCCAGTTCCCTTGGCTATCCCAAGCAGAAATGTCAGCTAGACTGTGCAATCCATGATGGGAGAGCCAGTCACAGAGATCAACTAACTCCACTATGAGTTCAAGGGGGGAATTTCCCATGACTTTATCTTTCCATATCATAATATTTGGTCCGTTTCCAGGCACCCTGTAACGCTGGTTTTGGAAGGTGGCGAGCCCTTTTCTGCAAAGGTTCCAAAGCGGCGTGCCTTTGGGAACCTTGTCCGCTTGAAGGTTTCTCAATGAGGCTCCTTTGAAGTATTTATTCCAGAGTAGTTGGCTGACTAGGTTGTGTTTATTGGAGTAGAGCTGCCAAAGGATTTTTCCACCTAAGGCAATGTTGGCTAGGCCAGCGTCTCTAATCTGAATACCTCCTTCCAGCTTTGGCCTTTTCACTTTGTCCCAACTTAATAAGTGAAATATATTCTTGTTTCCTTTGCCTCCCTGCCATAGGAAGTTTCTGAGCAACTGTGAAATCTGATCTGTGATTGTCTTTGGTGCCAGGAGGAAGGAGGCCTGATAGATAGGGAGAGAGGAAAGGACAAACTTTATGAGGATTAGCTTGCCAACCTAGTTAAGCCACTACCCACCCCAAGCTGCTATCTTGGTTTTGATCTTGCTGATGGCTTCAGTCTATAGTGAGGCTCAATTAGCCCCCATAGTTAAAGGCAGTCCCAGGTATTGAATTTTGTCCCAGGAGGCATAGCTCAGAAAGTCCAAAATTCTAGCAATTTAGAGTGTCGTTTACTCCTTTGCGTTCCAACTGTACACTGCACTTTTTCTTTTATTAATAAGCGCTCCTGAAATGATATAGAAGCTATGCAGGGTCCCATTGAATTCCTTTGCTATTCATGTGGAAGCTCCTCCCAATAGAAGAGAATCATCTGCGAACAAGGCATGGTTGATTGGTTCTAATCTAGTCGTCGGTCGGATTCCCGGGGGAGTACCTTTGTTTCTTTCCGCTATTAGTTTGCTTCTCAAGGTGTCTACCATTATTATGTATAGAAAGGGAGATAGTAGGCATCCTTTCCTTATCCCCCTTGAAGCTTGGAAATAAGAGGCAGGTCGGCCACTAACGAGTAGAGCAATCCATGGCTTGTCAGTGTAGGCCTTGATTAGGTTCACAAAAGCTAGGCTAAATCCAAAGGAGAGTATAAATTTGTAAAGGAATGAAATTTTTACCTGATCAAAGGCATTGGTCATATCCAACTTGATCAACATCCCTTGCTCCTTCCTCTGATGACTGGAATGCATGGATTCTTGGACAAGAATCACATTGCCCAAAATATGTCTTCCCACTACGAACACTCCTTGACTGGGAGAAATGAGCTTACTTAGCAGAGGTTTAATTCTGTTTGCGAGCAATTTAGCAAGAATTTTGTAAGATACATTACATAGAAAAATGGGTCTAAATCTGTCAAAGGTAGCCAGATTCACTTCTTTGGGTATTAGGGCAAGAAAGGTGGATTTGGTGCTGCCTCCCACTTTAGCCTTTTTCTGAAAAGCCTTTGCCATTCTTAGTAGGTCAGATTTGATGATTGTCCAACAAGCTCTGTAGAAGTGTGCTGAGAAACCATCTGGGCCTGGGGCTTTGTCAGGCTCCATGTCCCAAATTACATTACTAATTTCTTCCTCAGTGAAGGGCTTCATAAGATTTGAGTTATTCTCCTCGTTGACCAAGGAAGGGATCTGGGAGAGGAAGTCACTGGAAATCGCCTTGTCTCTTGTTCCGTCCTTTGTGTATAATAGCTGAAAGTGAGTTTCAACAACTTCTTTAACTTGGGAAAAACCTTTGGCGACTTTCCCATATGCTGAGGTGATTTCTGAGATGTGATTCTGGGAGAGGTGTACTCTGAACTACCTGCGGAAGAAGGCTATGTTTCGGTCACCTGCTTTCAACCATAGGCTTCAGGACTTAAGCCTCCAAAATTATTATTCTTTTCTGAAAGAGCTAAAAGAAGCAAGTTGGGCTACTTGTTATTTCTCCAATTCATGTGTGGTTATGTCTTTATCCTCCATCTCCAACTGTACATCTGCTAACTGTTGGACAATTTCTTTTCTATGTGTGGTGAAGGTGTTGGGAGGTGTTTTGACCCACTCTTTCAGAGCTGCTTTGGTTTCTTTTATTTTTTTCTCCCAAACATAACTGGGTGACCCAATGACCGTGATAGACCAAGCCTTGTCAACGACTTCCATAAACTGTTCTTGTTCTATCCACAAAGGGTTGAAGCGGAATGGTATAGGCCCTAGGTTTTCTTCCTCATCCAGTTGTAAGAGGATGGGTTTATGGTCCGAGGTGAGCTTTGGTAGGATTCTCGTTGATACTATTCTCTTATCCATCAAAAGAGTGCTCTGCACTAGGAATCTATCGAGCCTGGCTGAGATGTGGGCTGCCCCTGTTCTGTTGTTGGTCCAAGTGTATCTCCCCTTCTTGGGTTTAAGATCAAGAAGATCCCACTGCTGAATTATGTCCTCCACAAGGGGTAGCAATGGATCTCTGCTATTGTTACCCCCTCTTTTTTCTTTTGGGTCAAGAACGATGTTTAGATCTCCTGCTATTACAATGTTCATGGGAGAATAGTTGTCTACAAAATCGATAAGTGTTTGCCAACACTCTTTTTTCTCAAGGTAAAGAACAGGAACATAAATATTAAACAGGGTGAGAGTGAGCTTACATGCTTTATGTCGAAGCTCGGTGTAAATCTAATGTTGAGTCTTAAATGAATTCTCTAGCTGGAACAATTCCTCCATCTAGACCATGGCAAGTCCTCTCGAGGCTCCCCTTGCACTTACGGCCATCCCAACTTTGGTCTTCTAGTTCATTTTGCTTAACTCAAGAAGGGGTTCCCCTTCTATTTTTGTCTCTTGGAGCATGAGGATCTCTAGGGTTTCTATTTTCATGAGATCTTTATCAGTTGCAACCTTCATGTGGTTCCCCAAGCCTCTACAGTTCCAAGAGACTATACGATTTATTTATTTGGGGTAGTGGAGGAGAGGCCTCCCTTTGGTGGCCATGCTTTGGTATTTTGACTTATGGAAATTTCTAGAGTGAACTGACTTCCTTGCATTTTTTTCCTCTCTGCTTCTTCCTCTCTTGCTTCCTTAAGGGATTTCCTCCTTTCCTGCTTCGAGGGCCTTTCAAATGTCTCCTCTTTCGATGAGCATGTCAATTCCAAGGGCTTCTTTCTTATCATGTCTGCATAAGAGGATGGCAGAGAGCCTCTTTCTGGGGATTTGTTTTGGGAAGGGGAGGCCCTTGTGTTTCTTTCCTCAGTTAATGATGGGTTTGCTTGCTATTCTGCATCACTTTCTGTAACAAGGGTTTCTTCCTATGTGCTGAGAGCTACGAAGGAATTTGAGGGAAGGTCTATTCTAGGGGGTACTGCCCCTTCTGGCTGTAGCTCTGTGGATGGCACAATGGTTCCCACTTGTGCCCCTTTCCCTCTCGGTTTTCTGTGCTACTTTGATGAGGCTGTCTTCTTCACCATTGTCCATTGGTCTCCTTTCATTTTCTCTGCTTCTTTGATTTTATTTTTATAGTTTCTTGCAAAGTTCCTGTATCCATGGCAATGCCTGCACTTGAAGGGCAGTTGCTCGTAATCCAATTCTTGCACATGAGACCATTCTGCCACTATTAGTTTTATGGCTTCTGGAAGCCCAACTTCCAGATCAACCTCGACACAAATTCTAGCACAGGAGTATTGTCCCTTCCTGTCTGCTCTGTCAATGTATTTTCCAAGGGTGTTTCTAATGGTTTCTAAAGTCTTCGGACTCCAACAGTGCAAGGGTAAATGAGGGAGGCGCACCTAGACAGGAACAACCGAGGGCACATCTTGGGCTGGATCAAAGTTTGGTGTCCATTTGTTCAGGTACAGACCCTGGGGACCCATGAAGTATGGCTTGTTTCTAAAGATGAGGTTCCTATCTTCAATGCAGTCAAAAATGAAAACGAAATAACCCTTATCGACGAAGTGGCATTTTATTCCTTCTGAAACCAATGGTCTCCAGTTGCGTTGCACCCACGATTCGATGGCTCTTGGTGATGGCCATAACCCAGTGAACTGGCCGATGAGTCCTCTTTCTACAATATTCAGGGCAACATGACAGGGTTCTTCAGCTGGAAGAGCGACGGTCAGGATTGCTTCCATCTTCTTGACGAACTTTTGCTGGGAGGCTGAAATTGGGTGCTTGCTACATTCGCCCACCAGCTGCTTGAAGGCTAGGAGCTCAGGGGGGAGGGAGGAAGGAGGCTCAGAGCCTCCCTCTAGAGCCATGGCTGTGAGGAGGGTTTGCAGGAGGGCACTCGCAGAGGTAGCAGCGGCGCGCGAAATTTTTTAGAAAATATTCGACTTAATATCATTATTGATAAATATATAATAATCAAAATAGTATTATTAAATAACTATTATATTAAAAATATCAATTAATAATAATAATAATAATAATAATAATAGTAAACCCAAGAGATTAATATTATAAACCTAAGAGATTAATACTATTATTAATTAATACTAGTAATAATATTTGTTAGCAATAATAATATTAATAAACCCAAAGATTAACATTATAAACACTAGGGACTAATATTATAAATGCAAGGGATTAATATTATAAACCCAACCCCCGATGGGGGTGACAACTAGAATGAACATAAAACACAAGTGCGGTCCTCGGGGTTCACCCCTCCTCCACGCGGTCTTTAATGGCGATTAGTAAATGTCATCCCTGCTGTCCCTTCACATGCGTGAAAATCTCTCTAGCATCTCTAACAATTAAATCAACAACCATGTATTCATCCCTCTCCAATTTGGAATTCCGGGGGATGAATTTAGGTCAGGTGGAGGATTACAGAGTGAGAGCCACGATCCATGGAGAGTCGTCGAGGCCATGGCCTTGGATGAGAGGCGACATGGAAGTCGGGTCTTCTTTGGTTCGTTTTGTATTCAGTCTTTAATCTTGCACTTGGGATCCAAGAACCTCTGTGGATGGAAATTTGTTTTGGCTCCCTGCCTCTATTTTAGTTTCCTGTCATCGACATTCTAGACGTTGTAGGTTCATGAACCCCTCCTCTGTCATATGGGAAAATGTATTTGTGGTCTTATTTTTGTTCAATTTATTTGCTTCTAATTTTAGGTGGAAGTCTTAGTCATCGCTTGTTTGTGTATGTCCCACAGACGGTTCTATGTTGGAAGTTACCTCTGGCTTTTATGTGTGTTGGGGTTGGGTTATGCGGGTATTTGGTCAAATTTATGTTCTTTTTGAAAGCCAACTTAGGGTGGGTCTCACGGCATGTGTCCATTATACCATCCAGGGAAGTGTCTTTTGTTTCTGAGAGTTTCTGGTTTGGAGGGATATGTATGCCCTAGGAAACCCTCTCATCTGGGAGAAAGCTCATCCATATTGGGTTTCTGTCTGTGGTGTCTGGGTTTGGGTGTGTGTCTTTCCTGGGTATTTGTATCTTGGTCATGATATTTGTCTCCTTTCTTGCAGGTTCTTGGAAATTTTCTTTTTGGGTCAGCCAATCAGTTGCTCATTCGCTTACGCTAAGCTCCGCATGCCTCGTCGTGGGGGAGGTCATCATGTTCACGCGGGGTGTCCTATGTCAAGCCAAAACTCGTCATCTGGGCACTCAGACAGTTATGAAATTGAGGATGCAATGGATTTATCTCCATCTCAGTATCCAGGGCACATAGTGGCCCCTACTACCACGGATTCCATAGTTGAGCAATTTCGCAATATCCAAATCAACATGGACATTCTCAAGGACCACATGTATGAAGATTGTAATGAAATTGTGGCTTACATTAATGACATCCAATATTGTCAGAATGAGATTCTGGAACATCTGGATAGCCCTCGCCGCAATCACTATCACACAAATTACCACCTTTGAAGTCTAGAAGCGAGGGTGGAACATATTGATTTCTACATGCACGATCATGCTTGCTACTTTGCAGCTCCCCCTGTACTTCGCCCTCATCCCTCCTTGATATGATTTTATCAGTTCTAGTTTCCTTTTTGGTTTTTTCCTAGTTGATCATGGCTAAAATTCCTTATGGGAATAAAGAATGTAAAGTGTCCTGTATGGTATCCTCCAGTTTCCAATCTAAACAATTCTAGTGGGAATGAGAGAAAGGGGACTATTGAGACATGTTTTGTAAGATCTATTTTCCTCAAAATATAATGAAATAATTTTGAACGACAAAAAATATATATTATAAACCCAAGGGTTTAACAAACCCATGGGATTCATATTATATACCCAAGGGGTTAACGAACTGAACAAATTAGAATATCATAAACCTAAGGGATTAATAAACCCAATGCATTAATAATATAAACCAAATAAACTAAAGGGATTAATAATATAAACCCAAGGGACTAATATTATAAATCCAAGGGATTAATATTATAAAACCAACATATATAAACCTAATGTATGCGATTTCTGACCATGCTCAACCATTGTTGAGCATGACGAATTTCCATATGAAGACAATCTTTCTCATAATGCGACATTCGACCATGGTTCATTCTCATATTGAAAAAATATTTCTCACAATGTGACATTGCACAATGTTGTTGTTACAACTATAACAACCTCTTATTTATTATTATATGTATAAAATAAATAAAATAAGAAGGACCCTATATAAAAAACATTCTCAAATTTTCCTTTCTTTTTATAAGTAGTTATTTTATTTCAAAAAATCTATAAAATTTTTATAACATAAAAATAAAAATAAAATGGGAAAAGCAACATTGAAGACGGGAGGACGTGGATGAGGGTTTCGCAGGCGAGAGTAACGCAGACGAGGGTTTCGTCAAAGAAAGGGAAGAAGGTTTGTTGAGTGCGGAAGCAGCGCACCAGGATAGATCTCGGGTGCGAGACTCAGAAGCATAAGAACTTGAATAAGAAAAAGACGAAAACCTAAAGATTGGGGGATAAACAGAAACGCAGGATCTGAGGGAAAGAAATGGGAACGGAGCAGGGGAGGGGAGAGATCCCCTCCTTCAAAGCAGTGATAACGGGGGAAGCGAGAAAGGAACGACAGAAGGAAGGAGACAGAACCAATGAAGGAGAAACCTCAGCAGCGGGAGCTCAAAGGAGAACGAGAGCAACAAGCAAATGTCTGCCGAGGGCGACGAACAAACCTAGGTTTGTAATTCCGCATAACAGATTAGATAAATATAGAAGTTACATGAAAGATTATGCTTTGATCTGTAAGTTCGTAGGATACTGGCCAGTAGAGAAAGACCTTCTAAGATGGATCCAACAAAGGTGGAAACCAAAAGGACATGTGGAAGTAAAGTTGGGGGCGAAGGGATTTTTTACAGCTATATTTTCCAACCTAGAAGACAGGGAAAGAATATTTGAGGAATGACCCTACTTCATGAACAATGCTGGATTATTTATGAGGCAGTGGGTACACTGTTACAACCCAGATAAGAAAAGAATGTTAGCAGCCCCGGTATGGATCAAACTCTTTGGCCTACCAACAGAATTCTGGGACCCAGAGATCCTTGAGGGTATAGGTAACACAATAAGATCGTTTGTGAAAGTGGCAGAATCGACAAAGAGGGGAAGATATACAACATATGCAAGAATATGCGCGTACATGAACATCACAGAGCCACTTCCAGATACAATAGAATTGGAATATCATGACGAGATCTGGCATCAAACAATTGACTACGAACACATTCCCTTTCGCTGCAGAAGATGCCATGAGTATGGCCATCTATATCGAGAATGCCCTATCACGCTAGTAGAAAAGGAAAAGGAAGCCGAAAATGAAAGGAGAAATGCAACAAAGAAATCAGGAGAGGAGGAAGAGGACTTCAGAGAAGTGCAGAAGAAGAAAAAAAGAGGAATCAGCAAGACTCAGATGGGCAAACAAAAAGGAACACATAACATAGAATCCCAAAACAAGTTCCAAATACTGCAAGATGAAGAAGTAGAAACAGAGGAGAATGAGGAGGAGGAAATAGAGGGAATGGAAGTAATAAAGGAAAATGTATACAAAGAGACAGATCAAATGGATAAATATCAAGAGAGAACAGAGACCCCAATAGAAAACCAAGAGGATCAACGAGGAATGGAAATAGATCCACAGAAAACAAAAGGAGAAGAAGAAGAACAAGTAATGACGAAGCTTCTGCAGGAATGGAAGAGGCTCGATGAAAGATTTATTCCAGAGGATCAGAAACAGATGTACAAAGAAGCCTTTCAAAGATATAAAGAGAAAAAAGGAATATTGGAAGATAGAGAAGATGGGAAAATGGGGAAGCAGGAAACACAAAATCTAGGAATGAGCAGCATTGGCAAGGGAGGCAAAAAAAGAGGTAGAAGAACAATGAGTGAAACAATTCAAGAAGTTGGAGAGATGTTAGTAAATTCAGGAAGAGTGATACCTCTCTCAGAGGTATTCCAAACTCCCCCGAAACTTCTGTGATGATCATCACAAGTTGGAACATAAGAGGCCTCAACAGTAGAGGCAAACAGAGGTATTTAAATGAAAGACTGAAAAAAGAAAAACCCAACATAATGATAGTACAAGAAACAAAAATAAGTACTGAGAAAATGAGAGACATTTTGAATAGAAACAAGAATAGATATGAAATGATGGGACAGGATGCGATTGGGAGCGCAGGAGGTTTGGTAATAATTTGGAACCCTGAAGAAATTCAATTAAGCAATTGGATAAGTTTTCCAAGAATTCTAACAGGGGTTTATGGACCCCATACCCAAGGAGAAAAGGAAAACTTTCTGCAGAATCTAAAAGCATTGAGAAGTCTAATCCCTGGAAGGCAGTGGATAATAGTAGGGGACTTCAACCTGATTAAAAGCTCAGCGGAAAAAAGAGGAGGGCTAAGGAGAACGGATAAAACAATGGAACAGTTTGGAGATTTGATAAGGGAGCAGAGATTGATTGATATTCAAACGATAAATGGAAACCATACTTGGAATAACCGAAGAGGGGGAGTTAATCAAATAGCATCTCGGCTTGATAGATTCTTAATTTCCGAACAAATAATGATGAAATATGTTTTCATAGAAGCCACAATTCTTCCAGTAGCAGGATCGGATCATTGGCCGATAAAAATGGAAATAGATCTCAAGCAAAGACCAAACAACAAACCTTTTAGATTTGAAGCTTTTTGGTTAAGAAATGAGGGACTGTTAGAGAAACTTGAATAATGGTGGAGGAAGAGTGAACAAAGAGGAAAAAATAAATTGCATACCTTTCAACTCAAATTAAAGGAGATGAAAGACAAAATAAAAAAGTGGAATGAAGAAGAATTTGGAAATATACTGGAAGAGAAAAAGCGCTTGGAGCAGAGAATGGAAGAGCTGCAACAGATGGATATCCTAGAAGGCACACAGGAAGATAGAATAAAGGAAGAAGGAATTATATTAAACCAGCTAGAAGAAAGAAGGAAACAAGAAGAGATCTTATGGAGACAGAAGTCAAGGGTTCAGTGGCTTAGAGAAGGGGAAAAGAATACTAAGTTCTTCCATCAAGCAATGATACAACATAGACAAAGAAACCGAATCTTCTCAATAAAAAATCAAGAAGGCCAGAGAGTTCTCCATCATGAAGAAATCGAAAAAGTTTTGGTCAATCATTTCAAAAACTTATTAAAGGAAACTCAGGATAATAGATCAGAAGCTATAACAAAGATAAGCAGGGAGATCCCTAAACTGGTAACCAGAGAACATAATTTGGCTTTAATGAGGAAAGTTACAAATTATAGAAGAAGTGGAGGTTACAGTCAAGAACATGAAAAGGAACAAAGCCCCAGGGCCAGATGAGTATACGGTAGAATTCTACCAAGCAGGTTGGCATTTCCTTGCTGAAGAAGTTCTAGAAGTGGTGGAGGAAGCTAGAATCAATCAACGAATATGGCCAGGTATAAACTCAACCCTACTGACTCTTATTCCTAAAACTACCCAAGCGGATCAAGCTGAAGGTTTTCGCCCCATAGATTTATGTAACGTCATCTACAAGATAGTGGCATCAGTGGTGGCACAGAGGCTGAAATCGATTATCCCAAGCATAATATCCCCAGAACAAACTGGGTTTGTAGAAGGAAGACAGATTCTGGATGGATTAGTGGTGGCCCAGGAAGTAATCCACACTTTGAAAATGAAGAAGGAAAAAGGAATGCTGATAAAATTAGACCTGTCAAAAGCCTATGATAGGTTAAGCTGGAGATATCTAGAAACCATCCTTCAAGCCTTTGGATTCTGTGACAGATGGGTGAAGTGGGTCTTAAGTATGATTTCCACACCGAATTTCTCCATCCTGCTAAATGGAGCTCCATCTGCTACTTTTAATGCTACAAGAGGACTCCGACAAGGGGACCCCCTATCCCCCTTTCTCTTCATAATAGCAGCAGAAGGATTAGGTAGATACTTCAAAAAAGAATTAAGAGAAAGGAAAATCCAGGGTCTGAGACTATGGGGAAATCAAACTACAGTCACCCACCAACAGTTCGTGGATGACATCATGATATACTGCAAAGCATCCTTGAATGAGGTGAGAAGGATAAAGAAAATTTTAGAGGTATTCATGGAAGGCTCAGGTATGGAGGTAAATAATGAAAAATCAAGAACATTCTTCTTTAATACAGTGGAACCCATCAAAAATCATTTAACCAGGATCTTGGGTTATAGAAAAGGGGATCTCCCAACAAAGTACTTAGGAACTATGCTAGATTCCTCATCCCTCAAAATAGGAAACTGGAAAACCATCTTGGAAAAGATCATGAAAAGACTGGAAAATTGGTCCTTCCGCACTCTGAACCTGGCTGCAAGGGTCGTTTTGCTTAAATCCACCATTCAGGCGATCCTGATATATCCTTTATCAGTAATGGCAGCACCAAAAGGGATATGCAATAAGCTGATAGAGATATACAGAAAATTTCTATGGGGAGGACCTAAGCAACAAAAGAAATGGGCCCTTTGTTCATGGGATAGCCTAACCAAACCAAAAGAAAAAGGAGGTCTTGGCCTAAGGGACCCATCGATCCTAAATCAAGTTCTAGCAGCCAAATTAAGATGGAGATGGATGCAAGGAGGGAAGGATCTGTGGAAAGAAATCTAGACAACAAAATATAATATGCCATCAACTCCTGAAGAAATACTAAGGAAACAAGAAACACCACGGGGATCAAATATATGGAACCTGACTAATCAAAGCAGAGAATTAGTTGATGGTCATATTTTTTGGGAAATCAGAGGGGGTCAGAATGTCAGATTTTGGGAGGAAGCATGGCAACAAAGGGAGAAAATGTTGGACCTACAAGGAATGCAGGACATCTACAGAACAGGTATGGACAGAGATCTCATTAGGGTCAAAGATTATTGGATAGAAGAAAGAGGAAACGAAGAATGAAGGGAATGGAAATCAATGGAAGAACGGAACAAGAATGCAACGGAGGAACAAAAAACAATATTCAGCAAGGAATTAGATTCCAGGAAAATAAAAAATAGAGGAGGCAGTGACATTCTACGATGGGGTAAAGAAACCAAAGGAACGTTTACCATTAAGGAAGCATATAATGTAAAAATCCAGCAAGCGCAGGGGGAGGAAGAGCAGAAGTGGAGGAAGCTATGGAGAAATAAATGGTGGCCGAAGATAAAGATGTTTGTATGGCTGGTAGGAAGGAAATGCATTCTAACTTGGGATCGAATACAAAAAAGAGGATTCTCAGGCCCATCAAGATGTTGCCTCTGTTATCAAGATGAAGAAGACCAGGAACACCTTCTCAATGGATGCAGCATGGCCCAATTCCAATGGGAAAAGACTAAAAATTTATTCTCGACCACTGAACGAAATCCACAGGATATAATTCAAACTCTATGTGACTGGGGAGAAGGAAAGTTTAAAAGCACGGTGGTAAGAAGAGCTTGGAACATGGCGGCAGGTTTCAACGTGTGGAATCTTTGGAAAGAGAGAAATGGTCGAATCTTCAAGGGGAAAATATCAAATCCGGAAGAAGTTTGGAAAAGAACCCTAAGACAAATCAGAGAATCAATCCTCGCAGAAAATTGGGCAGAAGAAGACTGGAAGACCTCTGAGGAAGAAGCAGAAATCCTAAAAAGGCTGAACTTGGAACAAGGGATGATCTATCAACAAAAAGCAAAGCAACACCAACCTATCGCGGGCCAAAGTCATGCAGTCTATCGTAAGCCACAGGAAGGGTTTATCAAGCTTAACTTTGACGGGGCAGCTAAGGGGAATCCAGGTCCAGCAGGATTTGGAGGAATCTTTAGAAATAGACAAGGAGAGGTAGAATGGATCTATGCAGAACATGGAGGAACAATGAGTAATAACGAAGCAGAATTTATGGCAGCTTATTAGGGTCTCAAAATTTCTACAAGAAATGGATATAGGAAGATAGAGATCGAAGGTGATTCAGCCCTGGTCATAACCACCATAAGAAAATTAATACAAGGGAAACAATGGGAGAAGGTAGTTAAAAGCGGGAGAACAGCAAGTATAGTCCAAGAAATCGAGGAAACATTGAAAGGTATCGATTACAAAATCACCTCGCATGTCAGGAGAGAAGGAAATAAGCCTACAGATTGCTTGGCCAATTGGGGAAGTAAGGAATTATTGGCGAAAGTGGATGACAGCTAGACTAATCAAGCAGCGATGACAAGATGGGACGGCTTAAAAAATTTCATAGACAACAATAACCATGAAACAACATAATGGTAATCAAAAAATCGTGAAGATCTGGAGAAGGAAAATAAGGCAGGTTTATTCGGCAGCGAAGACAGGACAGAAGGACAGCGGCCTCACCTCCCTTACATCAGCATTTAATGATAATTCAGAACAACAGGTACGCAACCAAAACAAAAACCGGAAAACACCGAAGAAAGCATCATTCAAGGTGCAAGGGAGAAAGGAAGTGGAGGGCAAACCCATCATAATCGAAAAGGTGGCGAGAATTCTATAAGGTGGAACAGGAGAAGGATGACAGACAGCAAGAAGTTGAAGAAGGTGGCGAGAGAAGGTGAGACTTGGCAGAGGAACCAAAATCAACGCCTCAACCGTACCAAAATGACTGAGAGATGGGATAAGACAGTCCAGGTAGAGAGGGAGGTAGTAGGCGACAGGCATTTCGAACGGGGTAGAGTAAATATCGAAATCGAAAGCTTAGATGAAATGGAGTATAACCAGAGGGAAGGTTTCAGGAGCAAGAATTTTGAAACAGGTCAAAGCAGCAAAGGAACTAAGCGAGGCAAAAAGGATGGAAGAAGGAAGGCTCGTGAACAAAGAGGCAGAGGTAGACCCCGACAACCAATCATCAGCGAGGAGGGGAATCAGCCGCAGGGAAGGCGAAAAAGGGGAAAGAAATCAATTCGCATGGCGGTGCATGAAGCAGAACATGCATACAATTTGGAGACAAATGTAGACATAAGGAAAATTATTGATGTTATGGAAGACAAAGTCTTGGAGGAACCGTCCGACCCGGAGATGGAAGAATGGACTTCTCAGCTGCCTGACCTAGGCAACACTAGAGGCAGATTAACTCTTTATCGCCGCGCTCTTCACACATACTGGGTGCTGAAGCATCTCTTGGCAAAGGCCATGGATCAAGTAGAGGCAGAGATGGTGGAAATGGCTCAGGAAACAGCGGCAGTGAAGAAGGAGGTGGCGAACGTTGAAGGGTTGCTCCGTCAATAGAACAAACAACTTAAGGAAATTTGAGAGATGCTGAAGACCAATGAAAGCAATGAAACCAGAAGGGGAAACGCGGAGAATTAAGAGGCCTGTTAACTGTCTTCTTTTTGAATTTAGATGATATTGCTCTAGTTTTTGGATATTAGTTTGCATGCCATAGCAGTAGTAGTAAAGTTAGGTCTTTTAGCAGATCTTGGAAAGAATAGTTTTTTTGAAACATTTGGGGAGAAAGGGTTTAATGTCCTGCAAATTGTTTTGACAGTATTCAGCATGAAAAACAGTATTGAACATCTGATGAAGAGGATCCAACAGATCCAGTTTCCCAGTTGGGTGGATTGAGGTTTCTAAGTTTGTACTTTTAAATTTGATGTAGATAATAGAAATGTCGTAGCTTACAAAAAAAAAGAAGTAAAAATAAAATAAAATTAAAATATGAAAGTAGGACATCAGAGGTCAGACCTATGTATTTGATAACAACATAACAGTTGTTTTGGATCTTTTGACTTCCAACTATAGCGGGGTTTGGCTCCATACTCGAACAAAATAAAGCAACATTATTCACACCCAACCTCCCGACTATCGATTCCCATATCACCCTGACTACGCTGCATGTTAGGGTTAGGGTCACCATTAAAAATAAATTGAATTTAACATCATTCCAAATTCCGACTACTCAACTGGGTTCCGTTGCGACTACGAATAAAATATTATATTTATTGGTTTTTGTTCCAACCATAATTTTATTTTATCGTTCTTTACTTTTTTATAAATTAACTCCCAAATTGAAATTCGTTATGTTTCAATAAAACCTTCCCCGAACTCCGATCATCCAACCTCACCTCGATTTTCACATGCAAGTGGTTGAAACATCTCATCACTTTAATGAAAAATTAACACCTTTCATGCAAATTTATTGTTTCATGTCCCGAGGGTTTAAACAAAATTTAGAAAGTTTTTTCCTTTCCACTTTCTATCTTGAAATCTGTTCTTCACACACTGTCTACTCTACTTATTTGAAACTTCTCTTTGATTACAAAGAAACAAGTTCAAATTCACTGTAAGGCTTCTAAAGTCTAGTAAACATGCACTCTCATAAACAATTCCACTAGTAAATTTGATATATCTTATAGGAAGCTAAAAAAAATTTAATTCTTTTTTCAAGACATAAGATGGGTAAGAAAGGTAAATCTACCATGTCAAAGTAGACTATTCAACATATTAAGGAATGCCTAAAGGGAGCCAAAAATCTAGAACCAAAAGATTACAATCTCAACCCAGCTCTCATTTCCGATACCACCTTCAAAACCTAGATGACATGTATGATGGAGTGGGAAGAAATTTATAATTTCTTTAAGAATATAAGTTGGTTAAATTCAGAAACTTCAACTCAGGAGAAAAACACTCAGTTTGAAAAAATTAGAGGTATGGAACTCTACAGAGTTCTGCTAGAGCGTAATTTCTTCCTTATTATGACATTATTGCATGGGTTATGTGAAAAATAGATTTTCCTACCTGCACTGTAGTAGACTGCAAAAAAAATGTTATAGCCGCTTGGAAACTGTAAATAATTTTAGCAATTTACATGCTTATTCCTCCCAAAGTTTTCTTAAACACTTCGTTTCTAGATAATTTCAACAACACAATATTCAAGAAGTGTGAAGGGAATTATGATAAAGTTATCAAACATTGATTATGAGAAGATAGAGAAGGGTTCAAACTTAGGTCATCAAATGAAATCATATTTCCATTTTCAAAAGACCCATTAGGTTCCTCATCAAAATGTTGTCTCGTTTATATGGAGAGAAAGACCTCGAGTATTGCAAATTGCAATGGATGTCTTTAATACACAACCTACTCAATGATTGAAAGAGTTTGAATTGGGATGATATTCTTTATTAGAATTTAACAGATGTCCTTAAGTTATCCATTTTTTCTGCTCCAGGATATGAATATACATTTTTCATGTTAGCCTATATTATGGATATTATGATTTCTTATGTTTCACTTCCTTTGATGAAATGGAATTACCCAATTGATCAACAAGTGCCTATTTAGAATTATGCCCTTATTTTGTGGAAAATTAACTTCAAATTCCATTTTTATTGCATTTTTAATTACGTGATGATCCCTTTCCATGATATTCTATTTGGATAAGACCCTCCTAGGGTTAGTGAAGGCCTTAAGGAGGCATTAGAAGAAATAGGAGTCTAGCTCATGGAAGAATTATTCACATATATCAGAGTCTATGGAAGTGAAGTTGGCCCTCATCTTCTTCCTAGATATATTCCAGAGAGGATTTCTTTAAGAGAGGTAGCCAATCAAATTTCCTTTTATGGTCAAGCTTGTAAAATGAGCAAACTTCAGAAAAAAATAAAAAAAAATCTAGCCAAACTTCCCAATTAACTTTAGAAAAATTGCCCTCAAGGATTGACGACGTGCATTTAAGGAGGCTGAAGAACTCCAACATGTTTGGTTTTATTAATTCCCCATTTATGATTATGATCACAGAGGAATCATTAATGAAAATTATAAGGTTGTCAGCTACATCAAAACCTTCACACAACAGAAGCCTCTTTTTGATGAGATTTTCATTAATATTGATAATTTTGAGCAAGTTTGTGAAAGAGGACAATTGTTGAGGAGGGAGGATAGAACTAAACTAAAAGTGTTTAGAGAAAATATTTATGAGGACTTCCTTAAACATAAGAGTCTTCATACTAATATTCAAATTGAAGGGATGAAATATCTTAAGATTTTGAAGTAAAATTTCAATCACATTATTTCAGACCTTTTTTCTCTTCTAAAAAAAATAGAAAAATCCCAAGTTGAAAATGTTCCTAATGTTTGTTTTATAACTCTAGAGACAAGCACAACCAAAGAAAACACTATTAAAGAAAAAGATCTAGATAACGAGATAGACCAATAGGGTCAAAGGATCACAAAAGTCAAAGATCAGAAACAATAGAAACTAGAGCAAGACTAGGTAACATAAAAACAAAGTTCCTCTTCCAAGAGTATCATTATTATTGGTGGTGCAAATGACACTAGCCAAGAAGATACAAAGTCCAAGAAAATTTATGAGGAAGTCAAATATATGCAGATTGATACAAATAAATATGAGCAAATTACTAGCACCCCTCAATCAACATTGACCGATTTCTCTGGTAGAGAAAAATAGTTTCTTGAGCAGCATGAGAAAACTACTAAAATTTGTATTCCATAGACTTCCCATGACACTTCCATGACTCCTATTTCTACGAAAATTCATCTTGATTTTTTTATTTAAAATTTTCATTGACGTTGAAACTATTCCTGAAAGTGTTCCATCCTTGGATGAGTATTACTTTAATGTTCAAACTAAGTCAGTTGTGAAAGGGACTAAGAAAAAGAAGTTCGAAAGTTTTGAAACCATTTTAGAATTCAGTTTGCAAGCAACAGGAAATGTTGAATATGAAAAAGTCGAAGAATCCTCATAAGTTCTATGAGCCTTTGTCAATTATAACCAACACCATGTTGGTGAACTTTCCATAGCCCACAAGAACATTCTACAGAAGATCAAATGTCTGGAAAGTGAAATAGAAAAAAGTAAAGCATTCAGTGAAGAAGGTTAGCAAAGCAATTCTACAATGATTGTAGGTGGGTTCACCATTGAAAGAGAAAACTTACAAAACCAATTCGAAAAAGAATTTAATGAATTGAAATTGAAACTGAAACACTCAGTAGAGATCTAGCAAATCCAAAAGGCACATGAACACCAAAATAGAATATTGGAGGAATAATATGACAACAAAATTGAAACCATGAACAAAGAAATGAAGGAAGAAATTGAAACTCTGAGGTCTCAATCAATTCAAAGTCATGAAGCAAAAAATAGTCTAAAGGTTTTTAAGGCGAAAGCAATATAAGCTACCAAATATTGAGGAAAGACCAGGCAAAGTTTTATAAACAGATTGACAAAATTTGCACATTTTATCAAGATAATTTGGATCTTGAAGAGATAATTTAATCTTTAGTCGAAGAAGAAAAGTGCACTAAAGAAAAATTAACATCAATTCTTGAATTGGAAACACAACTTTAGCCTAATAGCATTTCGAAAGTCTCTAAAATGGATAAAATACTAGTGTATGCTTCATTGAATCAACGACAATTTGAGGCCAAAGAAATCAAAGAATGCGTCAAAAGGACCATTGAACATTTTTTGTCAGTATGGGAGATGGGGACAAATTTATAGAAGAATTCATTTTATTAGGATCAAAACCATTAAAATAAACATACCCAGGTCAATGAAACATCGTCTTAAAGTCAATTCCATAAATGACTAGAAATTCATAGACAACCTTAAAACCTGGAATCAATAAATTTTCAGAGATTTTTGTAGTTTCCCTTCAAGAAAATCAAACTGGTTTCTAAATTTAGAATCAAATATAAAAAAAAATAAAAGAGTTGTTCCTAATTTGATATCAATGTGCTAAGTCAATATCAATCATTTTCATCCTATGCACTTCTCAAAAATTTCTTATTTGTACTCAGATTGGGATAGCTATATCTAGATAAATGCACCACATTTTCTTAGTGTGGAGAAAGAAAACTCCATTGAGGAGGAGGAAGCTTGAATAATCTGCAACTTTCCTTCGAGAAAATCCTTTAAACAAGGATTAAATTTTTAGAGCACATTTTTTTTTGCAGAGAAATTTTGTAGATTTTCTGATTTGAGACAATTGAACTATTTATTTATTATTATTATTTATTTATTTATTTTTATTTTTTTTATTTTTAGTAGTGTTTATATGACCCCTTGCATTGGAGTAAGGGTCCATAACTAGATGAAGCCCAAGACTTGTATTTTCCAATCTAATTTTTGAAGTCAAAGCTTTTTGAAGACCAAAACTCAGAGTTGAATGTGTGTTGAGCTATCACATTCATTTCCTGTCATCACTTTAATTTCTCAATGGATGTATCTACTACTCGATTCTTAAATTTACTCATGTTTATCTCTAGCTTAATATTAGCATATTCCGCTTAACACTTCTTGGGATATGTTGCTCCTTATTTTCTTTCTCAAAGTAATTTGTAATCTTTTTTGTCATTTCATATCTATTTGATAGTGAAGCCTCATATTGAAACTATAGTGCACTAAATTGCTCTCGTTTTCAACATATGTTCTTTACAAGTTGTTTATTTTTAGCTTTACACGCAAATATATTTTTCGAACAACACTTGTATTTCCCAAGCAATTTTGCAAGTCAAACCTTTTTCAAAATCTAAACTCAGAGTTGAATGCATATTGAGCTATGGCATTGATTTCCTGTCATCACTTTAATTTCTTAATGGATGTATCTGGTACTCAATTCTTAACTTTATTCATGTTTATCTCTGGCTAAATATCACGACATTCTCCTCGACACTCCTTAGGATATGTCACACTTTATTTTCTCTGTCAAAGGAAGTTTCTTTCTGTTATGTGATTGCATATCTATTTGACAGTGAAGTGTGATATTAAAAGTATATAGCATTAGATTTCTCTTGTTTTCCAGATAGCTTCTTTTCAAGTTATTTATTTCTGGAATTACATGCAAACATATTTTTGCAACAAGACTTGTATTTCCCAATCCATTTTTTAAGTGAAAGCTTTTTGCATAGCAAAACTCAAAGTTGAATGCGTATTGAGTTATGGCATTAATTTCTTGTCATAACTTTAATTTCTTAAGGCATGTATATGGTACTCAATTGGTAACTTTATTCATGTTCATCTCTAGTTGAATATTAAGATATTTTGTTAAACACTTCTCAGGATATCTTACACATTTTTTTTCTCTCAAAGAAAATTTTTATCTATTTTGTGATTGCATATCTATTTGATAATGAGGCATGATATTCAAACTACAATGCACTTAATCATTCTCATTTTTAACATAAGTTCTTTTCAAATAATTTATTTCTGACATTACATGAAAATATATTTTTGGAACAAGATTTGTAATTCCTAATCAAATTTTGAAGAGAAAGATTTTTGTAGAACAAAACTCCGAGTTGAATGTGTATTGAGCTATCACATTGCTTTGTTGTCATCACTTTAATTTCTTAATGGATCTATTTCATACTCAATTGTTAATTTTATTCATGTTTATCTCTGGCTGAATAAAAGGATATTAAGTTCAACACTTCTTAGGATATCTTGCAGTTTATTTTCTCTGTCAAAGAAAATTGTTATATGTTCTGTGATTTCATATCTATTTGATAGTGAAGCCTGATATTCAAACGACAATGCACTTAATTGTTCTCCTTTTGAACAAAATGTTATTTTGAAGCAATTTATTTATGGAATTAGATGCAAATATATTTTTGAAAAAATATTGTAATTAAAGAAAATAAATATGTTACAATTATATGGAATTTAATTCCTCCTCTTCTTTCTTCCTAAGTGTGATATATGCAATTTTTTTCATTTTAGCAAAATGTTGAAAATAAAAAGGTGGTGAATTCGTAAACCATCTAACAATTTCAGTCTTGGTATAGCTGTAAATGTCAAACCCTGTCTCTCTTTATCTCCTATATCTACAATAGCTCGTTGCAAAGTCCTCCCTTGTAATTTGTGTATAGTGAAAGCCAAAGAAATTTTTAAAGGCATATGTTTAAGATTCCCTCTAATAACAAGTGATATTGGCACAATGTTTGGACAATTTATATCAAATGGAACACGCGTGTACCTTTAAAAAATAACTGTAGCGAACATTGGAAGTTTAGGAAACTTAGAACCAGGCATATTGAAGATATCTTCAATATATCCAAGCACACCATTAACCAACCCAACTTTAACCCACAAATTGCATGTCAACATGACACACTCCCCATGATATAATAACACTTCATGGGCCAACACATTATCATCATTTTCAATTATTTCTATTCTTTTGGTGCACTCTGCAACACACCTCGCAATTGGAATATTTAATGATTTTAGCATCTTCAGATTCTGCAAGTTAACCAAATTATTTGTTCAAAATAAATGACCTGTAGAATCAAATAAAACATTTTCCTCTGGATGTGGGAAACTATCAACATGTGACATGATAAGGTCCCAATCATGGAGAAAAGACTTTGCATTTATGATATTAGTTAAAATATTGTGAAAAAGACACATGTCTAGGATCATCTCCTTGTTGCTTAAATATTTTATCAAATTCACAATAATATTGAAGCTTTGCCACAACACTTTCCCTATTGTATTTCCTGCATACAAAGGTTTATCCTTAACAAGAGGTAGTTGCCCAAGGTCACCCACGAGAATCATGGATCTCCCACCAAAAGGATAATCCTTGTTTTTAAGAAAGGCTTCTCGCAAACATGAATCTATCTATATAAACAACCTTGGACTTATAAAACTCATTTCATCAATCAAAACATATCGAATGTGGCTCATTTCTTCTTAAAAAATTTCTAGATCTTGCCAATTCAGCGATTTTATATCTTTTATAGGAATTTTTAACGTTGAGTGTATTATTTTTCCATGTATATTAAAAGAAGCATTACTAGTAGGAGAGAGCAACAACAATGGACTTCTACCATCAGTTGTACAACTAGAAAGCGCATGAGAAATATAGTGAATAAGAGAAGACTTTCCAGTTCCTTTTTTTTCTTAAATAATCATTTTCAAAGGATCATTTCTTACAAAATCAACAAAGTGGCGTACAACTATTTCAAAAGAAACTTGTTATTTCTTCAATAAAGACAAAGCTGACACTATTGTCTCCCTAATTGAGTTTCCATTGACAACACCCACATACTAGGCATGTTTTATAAAATGAATATCACGTTCTACAATTTCATTTGGCACCATGGTTTTCCTGCCAATTATAATGAATATCATAGTCCCTTCTACCTTTTAAAATATGGAACTGCGGTTAAATTCTACTTTGGAAAAATCACTTGATGGAGATTATGATTTAATTGAATTTCTCTTTTCGAGCGGACCAAAATCAACGTAAATATCACTCAAAACAAATAAGGGAAAGTGTACTTATGAAGAAAATCCCACATGTGCATATTTGATAAGGTTGGCCCTAAAACAAAGTGGACACCTTTGGAAGGCTATAAATACAAGTGATCTTGACCTCATTTGGAAACCATCATGAGACACTCTTCTATCTTGGTTTTTGGCTTGCACAAGTCTGAGGCTCATCCACGGAGGACAAGTTCGCTTTGAGGTGAAATTGCAGGGTTCGAAGCTCGCATCTCAGTTTTAGGGTTTCGAGCCACAATAACAGGCACAACACAGGAAGAAATTGACCACAGTCTCTCATAAAAAATCTCATATGTGCAATTGGATCGTTCCAGTCACATGGAAATCTCTCAATCCATGCAACTGGCAGTTAGGGTTTCAGAATCACAGTCGCTCGCTTCCCTCAGACCAGATCTGACCCCAGTCGCTCGCATGCCAGGATCAAGGATGCGACTGGGCTACTATAGTTTCTCACATGATTCCTCCTTTATTCAACTAAGAATTAAATGATGGAATCTCAATTTTCCGAAGATTTTTCTTAACGACCGCAGGGTTCAGTAGTTGACTGCAGACAATGACAGTTCATTACAGACTTCAGAATCTGATTTTTGAGTATAAGATTTGTTGGGTTCATTTATTGATGTTGTAGTTGTTTTTTCTGGTTAGTTACATAGATGAAGTTATGTATCATTGTACTCTCTTTTTTTCTAAATCATTTGAAGACAATCTAAGAAGAAGAATAATTTAAAAGGGTTTTCCCCTAGTCTCTGACCAATCCTGGTGTTTCTATGTGTGAATGCTTTTCTTCTATTGTGCCTTTATGTTCCGCTGCATCAATGATGATGATATTATTCTTTCTACATAATTGGATATGCTTCTAAATAATGATGTAAATCTGAGTAACGTTATGACGTTATGGGGTGAACTTAATGTGTTAATGAAGAAATACAATTATCAAAGAAAAGAACAATATAGCCATATGAAAAATTAACATGGTATCAGAGCTGGGATGAAGAAAAGTCATGGAGATCACCCCTACGATGAAACCTTTGATGGAAGCAATAAGATGATGGGGGAGACCTAAAAGAATTCTAGGTTTTGAAGAAAGCTGTAGGAAATTTTTGTATTAAGGTTTGATGGATATTATGAGGTTAGGGTTTGAGAGAAACGTTGGTTTATGGCAAATATTTGAGATATGAAACCTAGCATGGTCAATGTGAAGATGCTCAAGCACTTATGACATATTTTATGAAGGCCTAGATGGGATAGTCTCTAATAGGCCTAGTTGTTGATAAAGTTGATTGAAATAGTGAAGGCAACATTTTCATAAGGACAATAGACAATGATGGATCTTGAAATAAATATGACTAGCATCGGAAAAGGTAAAGAGGCACATGATGAAAAGATAACAAAGTGCTACAAGTTGCCTATGTCAAATGAAAAGATTGACATGTATTTGAATACTACAATGTATGCATGGTATATTGTTTCAATGTTATGTTTCAACTGTAATATTGGATGGCAAGGTAAGCCCTAAGGTATGATGAGAATGTCTCATTCTCAAATAGTTCATGCATGCATATGAAAGTGATTTAGCTTCATGGTTCTTATAATGGTGCATATGATATTGAACAAGTATTTTACATAATGAATTTCTTTATTCTATGTAGCTACTTGGAAATATTGATTTATGATATATTGGTATACTTTATGTTTGGATAACATCTATCATTTTTGATATATTTATCCCATGAAGAAAGTTAGAACCTTGATTCTAATAGATGGTAACTTGATACTATTGATATTGAGAATGGTAGCCATGATGATAGAGGTGTAGTAGTGAGATTGATATTCAAGATATTTTTTTGACTATGGTTATGCTTTGATGTTCTTAATAATTATATCATATGGTAAAATTGAATGCCCTGGCTTGATGGATTGAGTTATGTGACAAAGAAGTAACGTTGTGATCATGATTCTTGAAGTACGCTCCTATTAGCTATTTGACACTAACCCTTGATGAAATATTGATGTCATGATGTCATGGTGAAGTAGTTGATGCTAACATATATGACCATGATGAATATGTGGATATAGTTTGACTTTATGATCTAACAAATCTGCTGATGCATGACAGTATTATATTTAGGTTGATGACTTAAATGAAGATGACTGAAGTGGCTTCCCATTCAGAGGGAGAATCTCTTTGTAAGGTCCTTACTCCTATTACCATTGGCATCATATGTATATTCTTTATTGTTGAAATATGATTTATGGGCATGGATAGACAAATATATGACATTATTGATCCGCAACAAAGTCTGATTTGAGAAGAGAGGTTTTTCCCTTACTCTAAGCCTTAGTCACACAGAAGCAGACTTACAGGTGCGAATATAGCCTTTCATCCACATAGAAGTAAGGTCAAGGGTGCGACTGTAGCCTCCCAACCACTTTCAGAGAAGGCGTATGGGTACGATTATGCCTGTTGAACACAAAAATGAAGTTTTGTGCATGAAATCGGAAGTACACATGAAGGATGTCAGCACTACAGACATGAAGCATACAACAAAAAGATCTGTGAGTAGGAAAGTTTGAATGTTTACTATAATATGAATATGAATATTGCACTTCTGTTTGTAGGTGATCAGGACATGAATATAGATATTTCATTATGTTTGAAGTTTGCGCTATAAAAGTTTGACATGATTTGGCTATTTAATATAGATAAGAAGTGTTTGGAGTTTGACATGATGCTTAATAATGACATAGAACTTTGACTTGATGTTGAGATATGTTCTGGACTATAGATATCACTATGATAGTGAATTTGGGATTTGACCTAATGATTAATGATTTGATTTGACAACTGATGATTTTCCTTGATGACAATGCTATGCGGGTATAGTGACTTTCAGTGAGTAATATTGGTATTCGATAATGGTTTTGTATTGGCCTCCTCATTCTTTGCACATTGGTTGAAGTATTGACAATTGTGATTCAATGTGAAGTAATGAATGGATGGCACTTGCATAACTTATTCTTGGTGTATGCATTTGCATCTAGTGACTTGTATTATGATCATGAGGACGAATTGATGAAATTTGGATTGATATTGTTTGAAAAATTACAACTTGTTGGCATGATAATATATGAAGTGATCCGAATGGAAAGTGGCATCTACCCATGGTATCATTCATTCATGGTATTTATCCACCCATGGTATTGTAAGTGGCATCCACCCATGGTATTGTAAGGGGCATCTACCCATGGTATTTACCCACCCATGGAATTTACCCGTGGTATTGTAACTAAAAAAAGACTATAAGTAACAAGTCACATTTTGTAAAAGGACAAATTGTCCACCACAATGTAGCATTTATAGTTATTATATGCTTTAATAAAAAAAAGTTTCTTTGTGTTTTTTTTATTGTGTTTTCTCCTATTTTTCTTCTTGCATTTCAAATTTTCAGAGCTTTGGGGCCTCCCCCCAAGATCCATTTCAATTTATTAGATCTTGGGGGCCTCCCCCCAAGATCCAGATTAGTGGTATCAAATGCAGGTTATGACTCCATGGGAATGAGGGTTTGACGCATGAGAATGAGGGCTACAAAAATAAATAATATATTTTGATTCCTTGTGAAAAATACCCAAATTAAAAAAAAAAGCAGCCGAATAATATTCCATATGAGGGATATATCAGTGATTTAAAATCATGACAATTCGTGGATGGAAGATCTCCATTCATTTTTTGAAGTTTTGTGTGCAGAATTTTAGAATAATTATTGCATATATGAGACCTTTTTGAAAAAACACCCAATTTCAAAAAAATAATTGGTCGAATAAGAGTTCAGATGAGGGAGGTATCACTGATTTAAAACCAATTATTATTATTATTATTTTTTTTAATTTTTAAATTTTTTTTTTTTTTTTTTTTTTTTCAGAACTTTTGTGACGATGAGACAGTTGCAGCAAGAATATGAGTTCCCAGAGTGTCCAGATAGGGATTTCAATTGCACAGGAAGATGCATAATGGTCATTATATTTCCAAAAAAAAGTTATAATAAATATTCTTAATTATATTGACCGATTTATGCCCATTTTAGATTAGTTTTTATATTTGGAGCAACATTCAGAGTGGGTTCCCTTTAGAGACGTGCCCTCCCACCTCACTTTAGTAGGTTGTTGGGCCTCTAAACTAGACATAAATTAAGGTCCATGCCTCTAATTTAGAACATAAATTAAAGCCTGTGACCATCCTTCATCACATTAAACCTCTTTTTTTGCATTAGATAATTTATTTTTAACTTTAATATATTCATTAAGAAGGTTTATGAATAATTGTATATTTGTGCCTAATAAAATTATTTTTTTATGGAATATTATGAGAATATTGGGCAGATTATGTAGAGTTGGAGGAGGATATAATTTAGGTACTTGTTCCCTACTACTGGAGGATCAATAATAAATAATAAGTCAACAAGATATTATGGAATTATGGCACAAATTTTGGAACTCCAATGATTGAGAAAATTTAGAAATGTGTTCCACTAATCAAGGGACCAGATCCACTAATCAAGGGATTTCGGTGGGGAAAGATTCCTCCATTCATGGGGAATGATTCTTAATCATTTTGTATAAGTACCAAGTCAAATTTTCCTCCAGGGAATGATTGAGAAACTCTAGGAATGTGTTCCTTGCCATTTAATGCAAATTCCTAGTATTGGGGACTAGATCCACCAATCAAGGGGTTTTGGTGGGGAAAGCTTCCTCCATTCATGGGGAATTATTCCTAATAATTTGTATAAGTACCAAGTTAAATTTTCCTCTAGGGATGGTTTTTCATTAGTGTTATTGTGGAGAGAGTTTGTATTTTTGCAGCTTCATTGTATTTTCTTGTAGGGATGTAATTCTATTGATGAAAATAATGAAGATTGGTGTCATGTTCAGCTTATAAATCTTGTTATCCTCCATAGGTAGCTGAGTTTCCTTGGGCTTAGCCATCCCAGGAACCTCAAAGCCCTTTTGTATCATTTCCTTTCCTTCTTTTCATTGCTTATTCACATGCATCTCTAGTTTTTATTTCTTTCTGTTTCTGCATTTAGTGTTAATGATTTCTTATTGTAGGATTGAGTTAAATGGTTGATGTAAGTTATTTTGTAGGATCAAAAGAATTATTTAATCCTTGCAAAAGCTTTGGAAGTTCATAATAATCATTGAGTTGCTTGGATTAGTCTTTTTATTCTCAAATCTAGATTGTTGGACCTCCTTTTTAGCGAAGAACAATAAATTTATGCTATTATTTAGAGCATGCTAATGAGATTTAATTGAATTAATTCCGCTTAAATCAGATCAAAAAAACATTCTAGTTCATAACAAAAATTACCCCATTGCATTTTCACTTGGTTTGGTTAGGCATTTCTTAGATTTACTAGCTCACTAGTTCTCAAATTTCTAGATTTTTGACTAGTAATGTTTTATTTTTATTTTTTTTACATGGGTCAACATAGGTATTTTTGAGTGGTTCCACTTGGAATAAGGACCTAAGACATCCTAGTTAATAAAAAAATGTGTCCCATCTGATTTGGATTTGATTTTCTTGGTCATTAAACCCTCACCAATTTCATCATTTCACGAGGAAACTTCTCTAAGCTTTTTGAGCGAATCCATCTGTCTCCTGACTTTGGTTTTGAGTTCTGAGTGATCCTAGGAATTTTCCCACTCCATTCCACCCATCACACACTCTTAGGCCCCCCATCACCTCCAACACCTCACATTTTTCTCTCAGATGTATCCTGTAGGTTTCCTATAATTCCTACAAGATCATCTTGTAGGTTTCTAGTACATCCTGTAGGTTTTCCTAAAACGACCTGTTTTGAGGCCGAATTGATGAAAACCTCTAGGAAGTCACCAAAAGCCTCCCAAGGGTCTCTCAAACCATCCAACCATCTCCTAACCCTTCCATCCAACATCCTTAATTCACCTTCCACATCACCAAAAGACATTAGTGTGCATACTTGATTTTGCATGAAAAAAACAAAAAGACAAAAATAGATTTATTTCAATCCCTTTACTTGCACATTAGTGATGTTTGATGCTTCTTAATTCCATTCTTAGATAGTAGCATTTGGTTCATGATAATTTAACATTATTTCAAAGCATAGTTTCTTGGAAGTTAATTAGGACATGGTGTGATTTAGCATTGAATTTCCGTCTCTTTCCTTGCACTTTATTTCTTGCAATAGGTTAAGGTTCCATTTCAAACATTTCATTTTCTGCAATTCGTTTAGGATATGACCTCAGTACATGCACTCCATTACATCATGACAGCAAAGAAAGGACACATTGTATGCCGCACATATAGCGCCGACACCTCTTAAGTTTGTACGAACCCCGGGTTGATAATTAAAGTCGGTAGCCTTGGGAGTTGCAACATTCTTGTTGGAATAGTGAGGCTCATCACTTTTTGGCGTCGTCGCTGGAGAGGTGTCAAAGTATGCATTGTTTTCTTTCCTAGTTGATTCATTTCTTTTTAATTTTTTCAAAAACAAAAAAAATATTTTCATTAGGCATATTTAATTTCAAAAGTAGAAAATTGCATTGCATTATAGTTATCATTCAATCATAAAAACAAAAACAAAATTTTCCAACACCAACCTACCCCCCCATTTGATCACATGGTGTAGTAAGAACCATATCACCATTCACTTTTGCAGGTAGAAGAAGAAGATGGCAAAGAATTTAGAAGAAATTGATGGCAATGATGACAATGAGGAAGATCCTATCCGGTTTCCCATTCAAGGTATTGATGGAAGTGTGCACATGAAGAACATCCCTCCATCTTTTCTTCCAAAATTTCATGGTCCAAGGTTAGAGGATCCAAAAACCTTTCTCTTTTAATTTGAGATTGTTTGTAGATCTTATGGTTACTTATTAAAAACTCAAAAACTGAGATTGTTTCCTACAACATTGAAGGATAGAGCTCTTAAATGGTTCATGAGTTTAAGGACTAATTCAATAAGATCATCGAATGATATGCAAACTATATTTGTAGAAAAATATAAAGATCATGATCTTAAAGAAGAAATCTTTAGAATGAATCAAAGGGAAGATGAGAGTCTAGAAGATCTAATAGAGAGGTTCATGTATAATATTAAGAGGGAAAAACTACATCATGTAGGATCCGACACACTAAAAACCCTCTTACTTAGAACAATTAGGGATGAGTGGATTGATCTCCTTAATCTCATAAGTAGAGGTGATGTATATCAATTATCATTTGAGGAAATTTGTGAAACATGCCAACACATATCAAGAGGAAAAGCAAGAGTAGGTAAATCAACATCAAGATCAGTAAGTCAAGCTAAACTTGGAAATTTGTTTGATGACTTTAAAACAAAAATTCTTAGCAATCTAACCAAACAAGTAGAAATGTTAAGAATACAAAATGAGAAAAAATAAGATGTTTGTGTTGTCCATGAAAAATCACATGATGTTAAATGTTTCTCCTCATTACCAAGGTTGAAGGAAGTTCACCAAGAGGACAATGGAGCAAGTCAATTGCCAATGCAACAATGTTATGTAGCTCCAAGAGGACCATGGCAGCCTATTCAGCCTGATATGATGCAAGAGCCTAATTCACAATTTCAAGCTTATGAACATCCACCTCAAAGTAATTGGAACACACCCTTTCCTTGGCAACATTAGCCATCTCAACCCCAAAACCAATCTTGGAAAAAAGGTTGGCAAGGAAATTATGAGAGCAATCCACAATATCCTCAGTATTTTCCTCAATATCCTCCATACCAAACTCCATGTTATCCTTACCATTCACCTCCACCACAACCACAACCCCATCCACATCCATCTCAAATATACACTCCCACTCAACTACCTGTACCACCATTTCCAAACCCACACATTGAAGTAACTCAACCCACTTACAATGCTGAGGTACAAAACTTCCAAACGTCTCCTCTTAAGATCAATGGTATTCACCATAGCTCAAGCAGATTATTGAAAAAAAGAGATTATCTTCATATCATTAAAGGACCACATCCAGAAGAATAAGATTCAAATAAGAAGACTACATAACCATGGGATGTGATTGATGAAGAGAAGACATCAAAATTAGAGATTGAGAGAATTCAACAAAAAGAGGAAGATTTGAATGTCATGGTAGAAGAAGACATGAAGAATGATCCAGATTAGCAAAAGGACCAAGGACATCACAACTATATTGAAATATGGTTCCAAATAGTCACTAAGTTGCAGCATCACTCTCTTCCTCAACTATGCTTGATCCTTTCAAAGTCAAATTATTTAGTCTCTGAAATCTAGGTACATGTCAATGCATACATTTCAAGCCTCCACATCATT
Organism: Pinus tabuliformis; assembly: GCA_031772625.1. Classification (NCBI taxonomy): domain Eukaryota; kingdom Viridiplantae; phylum Streptophyta; class Pinopsida; order Pinales; family Pinaceae; genus Pinus; species Pinus tabuliformis. Next base: position 245,527,919 of record CM062808.1, on the reverse strand, counting down.
TTGTCTGTCATCTTAATGTGCACATGGTTCCATTGGAAGTATTCTTATACTTGAAAGTGATTTTTTTTTTCAAGTAGGGTAGGGTAGAAGAAAAAAATGAAAAATAAGAGAAAGCAAATAAATATAAGGTGAAAACCTCCTTGGAGGTGCCTCAGATTGGCTCAGTGATTGAAAACCTCCATGAGGCAGTCAATGGGTTGAAAAAAAAAAGAAAAAAAAGATCCTATTTCAAAACCTCCTTTAAGGTGCCTAGGCAGACCTACTAGTTGAAAACCTCATTGGGGCGGCTAGTAGGCCTAGAAGAAAAGAAAAGAGAAAAAAATAAAAGAAACCTTGCTCCATGCATGCATGTGCTCTCCAACATCTGCAAGCAACAAGAACAAGTTGGTACCGAAAGGAAAATTGGTCAAGCCTAGCCAAAAGAAGTCAAATTTTGACTTTCTCCTACTTTGCTCAAATGCTCCAACAAGGCCAAGGCCATGCTAATCCATCACCCTCATCTATTTTCACCATCCACCCATCATTCCGAAGCTTCTACCACTCAGTTTCATTGTTGTCCTAAAAAACGACAAGATGCTCTGTTTTACTACAGGATACAAAAATACCTAGGGTACAAATTTGTTTTTTCCATAACTTGAAAACCATGCATCCATTTTCCAAGCTATTCAGGGGGAGATGCATATTGATGATGGTAATATGCTCAAGCAGTTTCAGCAAATTCCAGTACACGGTTTCCAAGAAATTGGTCTCCATCATCTTCAGCAATTTTTGCATTTTCTCAATATTCGTGCATCCATTTAAAAAGTTGTTTCATGAGGAGATGCATATGGATGATGGTAACATGCCCAAGAAATTTCAACAAATTCCAATGCACGGTTTCCATGAAATCGACCTCCATCACCTTCAACCATTTTTAGTTTTTCTCGAGATCCATGCATCCATTGACTAAATTTTTTCTATGGGGAGGTGCATAATCATGATGGAAACATGCTCAAAATGTTTCAGCTCAATCTAGTCTACCGTTTGGGAGAAATGGACAGCAAGTCGATGTCCTGTAAACCTACAGGATACAGAACAACACCTACAGGATTGGTAGTGAGCAGTTTTAAAGGAGATCTAGAGGTTAAATAAGCTCCTCCAAAGCTTAGCAACAACATCAAGATCATCAGCATCACCATCCAACACCTGCACATCAACATCAACTCAGCAGCAGCATGTATGTCTCTCCAACAACCATCAAGTAGGTATAGGTATGCAATATTCTTGACCTCTTCTCTTGATCATATTATAGTTAGAAATTTGTTGTCAGTGCATGAGAGATGAGGTTTTATAAGCTAAGGATTGGTCAACAGTCTCAACCGCCTTCAGCTAGTTAATTGCAACTCACTCCTTCACTCATGCAATGTTGAAAAGTCAAATTATGTAGCGTGATGATTTCAAGGAATGAGGATAGCAGTTAAAAGAAAAAAAATTGCAAAGGCGAAGGTCACCATAGTACTCCAAGCCCTCCATCCACTTCATATCCACTATCTATTCATCATTCATCCATCCCATTTCATTCTTGATAAAAAAAAAAGAAACAAAGAGAGCATCCTCTCCATTTTCATGAAATTTCCATTTGCAGGTCAGTAAGAAAGACGATCAAAGAGAAAAGGAGGATCACAAAGAGACCCCTGTCACTCACATTTTTATTTTACCACTCATTACCATTCATTCCTCCACCATTTATGTCATTTTTTTTACTCCTTTACTTCAGTTTACAAAGGGACTGTGTTTTCTACAGGATGATCTTGTAAGAGTTACAGTGACCCAGAAATCCTATAGGAGGTAGTCCTAAGGCAAATAAATGACTTTATATGCCAATAAAATTCACCCCCTTCATCATTCCATCACCATACCTTGTCCACCATCATCACCCCTGCATTCACCCTTAAAAGCAAAATCAGTTAAAAAAAAAACAGTCTTCGAAAAGAAGGGAAACAGGGAGGAATAGAGAGCATCACCTGAGTATTCCTTGTTCTCCACACTCCTAGTCTTTCTCTCCATCCATTTCACCATCTCAACAAAGGGTATGATTAAGAGTTCTGAGGGAGAAGAAACTATAGGAAATATTGTAGGAAATCATGTAGCATCCTATCCCACAGAATACGAATCATAACAGCAACAAGCCTCCAACATGATGATCCAAGAGAAGAAGGAGCTCCAAAGCAGCAGCAACACCACCATATTCAACCATAGGTACCTGCACAAACAAAGGAGTCATCGGAAAACTACAAGAAAGGGAAGAAGAATCTCATACAGTTAGAAGAACCTGAAAGAGGAGGAATGACTACTACAGGAAGGCAGAATGTTGCTACAAGAAGGAAGAAATGAACAAATTATGCTAAACCCTAAGATGGAAAATATTTTTCAGAGAACTCCAAGGTGATTAGGTAGTCACCTAGGCCACAAAAGAGAAGAAGAAGGCAACAAAAATAAATAAGGCATTCTAAGAGGTGTTCTAAGAGGTCTCCAATCTCTTTCTAGCCTTTGTCTAGGGCCTAAAAATAGGAGAAATTCATGGAAGTCAAGTTGAGGGCATGCCCTAACTTCAGTCTATCATTTATGCTCAAAATTGTTTTCCTGTAGTTCTAACAGAATTTCTTGTAGGTTTCTTGTAGTTTTGACAGGAATTACTACAGGATGTCCTAGTTCTCATCTAAATGCATTTTGAAGGTGTTATAGGTGTCTAAATGGTGGAACAAGGTAGTAGATGGTTGATAAGGGTGTGGAAGACCTTGCCAAACTAAAAAATAATTCAAGAAATCATCTTGAATAAGGGCAAGAAACAAAGCTAATGGTCTCAAGAAACAACGATTTTTCTTTGAACAAATATGTTTTTGGGCTTGTCCTTGTAGAGCTTACAACCAAGATTCTTAATGCATAATATGGAGGCCACCAGGGCCATGGATGAGGCACAATGAGGTCACTAAGTTGCTCAGAGGATGAGCAACACTTTCAGTAGGGGGGTATGACGGGCCTCTAAATTAGACATAAATTAAGGCCCATGCCTCTAATTTAAAACATAAATTAAAGCCCGTGACCATCCTTCATCACATTAAACCTCTTTTTGCATTAGATAATTTATTTTTATCTTTAACATATTCATTAGGAAGGTTTATGAATAATTGAATATTTGTGCCTAATATTATTTATTTTTTGTGGAATATTATGAGAATATTGGGCAGATTATGAAGAGTTGGAGGAGGAAATAATTTACGGACTTGTTCCCTACTACTGGAGGATCAATAATAAATAATAATTGAACAAGATATTATGGAATTATGGCACAAATTGTGGAACTCGAATGATTGAGAAAATATAGGAATGTGTTCCACTAATCAAGGGACTAGATCCACTAATCAAGGGATTTCGGTGGGGAAAGCTTCCTCCATTCATGGGGAATTATTCTTAATCATTTTGTATAAGTACCAAGTCAAATTTTCCTCTAAGGAATGATTGAGAAAATCTAGGAATGCGTTCCCTGCCACTTAATGCAAATTCCTAGTATTGGGGACAAGATCCACTAATCAAGGGATTTTGGTGGGGAAAGCTTCCTCCATTCAAGGGGAATGATTCCTAATCATTTTTTATAAGTACCAAGTCGAATTTTCCTCTAGGGATGGTTTTTAATTAGTGTTATTGTGGAGAGAGTTTGTATTTTTGCAGCTCCATTGTATTTTCTTGCAGGGATGTAATTCTATTGATGAAAACAATGAAGATTGGTGTCATGTTCACCTTTTAATTCTTGTTTTCCTCCATAAGTCTCTGAGTTTCATTGGACTTGGCCATCCCAAGAACCTTACAGTCCTTTTGTATCATTTCCTTTCATTCTTTTCATTGCTTATTCACATGCATCTCTAGTTTTTATTTCTTTCTATTTCTGCATTTAGTGTTAATGATTTCTTGTTGTAGGATTGAGTTAAATGGCTGATGTAAGTTATTTTGCAGGATCAAAAACATTATTTCATCCTTTTAAAAGCTTTGGAAGTTCATAATAATCATTGATTTGCTTCGATTAGTCTTCTTATTCCAAAATCTAGATTGTTGGACCTCCTTTTTAGCGAAGAACAATAAATTTATGCTATTTTTAGAGCATGCTAACGAGCTTCAATCGAATTAATTCCACTTACATTAGATCAAAAAAACATTCTAGTTCATAACAAAAATTACCCCATTGCATTTTCACTTGATTTGGTTAGGCATTTCTTAGATTTACTAGCTCACTTGTTCTAAAATTTTTAGATTTTCAACTAGTAATGTTTTATTTTTATTTTTTTTGCATGGGTTAACATAGGTATTTTTGAGTGATTCCACTTGGAATAGGGACCTAAGACATCCTAGTTAATAAAAAAATAATTTCCCATCCAATTTGGATTTGATTTTCTTGGTCATTAAACCCTCACCAATTTCATCATTTCACAAGGAAACTTCTCCAAGATTTTTGAGTGAATCCATCCATCTCCCAACTTTGGTTTTGAGTTCTGAGTGATCCTAGGAATTTTCCCACTCCATTCCACCCATCACACACCTTTACTAGGCCTCTCATCACCTCCAACACCTTACATTTTTCTCTCGGTTGTATCCTATAGGTTCCCTGTAATTCCTACAGGATCATCCTGTAGGTTTTTAGTACATCCTGTAGGTTTTCTTGAAACGGCCTGTTTTGAGGCTGAATTGATGGAAAACCTCTAGGAAGTCACAAAAAGCCTCCCAAGGGTCTCCCACACCATCCAACCATCTCCTAACCCTTCCATCCAACCTCCAACATCCTTAATTCACCTTCCACATCACCAAAAGACATTAGTTTGCATACTTGATTTTGCATGAAAAAAACAAAAAGACAAAAATAGATTTATTTCAGTCCCTTTACTTGCACATTAGTGATGTTTGATGCTTCTTACTTCCATTCTTAGATAGTAGCATTTGGTTCATGATAATTTAGTGTTATTGCAAAGCATAGTTTCTTGGCAATTAATTAGGACATGGTGTGATTTAGCATTGAATTTCCGTTTCTTTCCTAGTACTTTCATTCTTGCAATAGGTTAAGGTTCCATTTCAAACATCTCATTTTCTGCAATTCGTTTAGGATTTGAATTCAGTACATGCACTCCATTACATCATGACAATAAAGGAATGACACATTGTATGCCGCACATATAGTGCCGATACCTCTTAAGTTTGTACGAACCCCGGGTTCATAATTAAAGTCGGTAGCCTTGGGAGTTGCAACATTCTTGTTGCAATACCAAGGATCATTATAGGCACTTGCTTCACATTCATCAGTTTCATAATAGCAACATCTGACTTCGGTTCTTTGGAGACATGCCCTCCCAACCTAGGTTATGTAGGCACCTCCTACTTCATCGATGGTCATCATCATAGTTATGGGTCAATCACACAAAATCCTTGTCATCGAAGTCCATTTTCTAGGCCATTCACTGTTAGTATCACAATTAGTCACAAGCATACATGGTATCTTTGTCCTCAGATCCTTTTTTTGGCTACAGGTCATCTACAAACCCACACTTCATCGAAGTCCATTTTCTAGGCCACACATTATTAGTATCAGAGTTGGTCAAAAGCATTATAAGGTAACACTATCCCAAAATCTTTGTTTGTCACAGTTATGGGTTAACGACACAAAACCCTTCTCTTTAGTGGCTCTTCTTATTCAACATAGGTTTCTCAGGAGGTAACGTCATGCAATGGGGACCATTTCTTATTAATGAGGGAGGAATGATCCCAATGGAAAGTGGCATCTACCCATGGTATTCATTCACCCATGATATTTATCCACCCATGATATTTATCCACCTGTTATCACAAAACCAGTACTGAGGGCTGCAACTAAGCATGGTCTCATGTAACTATTTCAACCTATCTTTAGACCAAAGATTAGCCTCTTTGATCAGAGAGGGCTCTCTCAAAACTCTTGATAAAATCCTTCACACACTAGATGGCTAACTCTTTATTTACTTATGAAAACATAACTGGTTGGAAACACACCAAAAGATATCTCATTGGGCTATGGAGTCTATAATATCAAGTAGACAAGAAAAACACAGTGATCTCATAGAAATCAAGGCTCTTAGCATTACAAGTCAAACATATTCCACCACACATAGCTTGCTGTATACACAGGAAGTCAGAGCATATAATTATGAATTCTGAGTGATTGCATACAACAAAACCATAAAATAACATAAGGTATAACACATCATCACTTCATTTGACCATGACAATCCTTCGAGAATCTTGAGAAGAGAATAACTCTGTTTTACTATTACTGTCAAAAAAGGTCTTACAGTGGCCCAAAACAACACACTTTTTCTATTAAGTATCCAACCTTTTTTACATCTAAGTTATTCCTATATATAGCCTATCAAAACACTGCTGTACGAGACTCCTCATCAAGCATGAAGGGAGCTCGGGCTTTTGACATAAATGACCTTAACAATAACATAAACAAACTAATTGATTACAAGAGATATGATGCTACGAAAACAGAGGATTCCATCATATTGGCACTTTAAGTCTTCTTCCTTGTATACCCTGCTGTGTCCTTGGAGCTTGCCACCTGTAGTATTGCAATAATAACCATATCCAAACTTAAAACAGATTCAATGTATATACAGCTCCGGATACTTGATGCATAGATGATTCAACAACCGAAAAGAAAATGAAGCCTATATTCTTGGTTGCTGCCTCCCCTCGGTGTTCATATATTAATGATCCATCTTTAAGCCATTTAAACCTTGGATAGTCCCGTGTGACTGAAGAGAACTCATAACCCAGCCATCCCACAACTGGACAAGTGTATCATTTAACACCTCAGCAGCTCTATCCAAACCCTAAAATTTCGGAGATAAAGTGACTTTTAGGCAAAAGACAAAACTTCGGCTTTTTCTTTGAATATTTACACCTGGCCTCCTTTTCAAAATATCTGACTGATCTTCTATAATCTCCATGCTGATATTAAACCATCTCTTTAAATATATGCTGACCTCAGCATTCCAACTCAAGCTTTAAACCTAACCAGTCATCTACAGCAGTTTCGTAGCGCGCTACGAAACTGCTGTAGGTCATCAAAATTAAATATATGAACCTCAAAACAGCAATATTTCAAATCTATGATTCCTTTAGTCTTTCCATACAGGTGTGAAGACACAAAAAAGTCTCAAAAACTTTTAAAAAGACAATGGCCCAAAATATATCAAAATTTGAGAAAACACATTCCTCCTTGAATCATTTAGCTAGCTTGTCTAGCTTTTCTTTCAGGCTGATGACTTCCTCCTTCAACTTCTTGTTCTCTGCTCTTAGACTTGCATTCATTTGTTTCATAGTTTTTTCCTGTTTTAGAGCTGGTACTGTCCATACATAGGCGTCAGATACCGAACTAGCTTGACTGATCAAACTTGTTTTACCTTTCATCACAGCTTTCTTATAACTAGTATATCTCACTGCCTTCTCTTTAAAAATATTATGAACCTGAGGTATCTCCTTACTTGCTCCAGCATGTTTTTTAATGGCAATCACATTTCCACTTTGACTAATAACCACCTTATTGTCCTTATTCTTGTTTTTAGCTGCTTGGACTATTTCAGAGAAGATTTCAAGTGCCTCTGTCCTAGGCATGTCTGAAGGGACTTTCTCTTTTTGAGCCTTTTCTGCTTCCTTCATTTGCCTCCTAGTCATTGGTCTGCGAGGTTTAAAGGCATACTCTTCACCTGGTTCTTCAAACTTTAACCTTTTGGAAGCCTTTGACTTCTTAGAACTCTCAGGTGAAGATTGTGTTAGATCAATATGCATAGGTGATACCAATTGATCTTGTTCTATTTCAAGTGGTTCAACTTGAATTGGATGTTCTTGTTCTAATTCAATGGCTTCCAACAAATCATTTAGACTACCCTTAGAAACAGGACTCTCTTCCACATGAGCTGATTTTCCTTTTTCTTTGTTCAGCTGGCCTCTAGTTCTTACTCTTGAAACTCTTTCAACTTCACTAGACTTAATTTCATCTTTTCTTTTGTGAGTCTTCTGTTTAGATGATTCTGGTGTTTCTTTAAGAGGCAACTTAGAAGCTTCTTTTTCAGATACTTTAGATGATTTTGAAGTTTTGACTACTGATGCTTCAGGAGTTTCTTTAACTGCTAACTTAGGAGTCTTCTTTGTTGATGCTTCAGGTGTTTCTTTGACTGTTACAGACCTCTCTGGCTTCTTTGTTTTAGCTTTGGGCTTCTTATGGTCTGTTATTTCTTTCCTAATCTCAGCCAAAGTAGTATCCTCACTCCTATCTTCTCTTTCTCTTACAGGTAATGGAGTGAGGCCCGTTTTACTAGGGAAACCGGCCATGAATACAAACGAATCCCAGTCCTTACCAATTTTATGTAGGCTATCCAACACCAATAATTTAACCAGACCATGATGAAAAAGAGATGTTTCATAAGCTTCCTTCTTCAACTGAATCTTGTCACACATCTTAGTAATACTCCTGAATAAGTAAAAAGGGATGTCTATTGAGCTCTTACCAGTGAAGTGTAGTAGCAGCTTGAAATGATATGAGTAGACTTTGTTGTACCGACCTTCACATGTCAAGTACTTCTGGATGCATGTCAATAATGTAGCATAATTCTCCTTAAGATAGCTCCTTGGGACAGCTTTAGTAAGATCTTCGTCTACATATGGTGCCTTTAAGAACTCCTTACACGGACCCATATCAAACTTGAAATTCTTGAACCATTCTTGGCCACCTCTTGGGATTTCTGTGACTGTAGAAATGACTTCAGGGGAAACCGGAAACTCCAGCATGGCCACTTTTGAATTTAATCCCGTGAAGTTCACTGCAAATGCCTTGGTCACTTCTGCATGTCCACCTTTGAGTTTTTCACAAAACCGCCAACAACCAGCACCTCTGAACGCCTTTGCTACTTCCTCATCCCTGAGGGTTACATCTAATCCCTCCGGCTCTGTTCTCACACATCTACCCGAACGGTGCTCCTTTCTTTCCATGTTTCTTTGCACAATTCTACACAAGGAAATGATGGTGGTTTGCAGCACGAAAACACTCTTTGGCTGTAGAAATCAGGCTCGCTTGCAGTAGTCTGTTTAGAATAAAGCTCACGCTTTTCATAGAGCAGAAGACATTCATATGTTATGAAAAACACATTATGGAATGACCACTTCCTATAACGTCCTCCAAACTGACACCTAACTCAATGAAATCAGACCTGATGGCAAAGTAATGGCTAATCATGACACATAAATGGTGTGAGGAAACAATCATAACCGGACTCGTGACTCACTACTTCTCGGATTAGACATTCAAGGAAAAATGCTGCACAACAGCCCGAAACCCCGATTTCGTAGCGCGGGCAGTTCAAATTTAAAGGAATGCGCTACGAAATCACTGACAAACGGGCCGCTACGAAAACACGCAAACATTATTTAGCAGCAGAACTGACCAATCACACTCGCGCTACGAAACTGCGCAAGTACCTAAGAGATCATACCCGCGCTGCGAAACTGCGCAAGTACCAATGACATGACATGACATAACTAACCATGATGGAAGATGACTAATGCCCTTGCCTTTACACGAATTTCATTCATAACTCTTGAATTTCAAAATTTGAAATCGACATAAGTTAACAAACCTATTTACAAGACTTCAAGACTCTTCAAAAACTTATAGACAATTATCATATACATGGACTATAATTTCTAGTGATAACACCACCCATGCTATTCATCCACCCATGGTATTTACCCACCCATGGAATTTACTTGTGGTATTGTAACTAAAAAAAGACTATAAGTAACAAGTCACATTTTGTAAAAGGACAAATTGTCCACCACAATGTAGCCTTTACAATTATTATCTATTTTAATAAAAAACGTTTCTTTGTGGTTTTTTTTAATTGCGTTTTCTCCTCTTTTTCTTCTATAATTTCAATTTTTGAGATCTTAAAGGCTTGCGCCCCCAAGATCCATTTCAATTTTTTAGATCTTGGGAGCCTCCCCCAAAGATCCGAATCATGAAGTCATGACTTGATGAGAGATTTACCTCTTTCTTGGTCTAAATAATTTGATACAAATTATATTGATGAGTTTGATGTTAGTTTTTATCTGACAAGAATGATTCATGTAAGGCTAATCATATTTCTTTGGTAAATTTTTATGTTTGCAGAAATATTTGTGTAAAGAAAGCTCTGCATTGACAGTTATCTGGTGAAGCCAAGAAGATGTGTTGATCCAAATCAGTACTTCAGAAGTGTTCCAAGGTATGAATTTGATTTTGAATTTGGTTTTATATGTTGATGGTTTACTCTTGATAGGAAATGATCCCCCTGATAATCAAAGTAAGAGAGAGATGGTGTCTGAAGTGAAAAATGAAGAATCATGGCATGATGAATCGATTTTCTGAAGTTTGGAAAAGAAAAATCTATATTGTGAAGCTTGTGAAGAGATATCTTTGAACTTGTATTAGCACCCGAAAATTGATTGAAGCATTGATCTTCCATTTTGAACATCTGTATATATATATATATATATATATGTGTGTGTGTGTGTGTGTGTGTGTGTGTGTGTGTGTGTGTGTGTGTGCATAAAACCTAGATGAATTCATGATTGAGCCACTTCATATACATTGAGTTTCTGCCTAACATCCTTCAAAATACTTGCATGGTATGATCAATTTTTTATATGAGATATTCATTCTACGATATGTGACTACTTGGATGTATTGATGATGATTAGGATCGTTATTGATGAGATGAGAACATTTTGATGCTACCTTAGTATGATATCTGCCATGATATCTAAGATGAGAGATCCGTAGCACAACTGTGGTTGAGTACAATGTTGCTAGCATGGCTAGTTGTGAGGCAATATGAAGAAGCTCCTTAGAGATTTTTCTAAGTAGGATCTATATATGACATGGATATATTATAATGAAAAAGAGTGGGAACTGATTGGTAGAAAATACCATACATCGATGGGACTGAAATACCTTCATATACTGAGACAATGTTGATGTACGAGACAAACTTAGGCTTGTGTTTGGAACCTCCTTAAGAGGGAGGATGAATATGGTATCCTTTTTGTGATATATATGATTATTTATGCTCTAATATGATATTTGATTTGATTACCTATATGAATAGGAGACTGCTGCTATTACAACATGATGATCAAGTTGATACCAGATATGAGTATGATGAGAGCATCATTGATCGAGGACACTGAGCAAACTCTTCCTCCCTGTTGAGCTCCAAGGGTGTGGAATTGAGATGGAGGGCTATTGGGGTTGAGGGAACTTTGGAAAATAAGGTATCACCCCTATCTATTGCCCACAGAGTTGAAGATGCTTCTTCCCTATCTTGGTCATTGCAGAGTATACCCCAGTCGACATCATACCCATAAGATGGGATTGTTGGGAATACCACTCCCCATATGGCCAACGGGTTGAGAGTGTAATTGGGGTGTACAACCCAAGTCGATTATGATACATGTGTTCTACCACATGACTTCTTAGAGTCATCGATGCGAATATCAACATGAAATAAGATTGGGTTGAAATATTTTCCCCTATGTGATTCCGGGTTGAGAATGAGCTCCCTGATGTGATTATAGGGTTGAGATGTTCTCTCCTGTGTGTTTGGATATCCTATTGGTCGATATGGGGTCACAGTAGTAGCTCCCCCATGAGATTATGTATTGAGATATGCTCCCCAATGTGGTTCCAGGTTGAGATGTGCTCCCTGATGATATGCTCTCTAATGATGATGCAGGTCGTAGATTTAGCTCCTTGTCAATATCCCTGAGTAGTAGCACACTGGAAAAGATTTTGGGTAGTAGCTCGATGGACATAGGGTGGTAGACTGAGCTCCCGTCCAATGTCAAAATTATTCTTCTCTTAGATTCAATGATATTAAGCATATGAGCAGGGAAATCAAGAGATAAGCAGGAATAAGAAAGATATGAATTGAGATGAACAATGATGATACATGATGATGAGATACTTGTGATTGGATATGATTTGATGATAGTATACACGTGACATGATGCAGGTGGAATTCTCCCTAGTTGAGAGGGAGTGTTAAAATATAGAACTGCGATCAAATTTCCTTTGGACAACTCACTTTATGGATATAATTATTTCATCACATTCCTCTTTTTTGAGAGAACCAAAATCGACCTAAAGATCACTCAAAATAGATAAGGGAAATTTTACTTATGAAGGAAATCCCACATGTACATATTTGATGAGGTCAACCCTAAAGCAAGGTCAACACCCTTGGAAGGCTATAAATACAAGTGACCTCTACCTCTTTGGACATCATCATGATACACTCTTCTATCTTGGTATTTTGGCTCGCACAGGTCTAAGGCACGTCTAGGGAGGATCATGTTAGCTCTGAGATGAAATGACAAGGTCCAAAGCTCGAATCTTAGTTTTAGGGTTTTGGGCCATAGTTGCAAGCACAACGCAGGAAGAAATTGACCACAGTTTCTCACACAAAAGCTCATCGGTGCGACTAGATACTTCCAGTTGCATGAACAACTCTCCATCCATGCATTTGGGAGTTAGGGTTTCAAAATTGCATTTGCTCGCTTCGCTAAGACCATATATGGCCCCAGTTGCTCGCATGCTAGGCTTAAGGGTGTGATTGGGCTGCTATAGTCTCTTGCATGACTCCTCTATGCAATTGGGACTTAAATTATGGAATATAAGTTGTATGAAGATTTCACTCAGTGACCGTAGGGTTTGAAAGTTGACTTCAGACAATGACATTTATTACAGATTTCATAATCATATTTTTTAGTATAGCCTTTTTTGGGTTCATTTATGGATGTTGTAGTTGTTTTTGTTGGTTAGTTATATAGATGAAGTTATGGATCATTGAACTCTTTTTTGCTGAATCATTTGATGACAATCTAAGAAGAAGAATAATTTGAAAGGGTTTTCACCATAGTGGGTTTTCCTTGGTCTCTGACCAATCTTGGTGTCTCTATGTGTGAATTCTTTTCTTCTATTGTTCCTTTATGTTTCGCTGCATTTTTTATGATGATATTATTCTTTCTACATAGTTGCATATGCTGTTGAATAATGATGTAAATCTGAATAATGTTATGATGTTTTGGGGGTGAACCTAATGTGTTAATAATGAAATGAAATTATCAAAGAAAAGAAAAATATAGCCCTATGAAAAATTAACACTACCAATATTTTCAAGGTCGGAAATGTTAACATTTTTTGGAGGAATAATCTAGGAAAGAACCCACGTCTCCTTAAAATGTTGTTCAACATTATGTTCATGAACAAGGGTCTCAACATCCTCTTCACTGCTCTCATTTGGGAAAGGACCTCGATCAACATGCCATGCACAATATATTAGATTCCTCCAATTCTAAATGAAGTTTCACTTGAAAGTCCCATATATGAAGCAATGTCACACAATGGCTTGTACAAAGCAACTCAATCCATCAAAATGTTTCAAACTCTTTTGACTCCTCATTTAGAATAACATAAAACCGTAACCACACATGAATAATAGCATGCACATCTCACGGTCTCCATGGATCCCACCTACGCTTGGTATCAGAACTCCATGATCTTGTTGTTTCTATAAAACACAAATGTTTCAAAAAATGGGTGCAGTTTGGATAAAATTAAACAACATTGTTCTCACATGAAATTTCATCAGAATGCTCCAATAGTTTTTAAATACTTTATTTCTAACATTCAAGGGAAAAAATTTGTGATTACACACAATAAGAGGTAGCTTTAGTAATATATGGCATGTTTTTTGTGCTCCAATGTCACACTTAACAAGTGTTTCTGCTAGAAACCTTCCATATGCAAATAACATAGGAGCATCAGATCCACCTACACTTGCAAACCTTGTCAAAATTTCATGATAACTTTAAGATCTTCTTTATGCCTTTGAAGCATATTTTGAAATTTAATATTTGAAAACTGCACGTCGAGAAACAACTGGTTGACAATCAACATTTGTTCGCCACGTTGTCAGAAGATACATGTTGTGAACATTTATATGGTCATCATTCTGTGCTACGTCAGATTTCTTTCTCCCTTTTTCATCTATTAACATTTCAGACTCATCAAGGACCCCCCATGGAGCATCATAATGACATGAAAGGATAGACCCTCTTTTAATGATATTCAACAAGTAGTTGCTGATTTTTTATTTGAGGATATTTTCACTCATTTTGGTGTCTGAAGGGAGATTGAAACATATCAAGGAGTGTAGTTCATTTCGAATATTTTGTAGACCATCACACAACAATACAACATTTTGCACCAAAAATGTTCATCTTAGCATCCATAGGCTAATGGGAAGGTGGAATCAACCAACAAAGTCTTCAAATCCATTTTGACCAAAATAATGTATCCGCATCACAAGGATTGGGAAAATTATCTTCCTTAGGCCCTTTTGGCCTATAGGAATACTTGAAGTCACACAATCTAGCATACTCCACACGAGATATTGTATGAAAAACAAGTTATTTTGCTAATTCAATTCCAAGTGAAGACCCATAGGCTGCAACTCACCTAGATATGAAGCTCCCTGAGGCACAAAATCAAAGACTTCTCCAACTCAAGGAATTGGGTGAGATGCGAAAAAATTCTTTCCAACAAACCAATATTGTCTAGCAATAGAGAAGAAAATGGCATTATAAATTTATTAGAAGGAAGTAGTTCAAGCTAGATGATTGGGCTCTCCCCTTTGAATCCAAGTTCAAAAATATTAAGGGGAAGTTCCAAACACGATGGTTGTGCCCTTATGAAGTGGAGAATGTCTTTGACATTGGGTCTATAAGAATCAAAACTATTAATGGGTAGGGAACTTCATTTTTAGTCAATGGGACTATATTAAGATTGTATCAACAACCTATTAATTGTGAAGAATTTGTTCAATGCATTTTGCAACGATTTGGACTGAAAGTGCTAAACAAGGGGAATTCCCAACCTGCTACAAAATCATAACTTTTTTTTCTTCCTTTATATCTCTCTCTCTCTCTCTCTCTCTCTCTCTCTCTCTCTCTCTCTCTCTCTCTCTATATATATATATATATATATAAAGAAAAAAAAAGGAAAAATAGAGAAAAAAAGAAAAGAAAAAAATAAGCTCAATTGTGAAAACCAGTTCTTTAGTGTAATTGAAAAGGAATTTTGCTTAAACACGAAGTGATTGGTAGACAAGCATTCCTATACTCTTTTCCATTTCGTCTTCTTAATAAAAGGGAGGTTTTTAACTGTTAGAGATGCAGATGATTTGTTTCAAAAGGGGTAACCTTTCTATGAGTGACTTTTCTTGACAGCAATTGATCAACATCAAACCAAATCCATGAAAATAGTTCCTAATACAAATCTTGAAACGACCACTTATTTCCACCACAATTGACATAAACCTATGTTGCAACTATTTTTTTAACTTGCATCAACATCATCATAATAATCAATATCCTTATTAACACCAACATATTATGAGTACTGGTATCGACATCATCATTAGTGGCAGCACCAATGTCATCGTCAACACTAGTATAATCATCAACACCAATAGAAAAAAGTATGAAGATTTTATTTTTTATCTCTCTCCTTGGAATTTTCCAATTTTCTTGAGATTGACAATGAATGGACTCCTAAAAATATCAAATTTCACAACCCTTGAGACAACAACCTCAGCCTTGGAAAAGTTTATGAATCTTTAGATTTTCATTCGACCATGTGACCATTGTTATTAGATCACTATATTGGTTATAGGACTATCTTTGTTTTTTTTTAAAATAAAAGTTCAACAGGAGGTTATAGGAAAGGATTTGGAGTTGATAAACACATATAATCTCCTTATCTTTTCCCAGCTCTTGGGACTTCATCAAGCAATAAAATCGTTCAAATTCCAAGAAGTCTAGTTCGTGTCAACACAAAAGTTTTTAGGTTCACAAATTTAGTAATCGCTTCCACCAACAATCCAAATCTTAGGTATCTTTTAATGATGTCACAAGGGCACTGTAGTATAATGACCAACCCAAGGTGAGAAAATTAATTTCAAAAGTCCTTTAATCAATTCAAAACACAAGATTATCTATATATAACAATGTAACCTTAATATTGTATGCATGTAAAAAATTGGGTTTTCTCCACAATTCATTTTTCACCACCTTGTGCATTCCTTACACATTGTTTTTATGTCGTGACACCCCCAACTACTCCACTAAGTATAAAATATTAGTGATTGATGAGGCCCATATCCATGTCGATCAGTTGTGTCATAGATTAATCCAATGACCCCACTTTCTACAATTTTATCCATGACTCTACCCTCCATTAAAAGAATATCCCTTTCATATCTATAACTCCGATTGATACCAAGATTGTAGAGAGACAAGGTCCTTGACATTGAATCTACAGAGAAAGGGGAAGCTTGGACTGGTGAGGCAGGAACCTTGGTTGTTGTTGGACCTGGAAGGATTCCTTGAGTATAATTCTAACAAGTTAATTCTTTGAGCCATAGGGTGGCTTTCATTTCTTATAAATTTTCAAGGGTATGACGATGTCATAGTGATGAAATTCACTCAGGGATTTGATGGTAATATAGCTCTAATTGGTGATTTGGTAATGAATATGACAGAAGACTCAATGGATCAAAAGATGGTGCTCCCTCAATAGGGTGATCATTGGTTCAAAAATAAATGAGTGGAGAATGGAGCTTTGATTCGATTCCTTAATTCTCCAGAGCTAGAGCCAGACTAGAAACAAAGAGTATTGCTCTTTTACATTATGGAGAAATGGAGGAATTTAGTCTTTTTCCTACAAAAGTTTGTGACGTGTGAGGGAAATTATGCCATTATCTTCCTTTGTCATAATTGTTTACTTCTACATTTTGAATCTAGTGATTGTATCGATTTTCCCTATTTTATTTATAAGAGATTGGGATGTATGTAAAAGGGTGACCAATGAAAGCCTAGGGATGCCAAGTGTAGCCTATATCACTACATCCTCATTAAGATTTTAATTATGGATGAATTGAGTAAAAGGGAAGACAATTGGGATTCCTTTGTAACTATAATTAATTTGGCAATCTGCTTCAAGTGCCATAGGTGGAGCGAAAAGGGTTTATTGAAAGGGTATCAAAATAAATTTGTGAAAAATGCAAAGAGAAGTCTGAGGATGGTGACATTGGTAATGGTGGGAAGGGTAGTTCTGAGGAGGACAAAGATTTTAACCCTTGCAAGGAAGATCGCAAGAAGGATAGGATATTGAATAAGTGGCCTTTTATTGCATCAAGGAGTGTAACCAAAGTCATGGTAAGGAGGAAATTACATGAACAAATTCCCTCACGTTCTCATGCACCCTATATCACACACACTGGTTGTCCTAATGAACCAACTCATCTACCTTTTGGTGAGCCCTATGTATCACCTTATTCTGATTTTTCTAACGAGCCATTATACCCATGTAAATCCTTCTCTTCTAGACACGTGACTTCTATGTATAGTCCTGTTAAAAGAAGTGGGTTAGTCACCTCTTCACTTAAAAAGATAGGAATGAAGTCTTTAGAAACAAAGGTTCCTAGTTACCATGATTCTATTGGTCCCTCGACCCAACATAATTTTGAGCATGTCAATTATTTTTATGAGCTTGTAAACCCCCCCAAGTATTTTAATGTACTTGGAAGGATTTCGACTCAAGAGATGAGGAAGAAAAATAAGAAAATTGAGAAATTGAGGATTAAAATAGAAGAATTTAAAGTTTTTGATCGATATGTTAAAAATGAGAATTCATCTTTGAAGAGAAATAATGAATAATTGTGTGAAGAAGTTGCTAAGTTAACAAAAGAAAATAGGAAGTTCCTCGAGATGTCTAGGAAATGGTAGATGGAAAGCTTTTACATACGAATATTGAACATATATTTGTAGAACACAGTACAAGCAACATAGAAGAAAGGTGGGACCAATGTGAATATCAACATTAGCAATTAGTGAAGTATAAAATTATTATAATTTGATTATTTTTGCTAAAGGAAGTGCCTAGTATTGATTTGGTCATAGTATTACATTTTTGTTATGTGAGTACAAACAAAGTCTCAGTCCTAGGGGAGGTGTTGGGGCCATGAATTGATGTTGTCTTTGCTATCAATTGAATTCCTTATACCCTCCATAAATCCCCATTTTTGTCATAATATACCCTTTCCTTGTATTTATTAAAGGAAAATCATGCAACAAGGGTTAAGAGGTAACAAAACATTGTTAATCATTAATTGTCTATAGTTTTGAATGCATTAAAATGGATTAATTTATATTGTTTCCAATAATGAAGGTTGATGGAGACAAGTCTGATAACTAATTCAAGTTCCTACGAGCACACTCCATGGTTATCCTAGGCACACACTTTCATGGTGGAAAAGAGCACAGGGGTTCCTTTCATAACATCCTTGGGAAGCTCCCTCATCTTCCAGATCGAACTCATAATCATCCACGGAAGCATAAGATGGAAATTAAACGAACGATCAATTACTTTTGACACACAAGCAAAATAAGGAAAAGGGTAGATGATATCACGAGCTTGCATACTAAATTCACCTAGTTTGACCGTGATTGCATCATTCAAGATCCTTATTGTTACAAATTTTGATAGGGATGGTTGAACCACTCGATGGAAAAATTGTTGAAGAAGGATGTCACGTTCTACTGGAACGATGACTATAAGAAGAGCTTGGATATATTGAAAGAAAAGATGGTTACTACGTCGATTCTCGTCTTCCTGAACTGGAAGAAAGAGTTCCATGTACATGTCGACACATCGTGTATAGCGCTGGGTGTAGTACTAACATAGGATGGCGAAGAAGGCTTGGATCACCCTATTGCATTTGCAAGCCGTAGATTATCCAAATTGGAGAAGAACTATTCCACCATTGAACGCGAAGGGCTAGCTATGGTGTATGTGCCCCAGAAGTATCGGCACTACTTGCTAGGAGGCCACTTTAATATGTATACAAATCACTCCGCTCTAAAGTACTTGGTTAATAAGACTATGTTGGGGGGGGGGGGGGGGGGGGGGGGGCGACTTTGCATATGGCTTTTGTTGTTCCAAGAATACGATTTTGAACTTGTTGTAAAGCCTGGACGATTGAACGTGGGACCTGACCACCTGTCACGCATCGAGATAGGGGAGGAAGGATTACCTGACATGCAACTCTTTGATTTGCACGTCACTGATGGACATTTCGAGGATATAATACACTCTCTAACCACTGGAATTGCACCGGAAGGATACTCTGTCCAGCAAAAGAAGGAATTAATGGTGCGCATGATAGATTTCTCTGTCTTTGTTGGGCATCTATACAAGATGGGGAATGATGAAATACTATGAAGGTATGTCCCTGAGTTTGAACAAAGCAGCGTCCTCGCAGATGCTCATGGGGGTGCCACGGGAGGACATTATGCAAGAAGAGTAATCGCGCAGAAGATTCTATGCGCAGGGTTATGGTGGCCAACCCTTCATTAGGATTCAAAAGCATATTGCAAGGCATGTGATGTATGTCAAAGAACAGGCAAGCCATCATGGAGGGATGAAATGCCTTTGAATCCACAAATGACATTGCAACCTTTCGAAAAGTGGGCAATAGATTTTGTAGGACCTATTCAACCTCAAGGGAAGACATGCACGAGGTATATTATCACTACGACGGAGTATTTGACTCATTGGACAGAGGCGTAGCCAGTGAAGGATTTCATAAGCACGATGATCGTGAAGTTTCTATTTGAACATGTACTGACGCGATTTGGATGCCCACAGATTTTGATGAGTGATTGGGGTACACACTTTCTGAACGAAACGGTCAGCACACTAATGGAGGAATTTTAGGTGTATCACCAAAAGAGCACACCTTATTACCCACAGGCTAATGGGATAGTGCAGGCATTCAACAAAGTGCTTGAAAACGCGTTGACCAAGGTATGCAATGCTCAGCGAAGTGATTGGGACCTACACATACCTGCAGTGTTATGGGCTTATCAGACGACATGCAAGAAGCTGACGGGACAGACACCTTTTAGGCTTGTCTATGGAGTGGAAGCTGTGATGCCTATGGAATACATCGTGTGTGCCTAGTCTGCACATAGTATCGCTCACAGGTATGATGGATTGCAGAGCCCTGGAAGAGAGGCTCGCACAGTTGGATGAGCTAGAAGAAGATAGATTTTTGGCTAGATTTCACCAGCAGGTCCAAAATCAGCATGAAAAGGTGTGGCATGTTTGACATATTAAGTTGTGCACCTTTAAGGTGAATGACTTGGTGTTGTTGTACGACAATAATTTTGATAAATTTCCAGGGAAACTCAGAATACATTGGCTGGGGCCGTATGTTATTAAGGAGATCACCGACAGTGGCGTGATCCAGCTGGTTGAGTTGAATGGCGATCCCTTCCCAAGAAAAGTGAATGGCAGTCATTTGAAGCCAACACAGGTGGCCCAACCATCTGACTATTTGATAGGAGCACAGTCTTAGTGCTCTAGGTAGCTGAAAGGAGGCACAGGACTATAAAATACATTGCCCGGGAGCTGCGCGATTTCAGGACTGCACAAAGCAGTGAAGTGTCATAGGGTCCGCGACAGCACGAAGACAATTGCACTAGCGCGCAGCTCCGCTGGAAAGTGACCGTTAAAGTCACTATTCACGATTTAATGGTCATTTTGAGGCCAAATGGAGCGGGAGACAGGCATTTAAGGCGAACATTATGGGTTAGATTCTTGAAAATCTTCCACCAATCTAGCATTAATGGGTCGAATGTGGGGGGAATGGTCGAATTCAAATTCAAAAGGCCCTATAAATTACAAGTGGATGTCCAGCGAACAACACTTGGAATTTTGAGAACTGAGTTGTTGCATGCTCAAGTATACATGAACCGGGAACTATTCAAGACTCTGAAAGCGAATTCATTGTTTGAGAAACTACTGGAGACACTGCAAGAATTGTGGAATAGCACTATGTCAGCACTCGCAGAAGCCATGGACATAGAAGTGGTGATAGCCAAGGAAGTCGCGTAGGAAATTGCGGTAGTATAAGCCCTATAGAGTGTCGAAATAATAGTTGAGGTCCCTAAATCACCCAGAACACAAAGACCTAAGAAGGATAAGTAGGCTATGATCCCAGTGCGCGTCTTGCCCATAAATCCACAGAGGAACAAGCTCACCTTGCAGGAAAAGAGGAAGGCCATTAATCTGGAAGCTGATGAGGAGGAATCTGAAGAAATCCTGGTGGATGAGGAGGATGAAGAGATGGAAGTTGAAACCTAGGGTGCAGACCTTATTACCCGGTTACCTGACTATGTTCCTCAACGCAAGGGCAAAACCAGGGTGCCGAAGGACATAGATGAGAGCAAGAGCTCTCTACAAACTCCGCTACTCCCAGATGATATTGTTTTTGAGGGACCGGACCTAAGGCGGGTTCCTATGTTGAAGTTTGAAGATTGGGATCTCGTAAACCACGAGAAGTTCCCGCATTTAGCGATTGAGAAGCTAATGTGCTAGAGGATTGACGCGACTGTTGGAAAAATTCAATTGGAGTCGCGGACATGGCTTAGAGGTGTAGAGAAAGTTGGATTTCTTAACCTGCTCTAGGTGCCACATTACCACCGTGCCCCAGTAACCGTCTTTGTCATCGGGAAGCTTCTCTGCTTGGTGCATGATGGGTGTTTGTGGCTAGAGGAGCCCATCCCCATCACAGGCCATCTAATTCACTGGATTACATGGTTGCCTTACTTAGGGGAGGATCCAGCCAATATTTCCAAAAGAAAAGGTGGTGATTTAGCCCTGACAGAAGCGATGAAGAAGAAGTTCAAGTTGGAGAAGAAGAAGCAAGGATATGCCATATCTAGCATTAACAACCTCATAGTTAAGGTCGCGACACAAATACTGGCAGGGAAGGTGATGCAGAAGTGTCACGCGGATGAGGTGCCCGCGCCCATGGTTGCACTAGTGGCCCAATGTGTGGAAGGAGTCCAGTTCAATTGGGCGAACTATCTATGCGGTGAGTTCCTTGCGAACTGTCGCGAGGCACAGGAGCAGGGCAAAACATTTCACTACGCATGGCTCCTATTGTTGATAGTACTGGTGGCATGGGAGGTACCTGAAGATAGTCGATTCCCTTCGATCACACTGGACCTTCCAAAGGCAATTAAGTACGCTTCGCTGTGGGCGACCAAGGATGCGCAACATATCAGAGAAAGTAAGATATTCTGGGTCCTAATGGAGATGAACATCTGGATGGGGATCAATCGCAAGTCGCGGTTGTCGCCCAAAGTATATGCCAGTCTACAGAGCTTTGCAGAGTTCAATGTGGATTTCCACCATGTTTTTAACAGGGCGTGGAAGGACCCTACAAAGAAATGGCATAACTTACCATACCTGGTGACTGACGATGTGATATTTGCAGTCCTTGAGTCTTGGCCACAAGAGTGGTGCGCTCTAGCTAGCTCCACGGTGGAAACGGACAAGTCCACCACACAACATAAGAAGGAAGAGACAAATCTTCGAATGGCACAGCTGGCGGAAAAGCATAGGAAAGAGGAAGCGGTGGCTAAGGCCTAGGCAGTGCGCGACACTGGGAAATTGGCCGAACAATAACATACAACAAGAGAAGAAGGTCGCGGGGACAGAAGTCACCTTTGCGCGAGATTGAACTAGAGATAGAGATAGAACAAGGTGGCGCAAACCCATAGACAACGTCCACCCAAATCAAGCATCCGCGACTGCGAGAGAAGGTAGTACCCCGAAAGAAAACAAAGGCATCCAAGACATCCTTCGACCCAATCACCCTCACTGAGGGGGATTTGCATGACATCGGAGAAACGGTGAGGGATGTCACTGCGAAGGCCCTCCAACAATTTTAAGAACATCAACAGCTCGTATTTGGGGCTCTTCGAACAGAACTACAGGAGTTGTAGGTTCACACTCCACAGGTTGGCACAGTGTCCACCAGCCTTGCGATCGGCACTTCAGCTACCGAGGATATGTTGCACACATGGGTGACCAACATGATAGTGCTACCAGATGGAGCACTCACTACAGAGAATGAGGTTGACAGGCCCGCAGTCAGCAGTCTCAAAGGGGTAGGATTAAATATGGCCGCGCTACCTTGAGAGACGCTCTATCTCTTGCAGGATGGAGTCACCACGGAACTTCGAGCTAGTGAGAGTCACACTTTATAGGTAATGAGTGAGCATCACATCGAAATTGAGTAGTTGGGCCTGTAGCGCAATGAAGAAGTAGAGCAGAATAAGTAGATAATGCAGGTTGTGGAGGAGGCCTATCGAATGGTCCCGGAGTTGGCCATTCAGGCAGAGGAACCGGTTGAGGTGCGCATCTGCAAATTGGTCATAGGGGTGTGTGACGCTTGAGTAGAGATTGCCAGGTTTCACCTGGCGCTGAACCTGCAGATCACAGAATTTCAGTTGAAGTCTCAGCCTTCAACTCCATTGGAGATCAGGGAATAGTGTACCATCGTTGTTGCAACAACAATGGTGGCGGTTGACAGTGCAGTTGCAGATTGCATGCAGCTTTTCAAATAGTCATTTGAGGTCCTAACCACCCTGTAGAAGGACCCAAATGTAGAGTACCTATAGACAGAGGCACGTGAGCTCCAACAGAGGTATGATGAGGTAAAAGGGACTGCGCAGACGGTTTCCCTTACACAGCGGCTTGCACAGATGTAGTAAGAAAATTCGCTCAAGGAACAAGTGGATTCCACTTAGCTCAAAGAAGCGGTCTTAAAAGTGCGCCTAGAGCCATGGATAGAGGAGGCTTATACAATTATAGCCTCCATTGAAGGAACGCTCATGAAACTACAGGCAGCTCAACAAAATATTCAGAGCAGCAGTTCAACAGCAGTCACCGAACAACGCGTGGAAGAAGTCCAGGAGGTGGCCGCTCAATGCATTGCCAAAGTTGTGGTGATCCAAACAGAGCTGGGAGGTCTTTGCGCTAAGATCTCCACACCTACAGAGTGACTCGAGGGTGAGTCAGGATGTTTGTTTTGGGGGCCTGTTGGGCGCGGGACCCTAAGGGAAGTTTTGGGGCTTAAAGCCCATATTTTGGTCCAATTTTGTAATACAAATGTAAAGACTCTACATTTTTTTATTGCAGAGCGTGTAGTTGTTAAAGAGTCATAAGGTTGTCCGCCCTTATTTTGAAAATGTAATGTCGGCTGTAGAAGATCTACCCATGGTCTGCGGACCATGGGATTGTATAAATAGAGCTAAGCTCGAAGTAGTTAGAGACAACTAATTACGAATGAAGATATGATGTATGAGAGGTAGCTCTAAAGTAGAAGTCTAAGTTTTAGGTCGTAGCATAGGTAGAGGCTCTGCAGCTGAGTGTGCAGAGGCCTAGAAGTCTGCAACTGAGTGCATGGCCCCCTGCACCTAAGTGTGCAGGGCGCGTCGAGTCTGTAAACATATGGAATTATCAATAAAGAGAAGCATTCTATAAATTCTGTGTCTTTGTTTCCTGATTATGCATCTATTATATTGGGTATGAATTTCACTTCTAATGCTTATATGGTGCACAAATATATGTAAACATGTTGGTTAAGTGAACGCAAGTAAGAACATCTGTTTACGTGAAGCTAAATAAGATCTCTTTATATGATAAGTAGGATACTTAGCCCAGTTTGGGGGATATCACAGTTCGCTGCCCTAGCAATGCGAAAGGACTTCAACCCCTAGTTAGGGTTGTGCGGAAGTTGACTGTAACATATCACGTAGGTATTGAGGGGTAGAGAAGAGGGATAAGCAACCTGTGCGAAGGCAGGTATAGTTGGAATAAACTGACACCACAACCATCTCAAGGTTACAGAAACTTGGTTCCAACATCCCCCCATACTACTTCGGGTGAGACTTCAGTCCACACTCCGTGAGCTAATGCTGAAAGGGCTAGTAGTGTAGGGATTTGTTTGGCTAACTAACGCTAAACCTGAGTCAGGCCCCCACAAGCCACCATCTCCCCAATTGAGTCACCATTGACAACACGCAGAGACTGGGAATCTTTTATAAAATGAATATCCTATTCTACAATTTCATCTAACACATTATTTCTTTCCAATAATAATGAATATCATAGTCCCTTCTACCAAGATTGTCAAGGTCGAAAATGTTAACATTGTTTGGAGGAATAATCCGGGAAAGAATCTGCCACCCTTCAGAATGTCGATCAACATTATCTTCATGAAAAAGGGACTCACATCCTCTTCATTACTATCATTTGGAAAAGGACCTCGATCAACATGTCATGCACGATATCTTAGACTCCTCCCATTCTAAATGATAGTTTCACTTGAAAGTCTTGAAGCAATGTCATGAAATGGCTTGTACAAAAACAAATCAGTGAAAAAAAAAGTTTCAAACTCTTCTAACTCCTCATTCAGAATAACATAAAACCACAACCACACACAAATAATATCAAGGAAATCTCACGGTCTCCATGGCTCTCACCTATGCTTGGTATAAAAACTCCATGATCTTGTTGTTTCTATCAAACACAAATGTTGCAGAAAATGGGGGCAGTTTTGATAAACCTAAACAAAATTGTTCTCACATGGAATTTCTTTGGAATGCACTGATAGTTTTTTGAATACTTTCTTTCCAACATTAAAGGGAAAAAATTGTGACTATACACAACAAGAGGTAACTTTAGTAACATATGGCATGTTTCTTGTGCTCCAATGTCATGTTCAACAAGTGTTTCTACAAGAAACCTTCTATATGCAGATAACACAGGAGCATCAGATCCACTTGCACTTGCAACCCTTGTCAACATTTCATGATAAATTTCAGATCTTCTTTCTGCCTTCAAAGCATATTTTGCAATATATTTCAAAATTGCATGTCGAGAAACAATTGGTTGACAATCAACATTTTCTCGCCACATTGTCAAAAGATCAACATTACGAACATTTAAAGTTTTGTCCTTCTTCATATTTCTTTCTCCCTTTTTCATCTATGAACATTGCAGACTCATCACAGACCTCTCATGGAGCATCGTAACGACATGAAAGGATATATCCCTTTTTCTATAAACAAGAATCAACACTAAATTTTGTGTGTCTTTGCACTCTATTCACCAATTTCTTCCAATCTTCATAAGGATTGCCTGAAAAATTTTGTGAGGTCTTCAAAAGGCACGGGTCATCATTAACAATTCGAGGAATCATGACATTTTGACAGTGGATGTCATGTGGATTCCAGGTTGTTACATATTTGTCAAAGTATCATTTTGTTGCATGAACATTCAAAGGGTTTGACCAGTCTAGTGTTTCCATATTTAAGGCTCCTAGAAGCCTTAAGAAACCATGGATATGCTAAAATGAAACATATAAAAAATTCCTAGTTAACTTTTTGAAGTGAGCAATAAGTTAAATAGAGAAAACACATATAATTTCCTGCAAATTGCACCATCCAAGCTGAAGTTGACCAATTGATAAAGGTTGCCTTGGTTGTGAATTTATTTCTCCACCACTATTCACTCAAATATTGTTTTGCAAAAAAACATAAAATAAAAGATGCATTAAGAAATTACAAAATATATATTCAAATGCATAAATCCTACGAAAATAAATCCACTTGCAACACCTGTCTTGTCTGACGAGAGGGAGTGTGCATCGATTCTCTACCAATAACAATATTGTCTATAGACTTGCATCTATAAATTCTTGTTCCCACATTCACAACTGAATGTTGCAAATTGTCAACCATCCAACAAGAATACTTTTATCAACAAAAAAATTAGATGCCGCAAATTGTTGAATCACATCATTGTGCCTTTTTTGCATAATCCCATCTCTTCCATCATTTCTACAACACTGACAGTCTCCACTTCCATGAACGCTCTCTATGTAAACACAATGTTCCCAAAGAAGATTAATACCAGTAATATTTGCAAAACATGAAAAATTAGGAAATGCGTAACATCTAGGGAAACAAACATTTCAACGAAATGTTCTTTCTGTGAAACACCCAATTTTTGAAAATTGCAGTTAAAGAGTTCATCATTCTCATGATTTAATGAATTTTGACAGTTAAATGGTTGAGGTTGAACTTGAGGAAAAAACAAATCTTGTGTTCCTTTTGACCATATTTCTAGACCAATATTTGTTGGAACATTGTTCTGCACAAAGCAATGAAATAAGAAAAACATACAATAATTAATATATTCCATTGAGATGTCTAAATCCTATCAAAACAAAAAATACTTCAAGCACCTATTATGTTCCAAGGGACTTAGCGCACATAGATTTCGAAGGATGACGATATTCACTATATAGTTCCTGGAAAGAATGCCCCATGCCACATTACCAGCAGAATGATCAAAATTTCCAACCATGTCACTAAACATATTTCTATAAACAAATAAAATTGATGCTGCAAATTGTTCATTAGCATCATTGTGTCCATCTTCCAATACTCCATTTCTTGCATTTTTGTAGAGGACCCTTGGTTCTTGCTTGCATGAACACTCTCTTTGTAAACACAATGTTCCAAAAGAACACTATTTTTAGAAAAAATTGGTACAATACAAAAATTTCAACATCTTCAACATCCACGTAAATGAACATTTGAAGCAAATTTTCTTCCCATGATACTATTCATGTTCCCATACTTACGATTATCGACTTCAACATGTTGATGATTTATTGAAGTCCATTTCTTTTGTTGATACGCGGTTCTTCTATCGCATTTACTGCATCCTTATTCTACGGTTACCATTGTCGGTGAAATTCATTCGCTCTTTCACGTGAACCAAGGGACCGAGCTCTTTTCGAAGTACGCTTGCTTGTTCCTTCACTTAACATTTCTACAAAAAAATTCAATTCTTTTGTAATTTTGATTTTCAATCTTGCATATCATGTTACATCTTCAACAAGTTCAAGTCTTTATGCTCATTGACTTTATACATCAAGTAAATTTCAATACTAAATAACTTTAAATACTAACAATTATCCTTCCATATTACAAAGACATACATATATATAAAAAATATTTCAAATACTCTAATACAAAAAGAACCATCATTTGCACAGTTTCATATAAGAAATAGAAAAATACTTTATACAATCCATAGATACATAACAAAAATTGACATTGAAGTGCATTGTTTGATCTGCAAAATAGCAGATCAATGCAAGTAATTTCCAACAAAAATACGAAAAATTGACATGTCTATGTTCTCAATAAACATTGCAAATTCGTATTACAGTGATAGTTAAACAATGATAGTTTTCATTAAACAATCCAAATTTGTAATGACATGACTATTTTTTATTAAACATGCCAAATTTCTTCTTTTTGTAAATAGTTATTTTTTTCCAAAAATATATAAAAGAATTTAATAACATTATATATATATATATATATATATATATATATATATATATTCAAAATATGAAAGTCAGACGTTGGACCTATGTATTTCATAAAAACATAACCCTTTCTCCCGACCATCTAACTTTTGACTACAACGAGGTCAGGCTCCATACTTGAACAAAATAAAACAATGTTCTTCACACTTGACCTCCCGACTACCGACGTCTGTCTTACCCAGACTACATTTCACGTCAGAGTCAGGGTCACTACTAGCAAAAACTTGAATTTAACACCATGCCGACTTCTGAATACCCGACTGGCTTCCACTACGACTACGAATACAATTTTTTATTTATTGGTTTGTGTGCCAACCAAAATTTTATTTTACATTTTTTTCTTTTTTTATAAATTAATCCCAAATTGCAATCTGTTATGTTACCATAAAACCCTCTCTGAACTCCGATCATCCAACCTCACCTTGATTTTTACATGCAAGCGGTTGAAACATGTCATCACTTTAATGAAAAATTAATACCTTTAATGTGAATTTATTGTTGCTCGTCCCAACGTTTTAAATTTTTTTTAGCAAGTTTCTACTTTTTGATTTCTATTTTGTAATTGTTTCTTCACACCTTGTTCACATTGTTTGTTTGAAACTTCTCTCTGAAATTTCATTGTAAGGCGGTAAACATGCATTCTCATAGAAAATTCGACTAGTAAATTTGATATTTTTTTATATTTTTTTATAGAAAGTTGAATTGTTTTTAATTCACTTGAATTAGGAGACTGAGCTCTTTTCAAAGTACGCTTGCTTGTTCCTTCACTTAACATTTCTACAACAAATTTCAATTCTTTTGTAATTTTGATTTTCAATCTTGCATCTCATGTTACGTCCTCAAAAATTTCAAGTCTGTATGCTCACTCACTTTATAGATCATGTAAACTTCAATACTAAATAAGTTTAAATACTAACAATCAATATTCCATATTACATAGACATATACATATATAAACAATATTTCAAATACTGCAATACAAAAATAACCATCATTTGCATAGTTTCATATAAGAAATAACAAAAGACTCTATACAATCCACACGTACATAACAAAAATTGACATTGAAGTGCATTATTCAATATGCAAAATAGTAGATCAACACAAGTAATCTCCAACAAAAATAGGAAAAATTGGCATGACTATGTTTTTATTAAAAAAATCATATTCGTATTACAGTGATCTTCAAAATATGTTTGCAAAGATTAAATAAAAATGTCATCTACAACAATGTCCAGCAAAAAACTTATTAAAGCCTTAAAGGAAGAATCATGATTATGCACAGGCAGTAGTGGTATATCAGCGATAGAATTTGTATTTGTAAAAAGTGAGAAAACATTTCCATTTTCAATAACATCATTGAAACCTTCAACTGATTGTACATGTAACTCAAATATTTCTAAGTGGGAGACACCATCGCCAATTGTTGTTGCGCATAATCCAATCACCAAATCATATAAATTTAGTTTCACTTCCATACAACCCAACATAAGTACTTTTCCATCAACTACATGAAAACATAGGTAGTCTGGGCATTTACTATTTATATCCATTGAAATAGTATCAATAAATCTCCATCTGAACTCCTAGTCATCTTCAAAATATTATAAGCTTCATCCATTTGAAGCTTGGCCAAATTCAAAATTTTCTATCTCTTCAAGCGACCAAACAAACGTAGAACCATTGTTTACAAGACAAACTTGTTAGTTTCTGAACAATCCTAATGACATACATCGTATGTCAGCAGTAGAAACAAATGAAAAACCCCACTTGTTTCTTATAAGATCCAACCAATAGATAGTGTAACCATAAGAAGGGTAATCATCATAATATTTGTCTAAATATAGCCAAAAAAAAATCCTTTGTGAAAGAGAGTCTCCTTTGGGGGTGTTACACCACCAAAAGGAGGTTGCGTCTTCCAAACCATGTCTACACTTGTACAAATGAAAAAATGTGATTCCATGATTTTTCACACTTCTTTCAACATAACCCAATCATATTTCCACACAATAAACTTCTCTAACAAAGAGAAGAATCCCTACTCTCCAATAGTAATAGGTCCAATATTTCTAAAGGTCTTTGTAAAATGGTTTACTATGAAATAATTCTTAGAATGCAAAGAACTTCTAGGTGCACTGGACACAATTATCAATCCAACTATACATTGAATTATATATCCAGAGTGTAGAAAAGGAAAAAGAAACAGAGATATGTGTCCTTTTTCATTAAGGTAATATATAACAAAGTATTTATCCTTGATACTAACTGGTAAATAAATAAATCCAAATTCTTTGTTGGCACATGGATTGAAAGCAACAAAAAAAATAGAGTTTTCCAGTAGAATATTTCATTCTTTACAAATCAACCAAAATTTTATCAACACTGAAAAAGGAAGCCAATGAAATATAAGCTCAACAATCTCAAATGGAAGAAAGTTCCAAATACTTGGATCCATGAGAAAATCAATAACTTTCTTGAAAGCAAACCAACTATTGTATATTATGTTGCAAAGGATAAAATCCTTACTTATCTTATTAAACATGCAAATTATCATAGTAAACATGCTAAAAATATCCTCCGTAAACACTTATATCTCTCTCTCTCTCTCTCTCTATATATAGAGAGAGAGAGATATTACCACTACATTGACTACGTTGTATGTCAAGGTAGGGCTCCCCCTTTCAAATAACTTGGATGCAATACCATCCCAACTTCCGAATACCTGACTTACTTCAACTCTCACTATGAATATAATATTATTTTTATCAATTTCCTTGCCAACGATCACTTTATTTTACTTTCCTTTTGTTCGACCTTCCCACTCTTGACATCTTCCCTACATGGACTATGTTGTAGGTCGATGTCGGGATCACCCCTGCAACTAACTTGTATGCAATACCATCCCGAATTTTGACTACCCGACTGACTTTAGCTCTGACTACGGATACAATATTGTTTTTATCGATTTCCATTCCAACAATCATTTTCTTTTAATTTCCTTTTGTTTTTTTATAAAATAACTCGCAAAATTGCATTTCCCAAATTTCATTTAAATGTTCCCTAACGTCCAATAATTCAACCTCACCTCCATGAAGATATATTATTACTGATCTAAAAAATTTTAACAAAATTTACCTACTTTCCTCCTTTGCACTTTGTATTTTGCAATCTCTTCTTCACACCCTCTTTACACTGCTTCTTTGAAACTTCTTTCCAATTACAAAGAAAGAACTTTAATTTCACTCTGGTGCTCGTAATTTCTGATAAACATGCACTCTCCCAAAGAATTGGGTTACTGAATTCGATATTCGTTTAACAAACCTTAATTTTTTTATTTTTTTTACATGACATAAGATGAGAAACAAAGTTAAATCTTCAAAACAATTCACAAAAAAATCTATATCAAAACATACAACTTTGTGTTCTCTTACTCAGTAGGAGACAAACTGCCACAAATTTTATCAGAAGATCATCTGGACATTCCAGAGGATCGTCGAGGTGTTTTTAGATCCAATAACTACAAGCATAAGAGTGGAATGATCAACTATATAATTCATACGTTTACTAATTTCCAAACTAGTTTTATGTTATCAATATAATGAGCAGATACAACCCCACTTTCTCTATTGATCTTATTGCAAGCAAAAAGCAAAAAAATAAAAATAAATGTAAGTATAATCAATGAAGCTTATCACAAAATAAGTGTTTTTGACTGCAAAAACTTGAATAAAACTTAAATTTGTTTGTGACTTGAATGTTTGATACTTTTTTACATTTACATTGCTCACCATGAAATCCACCTCATATTAGGAAGACACCTCAAACGCTGTGTACAAATATGGAAGGACTAGAAACATCTTACCACTCATATTGTTGTATTTATGCACGTAGTGGCCTGGTCATTTTGGATATATCTCATCATGAAATATGATGCAAACATGGACATTGTTGCAGAAGAATGTGTCCCTTCGCTTGATTTAGAAATCCAAACAATCCGAGTTGAACAATACACAACTAGCCGATCAATACATAATGAAAATGAGTTGATCAATACCAAACAACATTGTTGTCTTTAATCTTTTAAACGACTTTCTTGTCTTGGGTATTGAAATGTTTGATCAACTGTAACATGGATTGGGTTTTCAATTTGTAACATGGTGTTCACTCTTTAAATGCCATGATCGCCACAATGCAAACGCTTCAGTTTCAGACAAAGTTTTAGAAGGATAAACCGAAATCCACCACCACATTACCACTACTCTTTGTACTCCCTCTCATCCCAGTCGTAGATTAAGTTATTAGACGAAGAATATTCTGAGAAAAATCAATCCTGGCCCTTGATAAAAAAAATGAAATTCCTATGATTGGCATTCACCCGAGGTTGAAATATATACATCTATCAGCGAATTAATTAGTTACTATCTATTTACATATTTGATCAATGAAATCAATCTAATATTTTTCCATGAATCACCTGATGATGGGATGGGATACTTAGCCTGGAACGTTGAATTTTTTTTTCATTCAAGACTCCAAACTCTCTTCAATGCAAACTTGCGAAAACATAAACATTTTATCTTATCAATCTGAATTTGTAAACTTATGAAGTGTAAAGAAAAATATATGCAAGGACTTAGCTTCTATTTTATTGAAAGTAAATTGACATTTAAATGAAATTATATTATATGAAAGTAATTAAATCTAATCTAACTCAATATGATCATGGTTCTGAAACATTTATAGACCCTCTTTTCCATGTAGAAATTCAACTGATTTTTAACAATAAACTCTCTTAAAAATATTTTTAATATAATAGTTTGAAGTTTTTAAATATTTGTCTCCTATTCAATTAGAAGTTATGTATGATCAACCTACATCATATTGACACATGGGAAATGATTAAATCTACATTGTTTGAAATTGAAATTCACATTGCAAATAAAACCTAAGTGATCACTTAACTAATCCAAATCTAAAAGTGCTTCATTGGAAAACCAGAATGAAAATGGAGTATCTATTCTAATACTCAAAATAAATAGAGTATGTAAATTAACTACAAAAACAAAACAAAAAAACTGTACTATGAAAAATTGTGAAAAAACATCACTCCTTGGGACAGGGATTAAAAATTTGAATTACAAAACTCATTCCTCTCATTCTATTGATCCTCCCACTTCATAATAATATTCTATCAATTGAATGACTATTTATACATGGGGGTGTGAGTAGGTTTCAACAATTCAATATTCTTTAGGATTAAAGATTTAACATAAAATACAATTTGGGATCTTTAAAAAAAGACGAGGACATGAATTCAGGGAAAATATGGTTCAAAGAATTGAATATATCTCTTAGATCCTTCATAATTTGGAGAAACCACCCCATGGATCCTAAATGGGCTTGTTCTTCAAAAACCCATGTGGTCGATTTTTGATATTCTCCTTCATTTGTTGGCAATGAACCCCACAAAACTACCTCTCTATTCTGACACGGGTTTCGAAAAAACATTTTACAAATAAAGCATGCATCCATTCAACTTCAAATCAAAACAATTCATGCATCCATTCAAATTAAAATATAAATAATTCGTGGCATGTGAGAGAAGTTATATCATGCATGAATTCTTATGCTATCGTATGAAAATTTGATGAAGTTCCAACTTGTGTAATTCCATCACATGTACACATTTGACCAGGTTGACTTTACTTTTGTAGTAACCTGGAGGACTCTTGGCTTGATTTTATAGGTGGATGGGATTAAATTTATTATTTTCTATCTTATTCAAGTTAAGATCCTATCCTGTAGCATGTGTAACCTTGTATAACTTGGATTTAGCTGTAGAATGTCTTAGTGGCTACAGAGTCAGAAAAAGCTAATTAAACTAGTGTGCATAAGGAAAAATGAAAACATGTTAGAATGGACAATTTTACCTTGGATGTCCTTTGATATAAAAACCCTATAGCTAAAGGGATAATCATAGAAAAAGAGGTAGTAATGGAGTATAAGATAATTTATAAGCATAGGTTTTGGAGGGAATTCTGAATAAAGGAGTGAGAAAAAGAGTATAATTCAAGGACCCAACATCCTCCCCACATGGAATATGTTGCATGTCCTCATGAAGCCAAATTACACTATGTTTCTCCAAAATTTAATTGCTCTCGTGAAACCTTCAAAATTTGTTTACCCTAAGCTTTTAAACATTTTCTAAAAACCAAGTAATGCATCCAAGCTTAATGATGAAGGTTGTTCCTTATGTTTGAGTGCATTGATCTTGTTTCTTAGCCATTGATTTCAAATCTTCTCCCATTGATTTCAAAGACAATCTTATCTTGGGCCTTTTGTTGAAATTCCTTTGAGTTTCTATGGTCTGAATGTTTCCCTACTATTCTTCTTTTGATTCTTCAAATTCAATTACCTCTTTATCGTTTTTTCATAGCCCTGTAAATTTTGCAGAAATAACAACCATAACACTTGTCTTAATCTCCTTTGGCATTTCAGGTATGCTTCTATAAACTTTGCACTTGACAACTAGTCCCATTCTTAATTTGCAAATGTTAAGGAGATGAGTGATCCTTGAATTCAACTTTTTGTCACAATGAACAAAAGAGGACAAAATTTAGTAAGTATGATATGGCTTTGGAAATTTTGATAATGCATATGATTTCAACATGTATATATAATTATGATAGTTTATGGAATGAGGGTAATGATATAAGAAAAGGATAGGATAGATCGTAAGGTAAATGTATATCAATAATTTTTATTTTTTGAAATTCTTTACACATTCCATAATTCCCACTGCAAACATAGTTTAGAAGTCTATACTCGTGGTTTAATTGTAGCCATCACCCTTCTTTTTGTTGAAGCTAAAGGAACCATTTTGTTTAAACAAACCTTGATTGGAGACCCACAACGTTGCCATGTCATCCCAAACAAATCCCTATTGTTGAAGCAAGAATATTGAAATACTTGAAAGTATCTTGTTTTTTTCTACTATCATGATGATTTGAAGATGATGAGCAAGGTACATGATGCTTGGATGCTTGGGCCAAAAAGAAAGCATGTTGAAGATTGTCTAAAGGAGATCCTAAGATGGCTTTTTACGAGCTCAAAATGTTAAAGTAGGGGCTATAAGCATCTTCTAATTTGTGAACTCTAGCTTTTGAGAATGAATCTTGAACAACTAAATATTTTTAAAATAATTTTCACACTATCCGATGTTGCACAAAAATATACGCCATGAACTAATTTTAAATTAAAATTGGGTGCTTCAAAAGAGAAACATTGTATTTTTACCTATTTTACCATAACATGACTTCAAAATCTCATTTTTACAAAGAAAAGAGGTTGTTGTGCAAAAATGTCAAATCCTAGATTTATTTGTGCACAATGGTAAAACGTAAAAATCTTCTTTCAAAACTTGCTCAAACATCTCTCAAATTTGCATTTTTTTCTTGCAATCTTCATGCCAAAGTGCCTCTAAACAGGCTGTTACAACCATCAAACAAACTACTACTACAATTTCCATAGGTACAATAGATTTTTAGTAGCTGATGATGGCTCTCAGTATTGCAACAACAACACTGCAAATCCAAGGTTCTCAACTTTAATTGTCAACCCAGGGTCCGTACAAATGTAAGAGGGGTCAACATTATATGTGCAATAAACACTATCTCTTTCTTCGCTGACTTTCATGGAGGTGGAAGTGTTGAAAGCCCCAACATAGAATTGGACCTTGCTCTTAGTTGTACCTTTCGAAACCAAATTTTCAATTATTGCCCTTCTTTATCACCTAAACCCATCCACCACAATTGATCAAGGTCAAAGATTTTGGGCCTAAGTAGATAGAGTAGCCAAATACATATTCAAGGAGACAACCTTGTAAAATAATGGGAAATCCCTAATCCTATGGTTGAGGATTTGACAATGGAACCAAGTACTCAAAATATTGATATACTAATAGGGTTCTCAATGAGATTAGGGCTAACTTTGCTGAAAATTTATTCTTTTAGATCCTAGGATAGATTGACCTATATACACACAAGATGGTGTGGGATGAAAAAGAAATCGGGATTTTGACCAGCGTTGCATGAAGCAGGGACGAAACAGGGATGTTTTTTGGAAGCGGGGTCGCGGAAGTGTTATTTCCCAAAAATCTAGGAAGCGAAACGTCTACTATATATATATATATATATATATATATATATATATATATATATATATTAAAAAAAAAAACATCCCAAATATAAAATTAGTTGTAGAAGACATGAAAACATGCATATTTCTACATAAATCAAGATAGATATGGCATCCATGATTCCATTGTACATCAATGAATAATTATTCGAGCATCAACCATCTAAATTCTGGCAATTACAAACATACATCAAATTTTTAAGCATATTATAAAACATAAAACATTTAGAAGATAAATCATAAAATCCTCAAACATTCAAGTAACTTATCTAGCAAGTGAGCAACTGTCAACATTATTCATGTACAAAATTCAAATAATAATTTTTATAAAATAGGCCACTTAGACACCACCAAGACTAAAGTACACACTAACCTAGGAAGCATAAGACAAAAAATTTTAAATTCACAACAAGCCTACAAGTCTAATCTATGACAAAAGTAGTAAATTGTGAATATATCTACTAATCTCTCCTCCTTCCACCAAGGATAGTACGTGGCATTGGGCTTCCATGTGGTGGCAATGAAGAAGATGGTGCATGTGGAATTTGTGGCATTGAAACTAATGAAGATGAAGCCCCCGTTGTTGGTTTTGAAGCATGGAACCTGGGAACCAAGGTACCAGATGGGGGTGGCATCTCAACTCAATCATCATCATCCTGGATAAGAGCATCCTCTAATTTCTCTAATCACAACACTCCATCCTCAAAATTGGGCTCTTATGGATTTCTGTCCCAAACCTTAAGGTATTTATTAGTCTTCGCATCATCACAGTAATGGGACAATAATCAAAAGTTGTACTGAACATAAACCAAGCTCTATGCCCGGTCTAAAATCAACCTGTTCCTTTTAAAACTTTGGATGAAATAATAAGAGCTCCAACACCCCTCTGCAGAAGAAGTGTTTACAACCTGTGATATCATCCACAATGCCAAAGTATGTAGAAGTGGATTAGCACCTCCATGCATGCTCCACCATTCAAGAGAAGAAAAAGTCTCTTGATCTCTAATTGCATGCATGCTCCCAAATGGACCAGTGCTAAGTGTATGGTTTCTCAACTA
Organism: Pinus tabuliformis; assembly: GCA_031772625.1. Taxonomy (NCBI): domain Eukaryota; kingdom Viridiplantae; phylum Streptophyta; class Pinopsida; order Pinales; family Pinaceae; genus Pinus; species Pinus tabuliformis. The sequence goes on along the minus strand of CM062808.1, from coordinate 245,490,181 downwards.
TTTATGTACCATGGCAGACTCCTCATTTGAAGGACTAGTTTATCCAATTCTCTCATATAAGCCTCTAGAACCTTTAGATCTAGGTGTGGTTTTCTCCTGCTCCCCCTTGAGGTGTTGGTGTTGAAATCCATGATGGATGATAGTATTTAGGTGTCAGAACATATGATAAGGCATGCAATGGAATGTTTAGCATATTCCATCGGTTTTTTATCTCTGCACGAATATAATTGTATAAGGGGATAAACAATGTAAACTTTGAAACGAGAACTATAAACTCAAAACGAGAACTTTAGTCAAAATACCATAAAATAAAACATGAAAAACAATGCTAAAAATGAAAAGTGTGTATATTGGAATGATGTTTTTTTTAGGGTTAATCTTCAACTTATTTAAAAAATGGAAGTAAAACCATTTTTTTGTGCAAAAAACAATTGTTTTTTCAGGACAAAAACACTAATGTTTTTGGTAGAATAACAGTTTTCTCTCTCATGTATAATTTGAACATTTTTTAGTAATGACAATAAAGATAAAATAATGAAATCTGAAACACATTAAAATTCCATCGGTTTTCATCCATGTTGTTAAACATATAATAAAATGACACTAAAGATCACTAAAATTCTCATTGTTTTCAACCATAACATCAAAAAAAAAATGGAAAATTTTCAACCATAAAATTAAAAAACTCTAAGTTTTCCAACACATTTAAACCATGACATTATGAACAAATTACATGACTAAATTAATCAAAAGGTCAATACTTGTAGCTTTAATGAAACATAAATTATATCTCTAAGTTCTTGTTGCATTGTAGATATTCTAAACAATAAAAAATATCATAGTTAAAACATATAATCCAACAAACATAAAAATGACTCATAATTTCATTTAACACCATATGGAAATCAAAATTTTTATTTCGAGATACACTGCAAACATCAATTATATAAACTATCTTAGACAATTATTCAAAATCACTCATATTTTCTTGCACACCATTAGAATTCACATCTTCAGATGAATGACTGGATGCAGATGAAGATGTTCCATATTCTTCTTTTTCATCAACTAGTGACCCATCTGAGTCCACATGCATGCCCACTATTTCAGGTTTCAAAATTCTACTGGATCTACGACTGATTTTAATATACTCTCATCTCAACATTGTTTCTTCTAGTAACAACATCTTCAGAATCTCTATCTTCTTGAAGCGAAGAGTTCCTCTCTTTGTTAAATTGAAGTCATAAACAAGTATTCCAACATCCTCCAATTTTAAGAGGTTTGTGCAACGACGATTTATATTTGTACCCTAATTTCTTTTTCTCTTTCCGCCAATTTTTTTATCAACTACCATTTCTGTCTTGTACACACCATTGAATGGATATGTATTTGTGGCATACCAATGTACTTCAACACCTGCAACATCTTCACTTTCTGCAATGACTTTTATAACCTTAGCAACCCATAATGGATAGCCATTGGGATCTCCATTTGCTAGCACTTCGATCATGCAACCCTCCTTAATATCATGCACTGAACCCATGTAAAGGTCTTCCATGGCTTCACGTTGTACACGAGATCTTCTAGAACCAATATACATTTCTCTTTCCTCTACCTGTGAAGAATTAATAATACCTTGAGATTGTTGATGTTCAACAATGTTTCTTTCCCCATGTTCATTTGAAACATTTTGTGGCCAAATAAATGGAATTTTCAAAGGCATATCTTCATTTGTTGTTCTTGAAATGATATGACTTTGATTATTGAAAAAAGACTCCCACAAAACTGATCAACAATATCAAAGTACTCATATGTATATATAATAAATTTTTTAATTTCTTCTAGGCAATCATAATAATTTATATCTCTATTATGCATGTGTCCATTATGAACTTCAGCAACTGGTTGTAATAACAATATATTTGACACAAATATTGGATGATCTAGAATGAACTTCAAAAATGCCAAACCTTATGACAACGCCCATTCTGCAGTAGTTGAATACTTCTTACCCCATATTAGTGTTTTCCCATTAATTTTTTGATGCGAAATTGATGTTGGAAGCTAATGTCATTAATTTGTTCAATGCATTTCTCCTCACCATGCAATCCCAGAATAAACCTTATCATGTTGACAGTTTCTTCCAACACATCAAAAATAGGCGCTGACACGTATGATTTCTTAATACATTCAATTAATGATGGAAAGCTCCCAACTTCCTTCCTCCTCAATGTGACTGAAAAACAATTGAACATCTGATCAATATGGTCATGAGTGTGCCCAATAAGAAGGAAACTAACCTTTACCTTCTGAAAAATTCTCAATTCAACAAGCATGTTTAGATATCCAAAAACAATCTAATTTTTGTTTTCACGATAAGTGTTGTCCAATTGTAGATACAAAACTTTAGGAATATTACCAAACCAATGAGAAAGCACATAATGAATTATGGTTATTGTCAGATTTTCATCATTATGAATATTTGGAGCTATGAAATATACCCTTGGCAACATTTTCCCATTGAATACCATACAATCGACCAAGTGATACTGAATAAACTTTTCCTCCTATAAATTTTTGTGTGTGCGAACAAAATGTGGTAGAAGTGTTTTCTTCTGGTCCATACCATCAATTATCAAACCAAAATATTTATTTGGATTATCATAACACTTCTTTTGATGCTTGTACAACTTTTTCCTTTCATGTGTTTGTTGTCCGCGACGCTCTTGAAGTGCTTTGACAATGGAATCTACAAAACATAAAAGAAAGTCATTATTAAATATGTTTTCATAGTTGATGGCTATACAATTTTAAAAATTAATGTTATGAATGCTTATCTCTTTCTACCCCTTCACATTTATCCTTTTTTTATTTAAGAGAAGAACATGTACTGCAAATCCCCATCCTTGTCTTCTTAGGAATACAAACATTGTTGAATTCTTTCTTCCATATCTTCACAAAATATTGATATGTAATAAATCAACCATTTCCTTCAGCACCTTCTGCATATTCTTTGTATAAGTTGTAGATTTCTCATCTTGAGAAATTATCTGGAATATGTATTGTCTCTCTATTTGGAATACACTCTCCATGATTTGAAAATAAGTCTTTCATCCATGACATTGCAGTATTTTATAATGGTCTAAACTATTGTTTATGACGTATTTCTGAATAAAATGTGGGATCATTTTCCAAATTTTCTTGGATTCTTGACAAACGAAAATTACCCATTGAATGAAACATTTTGAAAGTATTTCTACAGATAAATAAAGACCCAATATGATAATCATAAACCGATAATTTAGATTTCATGCACCCCACTAAATATGAATTTTTCATGCTTTTATTCATTGACAAATATATTCTCCTTTTCTCTAATGCAAACTTGAAATCCATATGTTTCAAACAATATTTTTGACAACATTCACTTGAAATGAGAGCACCGATAGAACTTGTTCTCATGAGATATTCTGCTTTACCCCTTGTATAGGTAGAACATCTTGGATTGATATGAAAAAGTCTACTTGTACTCCTCAATACAATATTTTATGGCAACATCTCCATCTTTGGACCATCATCTGTATAAGAATTTTCATCATCATTATGAGGAATATTATCCTCACTATGATCATCTGTGATTTTGAAAACCAAGTTGGAGGATATTATTCATCTTTCCCTTCTTTAGTGCTACCCTCATTGTCCTTTGAATTAGGACTAAATGGAAAATTTGACTCGATGTTTATTGGATATTCTTCATCATGTGCATTGTCATTGCTGCTCTCATAGTCCATAGGATTAGGACTATGTGGAAAATGTGATTCTTTACTTACTGAAAATTATTTATCCTGCCCTTCGTCACTGTTGTTGTCATAGTCCTTAAGATTAGAAACAAGTGCTTCATACTGCCATTCGTCATGCCTGCTCTCATAGTCCTTAGGATTAGGATGAAGTGCTTCATCCTCCCCTTCGTCATTACTGCTCTCATAGTCCTTAGGATTAGGACTAGGTGGAAAATGCGACTCTCAATTTATTGGAAATTCTTCATCTTGGGCTTCATCACCACTGCTCTCATAGTCCATAGAATTAAGACTAAGTGGAAACCATGACTCTCTATTCATTTGAAATTCTTCATCATGCTCTTCATCACTATTGCTCTCATAGTCCATAGGATTAGGACTAAGTGGAAACTGTGACTCTTTATTTATTTGAAATTATTCATCATGCTCTTCATCACTACTGCTCTCATAGTCCATAGGATTAGGACTAAGTGGACATCGTGACTCTTTATTCATTTGAAATTCTTCATCATGTTCTTCATCACTGCTGCTCTCATATTCCGTAGGATTAAGACTAAGTGGACATTGTGACTCTCTATTCATTTGAAATTCTTCATCATGATCTTCATCACTGCTAATCTCATAGTCCATATGATTAAGACTAAGTGGAAACCACGACTCTTTATTTATTTGAAAATCTTCATCATGCTTTTTATCATTATTGCTCCCATAGTCCATAGGATTAGGACTAAGTGGAAACTGTGACTCTTTATTTATTTGAAATTATTCATCCTGCCTTTCATCAGTGCTGCTCTCATAGTCTTTAGGATTAGGACTAAGTGGAAGATTTGACTCTCTATTCATAGTGGAACAATTTTTGTTATATTCATCAATATGAATAGAGTTGTTATGTGATGAAGATGTTGATGCTTTACAAAGAGAAACTTCACTATCAGAATAATCCATGCCTTTCAAACAAAAGAAGTTGAATGATACAAATGCGCTCTCTCCTAATGATAATATATAGCTTAAAGAATGAAAATTTCTCTCCAAATTTTCCCTCTAAAAAATTTCGCCAAAAATTTTCCTCCAAAAATTTTGTTTCATGTATTTTCCTCCAAAATTTTATTCTACAATTTATTGAAAAATTTTAACTAAAATTTTCTTATGAAATTAATCTTTTAAACGTAAATCTTTAAATTAAAATTGTAAACTAAATCTTTTACTTAAATAATTTTTTTACTTAAACTATATATCATTTACTAGATAATTGAATGTTTCTTTTAATTTTTATTATATCTTCTATCACACTTTTAAAATAAATTGCTATATCGCCATAACATGATTTATATGTTAAGTTTTTATTAAAAAAAAATTAATACCACATTCACCATGCGGTAAAACAATTTTGTAATGTTCGCTTTATCATAATTTATTATATCGTCATAACAAGATTTATATATTAAAGTTTTTATAAAAACAAATTAATCCCACATTCATCATGCGATAAAACAATTCCGTAATTTCCGTTATATCATAAATTTTATTATCACTATTTCTCACATCTAATCAAGGCTTTTCAAGGTTCATTAAAAGACTTGGAGCGATTTTGTAGAGCAACTACATTGTTAGCAACAACATATTTAACGAAAGATTATCACATTTGAAAGATTAGTTTCCCTATTGTTGTGTGCAAGTATTAAACTGCAATAGGTTTACTAATAGTTATGTGTCAGTTGGGTTGTTATCTTCATGTAAAATACTAGACCAAAAACATATTCCAGTAAAATAATATTTAACTTTTTATTAATGAAATTTAAGTTTTTTTAGAAATAAAAAAATTTAAAAGAGCCAGGCTTACCCAACAACCCCATGGCAGGCAAAAGGCCACTACGTCCGCAATGGGCGTGGTGGGCCCGGTCTTGCCTACTGGCAGCACCCATCCCTACAGCCCAACCTGCTAAGGGTGAGAGTCGATTCTTAGAATCGAAACTCCACCCCCACAGGCCCGTGGGGGTGGCAGGCCATTTTTTAATTTTTTTTTTAAGGTTATGTTTTACAAAATTATTTATGATTTTATGATTATTTATCGTTTTCATATTTTATTTCATTTTGTTTGTTTATTTAAGCTATTGTTTCTTTTGTAATTTACCAATTTATATATATGTGGATATTTTTTGCAGGAAAATGACATCAAGGAAGATTTGTGTGAATCTTTTTGGGCCAAAGACTGCTAAAATTAAAGGTGGATCTTAAAAAAATTGTTGAATAAACCAAACTTGAGCTAATAACTACAAATTTATCAAGTGCCTCAAACGATAAAAAGATGATTTCATACTGGAAGAAATCAAAAGAAGTGAAGCATAGAGAAAATTTATGGTATGTGAAAGATAGAGAAGATGAACAACATATGTAGATATATCTATATGTTGATACCCCTAACGATAGTGGACTTTATGAAGTGTTGAGAAAAATAATAGACATATGTTTGATACTAGACACTGAAATTGTTTATATACTTACAAAATCGCCAAAGTCACATGACAAGATTAAATATTAGTTATCATTGTCAATGTATGACACGACAAAGGAATCTAAAAAGATGTGTAAACAAATCATAAATGAGATTGCACAAGATATGGTAAGTATTGTTATTTATATTTATGTGTTTTGCATTATTGTAACTGTATTATTATATTTTTATAACTTAGTTTTTATTAACATATGATATTTTGTTTGACAAAATTTGATTGAAAATCTTTCAATTATGTTGGGAGGAATTCATTTCATAGAGCAAGATATTATGAATGTTGTTAGCAATTTCTACTCCGGGTTAGAAGAATATATGACAAACAAGAAAAAAATAGTAATTCATGATGCTACAAAACTACATCCAAAGAATCAGCAAAGAATGTCTATAGTGGATAAATCGAGCAAAGGTAGACATGTTACTTTTAAAGATGAGGAAGTTTAAATTGACGCTGAAGAATATGTTTCCATTACTAAGGATGAGATTAGAACTAATGTTAGAAAGGAAAAGAGTCATAAAAGACCAAAAGTAAAACTTCCGGAGAATGTCTTTGTTCTAGTTAATGATGAGAATGTTATTTATCTAGAAGAAAAGAGAAGGAAGAAAAATGAAAGTTGATCATTCTCAAATAGTCAAGGCCAATAGTGAAGATCCTAGTGAAAATTCAAAAGAAAGCAGGGAAATCATTATACCAGGAGCTGATTTAGAGGATGGCATTATTAAAACAAAACAAAATGCCATTTGACATAACTTGACAAAGACAAACTTAATTGAGCGTGATCGTACATTTCAGCTTAATGTGAGACAAATCTATAAGCCAGGTGAAGGACAATTTAAATATCAAATCAGAAAGCCACACTGCCTGCATGTTCACAACTTGAAGACACTGATGAGGTACAATCCATATGCTGATGTGGTTGATTATGTGTTTCTTGTTGATATAGTTCAAGTTCCCAACAAAGAAGCATTTGATAAGTCAAAATGTTTGGAATACAATTATTATGTGTTTGGGGGGAACCATTATGTAAAAGCTTAAAGGAAATCGATGGAGGAATATCCCAATAACCCACGTTTTGAAACAATGAAATGTATCATTTATGTTGGTTTATCAGATATAGAAACAAAGTTATTGGCATGAGATCATAATACAAATAATGAGTATTTGATGTCTGTGAATTTCATCCAAAGTGTTAGATTTATTCATAATGAATTTGAAGAAAAATGTGGTGGAGATAAGATAAATGTTACTTTACAATTTCGAAAGGAATGTTGTATGGAAATAGGCTATCAAATTGAGGAAAAAATCAATTCAAAAGGCAGTAAAGTATATTATGATATATTCAAAAGTATTCATATCATTTTCCAGTTGGCATTTAGAATTCGAGAGATATGGGAATTGATTAATGAGATTTTTAGCATGTGGGAGAACATTGACATTAAAAACTAGAAGATCAAAAAGTATAAACCATTGATATGTAGCAGCAATAAATCATGTCCTAAAATGAAGCATCTTCCAGAAGATATGACTATCACACCTTGGAGAGCATTGCATGGAGTGAAGGATGAAAAAATTGTTAAAACAATATTATCTTGTGTGAAGTTAGGGGAATTATCATTGGACGAAATGTGTGAGGAGTTTCAAAAGTAAGTTTGTTGAATTATTTTTATTTATTTCTATATTATAATTTTCTTTTAAATATAACATATTGTTCTTGGTAGTATTTGTTATACATATCATTATATTAACTTTTTTTACTTTATCTATTCAGTCACAAAGTTTACATGAAAACATAAGGACACATGGTTAAATTGTTGAATGAAGATAGTTGGGATGATGTTGTACGCAACTACGGAAATTCAAGTTCTATATCAACACTAAAAGATTTTTATCTTACATTTAAAAAGATATGTTGATTTATACATTCATTTTTATTCATTTGTATACTATTTTTATTTTATAACTTATACATATATTTTTTTTATTTTATTAAAGATGAGGAATGATGGAGCACCAGATAGTTTCAAAAGATTTATTGAAAAAATTAAGATCGAAACACTGAGAAAGTAGCCTCATAGGAATGTTGAACTTGATCCAACTCTTACTCATTTCATTTGGAATGGGTTTGACACTATTCAATATCAAGTAATACAAGGTGACTGTGAAGACATTGTTAAACTCATACCTAAAAGATATTATTCCCTAGTTATTGCAGATATTCCCCATGGTTTCAATATCTCAAACATTGACTATGATCGTGACCCTTATACTTATCAAGCTCTTAGTAAAGTGGTTTCAGGATTTGTGACATTTCATTCAGACACAATTAGCAATGTCATTGACAAGCTTCACAGGGAAAACAAACACAAGGATACAACTTACATGATAAGACGTTGAAATTGTATGTTTGATTAATGTTAAAAAAATCATTTATGTACAAGTTAATTGAGCTTTTACTATTCCATGTTACAAGCAAAAGTCAAATCTTCTTAACTGTGAAGATCAACCAATTATAAATGATTGCGAGTTCATCCATATTGATAGTTGGACAAAAGATGATAGCTATAAGTCTATGATTCTTAATCGGATAGATGAAAAGAGTCATAGCCAAGTATTAGTTTATGATGTTGTTGTGAAAAAACTAACATTATGAAGATAAAGAAACAAAATGAGAGATAATTAACATTTATAAAAAACTACAGTCATTGATTAACTATCTTATAGACTTATGTTCAAATAAGGAGATTGGGTTCTGGATTTATTTTTAAGCTCAGGTAAGTTTTATTATATAGAATTGAATTTCAATATCTTCTTTATTAATTTATGTCATTATACTAATTTATTTCACTATTTCTTTTGTGACTGATAATTAGGTACAACACTAGCGTGTTGCCTACAAAAATGAAGAAATTGCATTGCCATTGAAAAAGATCTCGTACAGTGCAAATTTATTCAGCAAAGAATTAATGCTCTTCAATTTCTTCTAGATGCAATGCAAGAAATTGGGTTAAAGAAAGGGGATTTTAATGAATCATGTGTGGCAAAAAAGGCAAAGGAACCTCAACCACCATTAGATGAAAAGATTGGAATGGCATACATTGGGAGATTCACAGACATCAAAGATCCATCAAAAGAGGAAAATGAGCAAAATGAAGCAAAAATTATTGTGGAAGAAGACAATGATGAAACTCTAGAGGATGAAGAGTTTGGATTACTTGATATTGTTGATTAAATTTAAGGTATGCTTGGAAATTAAGCTCATTTTTTGTAACTATTAATCAGTTATACTTGAATTGTTTTGACTTTGACATTTTATGATAAAAATAAGTATTCAGTTAATGTTGTTATATGTTCAATATTTGTATTATGCTTTAATTTTTATGTGAACTATTATTTTTTGAAAAAAAATCAGTGATTATTATTATTTTTTGACATAAAATTCGTAAAAAAACTATTATTTAACCATTTTTTGTTAATTTTGTTTTATAAAAATTGTGACTTTGACATGTCATTTCTAACAAAAACTTATCAGAATGTGTAATTTTTTAGTTATATTTATGTTCAAAATGTTTATTTTATGTCAATTGTTAAAAGTTATTGTTTTTTTATAGAGAACTATTTGATGTGCATTGAAAAATTAATTAACGATATATAAATATGTAGGATATCGAAACTTAAAAATATCAACCTTCTTCTTTAACTATGCAAAAAAAAATCTCACTACAAAAAGAAATAATTAAAAGAAAAACAAAAAAATATAAAGAAGAAGACCACTTCAAAAATTGTTAAATTTAGAAATTAATTATTCACATTTAATACATTAGAAAATTTAAAGTAAAAAAAAATAAGTCTTTTTAAAAAAGGGCCTGATGCAGAATTAACACTTTTTAAAATCAGCGTGCAAATCACAAATATTCTAAAAACTAATGTACATAAAAAAATTAAAGTGTCAAAAACTATATATATAGATATATATATATATATATATAGATATATATATATATATATATATATATATGATTATGCATGACCGTTTTTCAAAATCGGTTGATTTTTTTGCTACTATAACGAAAGGGGTAATTGTATCAGTACCTGTTTCAAAGTTTACATTGTTGATATCTTTAGGCTCAACAATGTCTTTAATCTACCCCAACATGCTATCCATTTGCTCATACACCTCCCCAATGTTGAATTTCCACGAACTTGGGTCTAGGTTAAAATCACTGACACTACCAAACCAAGAATCTCAACCATTAACTACTTTGCACAATAGAAATTTAAAACAGTAAATTACATATGCACAAATATACACATTTTTTAACAAATTTGTACAATATTGTACAATCCCAATCTCTGTTATATTAAACCAAATCTGAATAATATAATAGTCTATGGTATATAAGATACAATGACAAACTTGTTGTAATTTCCATGTTGTATCTTGTCTTGTCAGTTCTTCGCTTTCGTACTACTCACTAGTAGTGCCTTACTCCATCAAGACCACTACACATTGAGACTCCAGGAGGGCTTCCCTCTAACACTACTGCATGCCACTTCTGTTACATGTACATGGGCTCATAAATATGTTCTCTAGGTTGGCCAAATCCCGAGCTCCAATCTGCCTTCTAGTAACCTCTTTCGTCCATCAAAGAGCTACTCATAAGGCTGCAAACTTCACCTAATATTCAACTATCTTCGTCACTTCAAGACTGATAATGTAGGGTTACTTTGGGCATCCACAAGCTACCCTCCAACAATCCAAAGATGCCCAATAATACAATGTCAGTTATGCTCCTAGGATGAACTCTTCACCACCACAGAACATCCTGCATACGACACCAACATGATGCTCCAATTCTGATCCATTTATGGTCAACAAACTGTGAGCCAACATAAGACAACCTCCAGCTTCAAGTCTAATATCATTGTTGTCCCTGGTTAGGGCACTTGCATGCTGCAACAAGCCTTACTTCTCCAGCCAAACAACCCTTAATTCAATGTGACCTAGTAAAGGGAGTATGCCTTGATTTCGTGTTGATGTTTTGGGCTTGAACCACCTTCAAACAACCCTGCGTAGGCACCTTTATGAGGTGGTATGGCCTACAACCTATCACAACTATCCTCCTGTACCTATGGCCCACACAAAACATAGATAACACACCTTAAATTTTCCATACCAGACGTGCGTTCACACCTTACCTTACTCGGCCTTGTTGTGGCATGAGACAACCCTCCACGTAGTCAAAGAGGCACCCAAACTAGCCATAAGTCCTCACGTTGTTTTGTCTTCTTCTCCTGCGGCAAATGTTAAGAAATTTACTGCATAACATAAATAATTACTGAGACGAATAAATATAAAAATAGCCAGCAACAACCATAAACACATAAACACAAATGTTTATTTGGGAAAACCCAAAATCCGGGGAAAAACCTAGCCTAATAAGATTTTATTAGCATTGGCCAAAACCCTGGCCAATCCGACAAAATGAGCCTTCACCACTCACCTCCAGGTCTTTCATTACAATGAAGTCCTTCTAGAATTTTATAAGCTCCATTACATATAATACCACGGGTAGAATACTATGGGTGCACAATACCATGTGCCCCAAAACCATCACTGTTTAACCTGGTTAACTTTGGCTCTATCATGAGTCAAGTTTACTTAACAATTCCCCCATTAAACTTGACTTGGGGTTCCTTGACTAACTCCAGCCAAACCTGCTAAGTGAGACAATCCCGCTCACTCTAGCTCTTACCCCCTTCAGAGTTTTTACCCGGGGTATTGTTAATCCGACAGCCCCGCTATCACCTAGGTCTAACCCAAAATTTACCGGTGATCACCGAGGGGTACACATGCCTTACCAGGTCTTACAGTAGTATGCCCATTTACATGCAATAATTTTGACTTCATTAATTTATTTATTTTTATTGCTACTGCGATTCTGATCCATTCTCTCTCAATTTTATGTGCTCAAAAACTTCTATCAAACCGTTCCAACTGCGAGCCCTCGTAGATTCTAGCACCGGTAAATATCGCAAATGCACTGTGATCCCTGGCTGGCACTATCTTCCGCACATTCTCCTTGAGGTTATTTTGCGTAAGATTGTTCCACCATTATCTGTAAAAGAAAGGTTGCATTGATCTCATCAGGCACTATAAATCCCTAGCATCAAAGAATCCCTTTGAAGCCAATATTTGGCTCTGATACTAGTTGTTAAGAAATTTATTGCATAACATAGAAATTTACTACATAACATAAATAATTAATGAGAGGAATAAATATAAAAATATCCAGCAACAACCATAAACACATAAACACAAATGTTTATCCATGAAAACCCCAAATCCGGGGAAAAACCCAGCCTAATAAGATCTTATTTGTAGGAATTTACAGGGTAAGTTCCTCAGAAAGAATACCAAAATGACACCGCTCACAACCAGATCACAGATCAATACACCAGTATTTTTGACGTGGTTAAAACCCTCAAAGAGGGAAACAGTCCACGGCCTGTCCCAACGTGGGTACTACAGGCAATTTATTAATCAAAGAATGAAAATTTACATAAGCTTCTCTCATGCACGGATTACCCGAACAATGACCCTCCATGCGCTTTAAATAGAACTCATGGACCAATTGGGTGTCAAGCCACGGATCAAGTGTCGGTAATACCGAGGAGAGAGTGAACCGTCGGATCACTACATATCGTGACCGTCGGATTGTAAGTTACAAAATGTACAACGGTAAAGAAACACACTTTACCTAACTCTATACTAGACCAAGTTGAACTTAACTATTTCCTATGTGTCTGAATATCCTAACATCCCCCCTTAAGAACAACTTGGGATAGGATTAAAGGGTTTACAAATATGACACAATAGGAGAAGGAAGGAGGCACTAGAGCCTATCCCCCCTTAGTGACAACTTCCTGAACTCCAAGCATATATCGAAGTTTAGTGAACTTCGCCTCTGTGAGAGCCTTTGTGAAGATGTCTGCAACCTGATCATCTGTTGAACAATATTGCACTTCAAGAACATGGTCATGAATGAGCTTTCTGATGAAATGCATGTGTAGTTCAATGTGTTTGCTGCGCTGATGCCGGACTGGATCTTTGCATAGCTGAATGGCACTTTGATTATCACACCAAAGTGTGGTTGGATGTTGTTGCTCAAAGCCAAACTCTGATAGGATCTGACGAAGCCACAAGGCTTCCTTACTAGCTTCCACGGCACCACGATACTCTGCTTTTGCTGACGAAAGAGAAATGGCAGCCTGTTTCTTACAAGCCCATGTAATAGGTCCTGAACCAAGAGTGAAGACATAACCGGCAGTAGACTTCCGATCATCAGGGTCACCAGCCCAATCAGAATCAGTGAAACCAACTAATAGAGGAGCTGCTTTGGCACTGTAATGAATCCTAAACTGTATTGTACCTCGAACATAACGAAGTATTCTTTTGGTTTCTTTCCAATGACTTTCACGGGGGTTTTTCATAAAACGAGCAACAAGGCCAACAGCAAAGGAAAGATCAGGACGAGTATGGGTTAAATACAAGAGTTTTCCTACAAGTTGACGGTATAAGGTAGCATCAACTTCAGGAGAAGTACAAGAGACTGAAAGTTTGACTCCAGACTGAAAGGGAGAAGGGGCTGGCTTAGTCTTCCATGTGAAAATGACGAAGAATATCACAAGCATACTTGGACTGGGAAAGGGAAATACCCTCCTTGGATTGCAAGACTTGAAGACCGAGAAAATAGTGTAAGTGTCCTAAGTCTGTCATTTCAAATTTCCTTTTGAGGCTAGACTTCACATGGTTTATAAGGTTGGGATCACTACCAGTAAGGATAAGATCATCAACATAATGAACAAGGATGATAAGAGAGTTGCCCACTTTCTTGGTGTAGACAGTATTGTCAGAATGACACCTAGAAAAGCCAGATTCTAAAAGAAAGCTATCCATTTTGGCATACCAAGCCCGAGGAGCTTGCTTGAGACCATAAAGGGATTTCTTAAGTCGACAGACAAGGCTGGAGTCTGTTTGTATGAAGCCAATGGGTTGTTCCATATAGATTTCTTCCTGCAAGTCCCCATGCAAGAAGGCAGATTTAACATCCATCTGATGGACTTCCCATTTTAAAGAGGCAGCAAGGGAAAGAACAAGGCGGATAGAGTTCATTTTGGCAACAAGGGAGAAGGTTTCAGTGTAGTCAATGCTTTCAACCTATGAAAAACCCTTAGCAACAAGACGAGCTTTATGTTTATCAACTTTCCCATCTGGTCCATACTTGGTTCTGTAAACCCATTTACATCTAACAAGTTTGCGTCCCTTTGGTAGAGGAACAAGATCCCATGTATCATTTGTCAACAATGAATGATATTCTTCATTCATAGCTGCTTCCCAATGTGGATGGTCTGAAGCTTCTGCAAAAGTGTCAGGATCATGATTTACTGGAGCTTGAGCCAGTGAAGAAGAGGCTCTTTCAAACTGAGAACGTGTACGTCGTTGATCTGTAGGATCACCGGCAAGATCACCTGCTGCATCCCGAGTAGCACGGACCCATCTTGGAAGTTGAGGATCCTGAGAAGGTGGGGGAGGATTATCATCCTCACTTTCATCATCTGAAGAAGAAATGTTTTCAAAAGTAGAAGAGATAGGAAGAGGTGGCACATCCGCCGGACTAGGCTCGCAGGCCGATTTATTTTCATCAAATTTTACATCTCTTCTAATGATAACATTTTTGGACTTAAATGGAATAAGTCTATAACCTTTTACATCTTCAGAATATCCAAAAAAAGTACATTTCTCACTCTTAGGTTCTAAAGCTTTATGCTTTTCATTTGGAATATGGGCCCATGCTTCACTTCCAAAAACACGAAAGTGACTTACATCTGGTTTAATGGAACTCCAAGCTTCTTCTGGAGTGATATTCTTTAGAACCTTAGTAGGAGTGCGATTGATTATATAATTTGCACAATTAATTGCTTCGGCCCAAAAACTAAGACTGAGTCCTTTAGATTGCAGCATACAATTAGCCATTTCCTTTAAGGTGCGATTTTTCCTTTCAGCTACACCATTTTGTTGTGGAGTGTATGGAACAGTATGTTGCATTTGAATTCCATTTTCGGTGCAAAAGTTGATGAATGTGTTTTTAACATATTATCCACCATTATCAGTTCTTAGCTTAAGAATTTGATGTCCAGATTGTTTTTCAACAAAGGCTTTGAAGGCCAAAAATGTGTTAAATACTTCGCTCTTGAGTTTTAAGAAGTATACCCAAGTGCGTCTGGAGAAATCATCAATGAAAGTTAAGAAATACTTGCAGCCAGAGAATGAAGCAACAGGAAGTGGACCACATAAATCACTGTGCACAAGCTGTAAAGGGGCTGAGGCGTGCCAAGAGGCACGTTTGTCAAAACTGTCCCGATGATGTTTTCCGAGTACACATCCGGAACAAACACCATCTCTGCAAGATACCATAGAAAGACCTGTCACCATATTTTCTTTACATAGATGCTGAAGGGAGAGATAGTTTAAGTGACCAAATCGCTCATGCCAAAGTTTGTTGACTTCATCATTATGAGCAACAAATACTAAGGGAAGATTTGATGACCCAAAGTTGTGAAACTTATACAACCTTGTGGAATCATCAGCAATACCAGTAGCTAGAATCTATTTAGGATCTCTTAGATCCTTGATTACAACATCATGAGGTGAAAATTCAACAATTTTACCTTCACCTGAATGAGTTATCTGATATACAGATAGAAGGTTGCAGGATAAGGTTGGAACACATAATACATCATTAAACTGACCATTTTCTAGATGAACAGTTCCAGTCCCTACAACATTAAGAGATCTATCATCACCAACATATATATTTTTGGTGTTACAATCATTTAAAGAAGAAAACATGGCTTGGTTTTTGGCCATGTGATAAGAGGCTCCAGAATCAATGAGCCACTCATGAGAAGGAGAAGAAGAAGATACATTTAATGCATAACCAGACTGAGATGATTGACAACGACATGCAGAAAGTGCCATTCCGGAAGTTGAAGTTGAAGTATGCTCCACATAGATGTTATGTTTCTTCATTGCGGCTTCCAAGGCTTCCATCTTCTTAAAGAATTTAGATTCTAAGTGGCCATCTCGATTACAAAAGTTACAATGTCTATCAGTCTTCTTCCATTTGTTTTTATTGGTCTTATCATTTTGCTGAAATGATCTTTCATTTTGAGGTTGAGTTTGCTTAGGACCCTTGTTTGGTTTAGGACTATTCTTTTTAGGATATGACTTCTTAGGATTCTTTGAATTTGGTTGCTGCTGGGTGGCTAACGCTTTCTTGGAAGAGTTTCCAAGATTAAGAAGACCAAGGTGTAAGAGTTTTTCTTGTTCTCTTATTAAGGAATCACAAAAGGAGTCAAAGGAAGGGACCTTGTAGTCTTTTCCTTGACAAATGAAAGCTTCTCTTGTAGAATGGAAAGTGGAAACAAATACAGAGTAGGCTGGTCCCAACTTAGTAAGGATGGAATAAATAAGGTTACCATATTCTTTCTTAACCTTAACACCTTCTAAGAGATATCTAAGGGTCTTGAATTTGGACAAGAAATCTTCAATGCAAGAAAAATTATTAGGATCCAAAGTAAGCAACTCATTTTCAAGTTGATGGGCTCTAATTTCATTTTTAATCCCAAAAACTTTAGTGATTTTTTCCAATGCTTCATGAGGAGTCTCAAGTTCTGCAATATGGAATCTAAGATCAGGAGAAATAGACATCCCTATCAAACCACGTGCTTGATCTTGTCTATTTTCCCATTTTGCAGCCTTGTCTTCATCTTTTGGTTTCTTCTCTTGGTCTGTGGCTATTCTGTAGAGGCCTTTACTTCTAAGTAAATCTTCCATGTAGTCTATCCATTGGAAGTAGTTAGTGCTGTCAAGAATGACTTGGCATGGACTTTTCATTTTTTTTTTTTTTTAAACTGAAGCTGAAGATGCTGAAAGTAAGTGTTCCAATGGATAGATCTCGAAAAATTAGGCTGTTTTAAAAAAAACGGCTCTGAAAAAGGCTTCCGGATGAAGAAGTTATGGCTTTTTGGAAAAAAATTGTTGAAGTTGCCGGCAAAGTGCGCGAATGTGCGGGAATGAAAAAAAATCCGCCCGCACAAAATGGAGACTTGAACCCAAGACCTCTACTCTCTTAAAATAGCTTTGAACCAATTGATCTATACAAAAGATTTGAGAGAGAGAGAGAGAGAGAGAGAGAGGGGGGGGGGGGGCCTTGGTTTGCGTGCTTGCCTTGAGAAAGCTCTTTTTCCCTACAAAACACAAAACACAAAACCCAATACGAATATGCAAAGAAAAACGAACCTTGCGGCTCGAAGTTAGCTTTAGCCAAAAAAACTAGATATTTAAAAAAAATGAACCTTGCGGCTCAAAGTTAGCTTTAGCCGAAAAACTAAATATTTTTCTCAATGTTTCTGATTTTCCGAGATCACACTAAGGTGCAGGGAAAAGAGCATACGCATGAGAAAAATCCTTCCTTTCTATTTCTGATTTGCCCAGATCGCACAGAGTCGCAGGGCAAAGAGCATACACAGAAATGAAAGGTATAGATCCAGTTAAAAAAAAAGGGTTAAATAAACCGAAACTGAAATAAGCAAAGAGAAAATAACAGTAAACTACAAAAAAACTGTATACCTCCCGATCTGAAAAATGACGCAGCTAGGGCTACCGGAAACCTTTTCGCGTGAAACGAAAGGGGTTCCTCACTGGAACAGATGCTCCGAACGCAAGAGAGCAGTCCTCTCGGCCCGAAAGCAGTCAGAAACAGCAGATCTAGGAAACGACAGCCGCATGCAGTTCTACCGGCTTCAGATTTGGATCACCAACGGACGCGGCCCTCAAATAGCTCTGATACCATGTAGGAATTTACAGGGTAAGTTCCTCAGAAAGAATACCAAAAGGACACCGCTCACAATCAGATCACAGATCAATACACCAGTATTTTTGACGTGGTTAAAACCCTCAAAGAGGGAAACAGTCCATGGCTTGTCCCAACGTGGGTACTACAGGCAATTTATTAATCAAAAAATGAAAATTTACATAAGCTTCTCTCATGCACAGATTACCCGAACAATGACCCTCCATGCGCTTTAAATAGAACTCATGGACCAATCGGGTGTCAAGCCACGGATCAAGTGTCGGTAATACCGAGGAGAGAGTGAACCGTCGGATCACTACATATCGTGACCGTCGGATTGTAAGTTACAAAATGTACAACGGTAAAGAAACACACTTTACCTAACTCTATACCTAACTCTATACTAGACCAAGTTGAACTTAACTATTTCCTATGTGTCGGAATATCCTAACATTATTAGCATTGGCCAAAATCCTGGCCAATCCGACCAAATGAGCCTTCACCACTCACCTCCAGTTCTTTCATTACAATGAAGTCCTTCCAGTCTTTTATAAGCTCCATTACATATAATACCACAGGCATAATACTATGGGTGCACAATACCATGTGCCCTAAAACCATCACTGTTTAACCTGGTTAACTTTGGCTCTATCCTGAATCAAGTTTACCTAACAGCAAAACAAAGGTATCTCCCTCTCCACCGAGTTGTTGTCCCTCCTCCTTAACGTTGCCTTAATGTTGCACTTTTGGATGCCTTAATGACTCCATTTCACCCTTTATTTATACACCAATAGAGGGGCTCCACGAATTCATGAAGAGACACATCTATTGGACAATTTTACTTCAAACCTACATGACTTGAATACCAATAATTATTTATCAACTTCAAAAATTCATTTGTCTACTTCTACAACTCGAAATTCGTTGATTCTTGAAGCGTTGGATTCTCCTTTTTGCCCTCTATCGTCTCATGCCATCACATGTAGAAATGTTCTTCCAAAATTACCCCAAACATGATTGGGTGCAAAACCCCACACTTGGATTTCAAGCCCACAAGTGACCCTTGTGGTGCTTTTCCCTCCAAACCTTGAACCCTAGGTCTTGGAGTACCTCCCACGCTACAAAAATCAACACTCCCTCTTAGCGAGGGAGGTACTTCCAAGACTAGGAAGTACTTCTTCATTGTCATCACTGCTCGCAACACTTGCCCAACTTTTGGCACTCATAATCGCAGCAATCCCTGTACGATGAACTACGCCCTTCTCGGAAGTGTCACTGTCACTGGAAGAATCTTTTTTATTCTTTTCATGTATCATTTTCCAATCTCTCCATGATTCCTTCTTGGCAGTTGTAGGAGCACCCTTTCTCCCCATTGACCATGCACTCTTCTTGGGCTGCAAAGTCTCCCTATGAACCCGCATGATCCGAGTTGACTCAACTCCTGGATTTAACCAAGATCTTTTGTTTTCGTGATGTAGTTAGAATTGCATTTCATAAGAGCATAAATGAACATATATGCATGCTTAATCAAATGGAAACATAATGAAAATCAGCAAATTATAGACATGAGACGTTGATAACGAAGTTCATCCAGTGTGGACTACGTCTCCGGGCTCGGTGTCAAGATGGTGTTGGCCGCTTCATTCAGTGTTGGAAATGGTGAAGATGTACATGGAATATGTCTTCTGTCATACAAGTACATGTGCCTTCTACATGAGTGGCAAAGTCTCTCCACGAGACTTTCCGCTATTGGAACTATCACTCACAATAGACCTCTTATCAGCATGACATAATCTTACACATGGTGACAATGAGTATCCCGCTATCATGGCAACAGAGGGATCTCAACGAAAACACCCATGGTGAAAATGAGTATACCGCCATCATGGAAACAAAGGGATCTCAATCAAAACATACATAAAATTCCAGGATGAATACATCTCACATGAAACAGACACAAAGATTCTGCATCATACATAAAGTAGGAATTGAAACAACATAGTACATCTCACAGCGAATTATCAAAGAAGTACATGACAACAACACTTCATATACCTCAAATTTGATGTTGGTTGAAGAATGTCACTCAGTTGCTGGATCTGAATGCACCATCGAAATTGTGGCATCGAATGGCATTAAATTGACTATCCACACTCTCAAATCCGACACCGTCACTCCAATCTGGAAAATGGACGAAAAATAGAAGGCTCAGCGGCAAAAACTGACTGCACCACTGAATTTGTGTCGTCGAGAAGTGTAAAATCGACTATCCATTTGTCGAATTCTAACACTGGAAAAATCTGGGCCTGTAGGAATGTTTTAGATTCCCTCTCAATTCTCCAAAGATTCCCTCCTCTGGGTTGATTAGATATTTTCAACTCAAATTAGAAAATTGATCTCGTCATTGAGATCCTTGCGAAATTTTGAGAAGAAAGAGTATAAAGTTGGCTTTATTCTGGATCTGGGAAATTTCAGCCTCCAAGGAATCTAGAAGATTCTCTCAAGATTCTTGAAGATTCTTCTCCGCTGGTAATATGCAATTTTGCGGCTCAAAAGACGAATCCATCGTCGCCATTGCATTTCTTGTGAAAATATGAGAAAAATGACTATAAACTTGATTACATTCTGACAAAATAAATTTTTATCTCCCCATGGAATCTTTTCAGCATCTTAATATTCTCCACAAAAATTTTGTCTCGAAGAGCATGACATCATTCTGCCTCTTGGAACTGCATCATGGTTCCAAATTGCTCCAAGTCTCAGGATCAGGGTTCCGCTACGCTACAATTAAAATAATATTATTCTGGAAATTCACGCTAGCCTCCCTCTTGCGCTCTGCAGAAATGAGGTTTAAGTATACAATGGTGGGTGAATTTTGCAATAAGCACCATTGGCACGTTGGTTAGGGCAGACTTCTAGAAGCACAAGGTTTGGGGGATCAAATCCCGCCCTTGCCAAAATTGACGCGCATATCCATTTTGGCACACGGTTTGTTTTAAGTGGCGTTACATTGGTTGTGTAATGGTGTTAATACGTAACAGTTTTTGGGTACGTTTAAGTGGAGGCGTTCTAATGAGGGCGGAGTGTATTGTGGGACTGTCATGTGGGCGGGGTCGACGGACCCGCCGATGGTGGGTTCAACTCCCATCGATCTCGTTATGTTTCATTACATATATACAATATGTTTTAAGTGGTTCCACCGAGGTGGCGGGTCTGCCGGGGTGACCCGCACCCCATTCAATATTTTTTTATGTATATTTTGGTCGGAGGTTGGAGGGTCTGGTGGGGTCATGGCCACCGGTGCATTTTTAATAAAGTTTGTTTTTAAATATATATTTTTGGTACGATGGAGGTGGCGGGGGTCATGGCCCGCCACCTATTTTAATTTTTTTTTGTTTTTTATAATGATAGGTCTTTTTTTATTTTGTCTGATATAAGGGATATTAGACAAATTAAAGAGGCAAGAATTTTGCCCACTCTCTGGAGCTAAGTTCCCACGCCAATTGATAGTGAATTTGTAGGACACTTAAACCTGACCCATTGCCCAACTTTGACAGCGACTTTGACTGGCTCTATCTCCTCCATACGAGCTCGGATGTGAGTGTCGTTCGCACCGTTGGAATCAGGGCAATGAGCACTTCGATCTGGTGTTGATTTGGGACCAATCTGATCACTTTGAATTTTGACCATTTCTGAGCCCCCTTGGACTTCTACATGTGTTTGGAGCCACCTGGATCAATCCTCCTCACTGAGGAGCTTTTGGTCGTCCCAAATCATGAAAAATAATCTACAACTTCTTTGTACTCATCTGCATTTACAAGCGTCTGATATGTCACCCTTCCTTCTCCCTTCACCTTTGTCCTTTAGAGCCATAAGCGATGGGCTAACACTTGCGACCTCTGCAAACCTGTAGTACAATTCTGCAATTATATGCTTAATTTACATGACCAACTAATGACCCAAGCATCCCATACTTGCCAGGAGTTTATAACACATACTCGGTGGCCAAGTTTACATCAAAATGGAAACAATACCTCAACTACGAAAACAAAGCCAAAATATCATTATTGCTTCAACAAGTGATGGAAAACACATCATCACTGCAACTCATGATTCACAAAAATAAGACCACACACTATTGTTGCTTTAACAAAAGATGGAAAACACATCATCACTTTCGCAGTTTAAAATGCAACACAAAATAATCTCAGACATCATTGTTGTTGCAACAAGTGATAGAAAACACATCATCACTTTTATAGTTTAAAATGCAACACATGATTTACAAAAGCACAGCATGACAAGCTAACATATCTAGAAACTATTTTTCACTTATCAATGCGAATGGGTCACTCCCCCATGGTGGTTTTGCTTGTCGAACGTCTTTTTCAACTGGTTTATGTACTGACGCTTTGTCGTTAAGGCGCTACTCTGGATGGAGCCTCCAACATGTGGCCCTTTGATGACCACTTCTATCGCAATCACTGCAATAAGTCTTCTTCCTCCATATCTGCTTTACCTTGTTCTTTCCCTGTTGTTGAGAGGGTCTTTCACGGTTCATCCTTTTCTGTGCTTCCGTTCTCTTCCAACACTCAGCAAATATATGGTTATGTAAACCACAAAAATTACATGTTTTTCGATACCTTGATTTATGTCCATCATTAACAACATGATTGTAATCGAAATGAATATTCGAGTATTGAGACTTGTTATACCTTTCCTTGTTATCTTTGGTGTAATTATGGCGATGAGTGCTTGCCTCATCTCTTTCCCTGCAATGGGCATTTCCATGGGATGATGGGGATGTGTTCCCATCATTCTCTTTCCTCGACGATTTCATCGATGTCTTGGAAGCATCTGACACCTTCGAGCAATTTCTCCTTCGGTGTATCCTAAGCCTGCAAATCGAGGTCTTTGCACAACCTCCAATGGCTGAGTAATGCCTTAGCTATTAACACCAAGTTCGTCTTCTTCCTTGTACCTCATCTGGGTAGGGAGCCTTAGGTTTGTCCCTGTAATTGGTATCTCCGCATCTCCAATAGAAATCATACTATGTGAAGACGAAACTGAAGGGAAATCAACATCTTTTACCTCCACTATCGAGTTGGAAAGAACTGATGAGGGCTTCTCATCATCTGTTGTTGGTGGTTCACTGGTTGTCTTGGCGCATTCCCCAACTTCCTTCCCGACATACCCAAGTCCTGCCTGACGGGGTAATTCTTCTACTTTGATGGGGTTGACAATGCCTTGGCCATTAATGCCCAAGCCTTTTCCTTCATACCCCATTTCCTTCAGCAGTTTGGAGCCAATTCCTATGGTATGATTTTCAAAAACAACGAAATCATCATTAGGAAACATACATGAAGATGGAGAATTACTTTTTACCTCACATGGGTCATGTTGCGGCTTTTCCAAGGTCTCGTCTTTAGTTTGCAGTTGGCGTAGCAACCTTTGTTTCTCCTCTTTCTCTTCATGTAGAAGCATCTTCAATTCAGCGTTATCTGCTTGAAGATTCTGGTTGTTGTGCTTTAGTTCTTCCAGGGCCTCTTTCGTGGCTTGCAACTGAAGTTACAATCATTGCTTTTCCTTTGTCTCTTCTTGTAGTGCTTCATACATTATGTCCATCTTTTGGGACACTCCTAGCATGGTCTCGTACATTGCTTTGTCATCCTCCATCACTGCATGTTCCAATCTTCACGTTCCATTTGTGCTAGCCTCCCTCTTGCGCTCTACGGAAATGAGGTTTAAGTATACAATGTCAAGCAGATTTTCCAATAAGCGCCATTGGTGCATTGGTTAGGGCAAACTTCTGGAGGTACAGGGGTCGGGGGATCAAATACCGCCCGTGCCAAATTGTTGCGCATATCCATTTTGGCACACGGTTTGTTTTAAGTGGCGGTTATGTTGGTTGTGTAATGGTGTTAATACGTAACAGTTTTTGGGCGCGTTTAAGTGGAGGCGTTGCAATGAGGGTAGAGTGTATTGTGGCACTGTCGCGTGGGTGGGGCCGACAGACCTATTGGTCGTGGGTTCAACTCCCACCAGTCTCGTTATGTTTCATAACATATATACGATATGTTTTAAGTGGTTCCACAGGGGTGGCGGGTCCATCGGGGGTGGCCCAAACCCCATTCAATATTTTTTTATGTATATTTTGGTTGGAGGTTGGAGGTTGGAGGGTTTGGCGAGGTCATGGCCACCGGCCCATTTTTAATAAAGTTTGTTTTTAAATATATATTTTGGGTCCGATGGAGGTGGCAGGAGTCATGGCCCACCACCTATTTTAATATTTATTTTTTTTGTTATAATAATAGGTCTTTTTTTAATTGTGTCTAATATAAGGGATATTTGACAAATTAAAGAGGCAACAATTTCACCTGCTCTCAGGAGCTAAGTTCCCATGCCGGTTGACGGTGAATTTGTAGCACACTTAAACCTGGCCCACTGTCCAACTTTGAATTTTGACCCTTTTTGGGCCCCCTTAGACTTCTGCATGTGTCTGGAGCCACCTGGATCACTGTAAGTTCCCTCTCAGACTCGAATCCCTCTGAGTCTTTGGAACAGGACTTTTTTCTCTGGAAAGTGTACCTTCTCGGGAACCTGTACCTTTTTCTTTGAAGCCTGCACCTGCACCTGCACCTGCTCCACTTACTTCTTTCCATGACCCACATGCTTGCCCCTCAACCTATAGAGACCATGTTCTCTAACTCCGAGTACAATTCCATCAGACTTAGAGCCTCTAGGCTTGAGTCTTGTCTTCCCATCCTAGAACAAGACCTCAAACCCTTTCCTCTCAATCAAAATCACATTATATCTGAGTCCTGGTACAAATAGTACATCCTGGACCCGCATCACATGTCGTGTCTCCATCCTGAATAGCACAACACCCGATCTTCGGATCTCCAACTGACTCTTGTTGCCCAACACCATGTGCAACTTCAAGTCGCATTCAGCTAGAGTCTTAAAAACCTCCTGTGACCCTGTCATAGACTTCGTCACACCATTGTCCACGTACCATCCATCATAACAAAGTCCTCCTCTTCCAATCTCCTGGTGAGATCATCTATCTCAGTTGAAGTGGCAACACCGACAACTTGCTTTCCTTTCCTCTTTTCATCATCTCCCTTCTTCTTCATCAGACATCTTGACGAATAATGACCCATCTCGCCACAGTTGAAACACTTTACTTTACTTAAGTTCTTCTTTTTCTTTCCCTTCATTCACATTGCAAGTGTGACGTCATCATCGAAAGAATTCTTCTTTCGATGAAGATCCTCATCTCGCAACTCTTCCTGAATGAAGTCATCCCATAGCCTATCCCAGTCTGGCAGCTTCTCCCTGGCAACAATCCCTTTGATGAAGGGCTTCCATTCCTTGGTGAACCATTTCAAGGCAATCCTTACCATATCTCCATCTGAGATGGTCACACCAATGGTAGCAATCTCATCTTTGATATGAGACAATCTTGTCAGATATGAGGTCATGCTTTCACCCTTTATCATCTTGGTGGACTTCACCTTATCCTCCAATATCAATACCCGGTTCTCGTTCTTATTCTGGAACAAATTCTGAAGAGCCATTCACATCTCATGTGCATTGTTCTTCTCGAACAAATGAGGTATTAGGGCATCCTTCACACCATCTAGGATGGTCAATCTCACCCTGGCATCCAAATCTTCATATATTTCCAACTCATTAGGGTTGTTGGCTTCTTGATCCCTTTTTCGGCAAACTCCCAAATCCTGTTGACCTACAAGACCAACTTGATCCTTTCCTTCCAAGGACTATAATTGGACAACCCATCCAACTTGTCCTCATACTGGAGACATGCCTGCAACTTTGACATTGTAGTGAGCCCTTCACTTACAATGTGACCAACTCCCTCTCACGTTGTACTTCATTGTGCACAACTCTGATTTACTTACTTCCAAAGTAGCTTAGACACGCTCTGATACCATGTTGAATTTCCACGACCTTGGGTCTAGGTTAGAGCCTTAAAATCATTGACGCTACCAAAATAAGAATATCGACCATAAACTACTTTGCACAGCGGAAATATAAAGCAATAAATCACATATGCACAAATATACACACTTTTGAACAAAATTGTACAGTATCAATCATTGTTATATTAAACCAAATCTGAATAATACAACAGTCTATGGTATACAAGATACAATGGCAAACTTGCTACGACTTCTATGTCATATCTTATCATGTCGGTCCTTCGCTTCCGTACTGTTCACTAGTAGTGCCTTAGTCCATGAAGACCACTACACATCGAGACTTCAGAAGGGTTTCCCTCTAACACTGCTGCATGTACACAGGGTCATAAATCTGCTCTCTAGGTTGGCCAATTTTGGAGCTCCAATTTGCCTTCTAGTAGCCTCTTTCGTCCATCAAAGAGCTACTCATAAGGCTGCAAACTTCACCCAATCTTCAGCTATCTTCATCACTTCAAGATTGCTAGTCTAGGGCTACTTTGGACATCCACACACTACCCTCCAATAGTCCAAAGATGCCCAATACTACACTGTCAATTCTGCTCCTAGGATGAACTCTTCACCACCACGGAAAGTCCTCCACATGGCACCAACATGCTGCTCCAATTCTCATCAACAAACTATGTTCCAACATAAGAAAACCTCCAACTTCAAGCCTGATATCATTGTTGTTCCTGGTTACGGCACTTGCACGATGCAACAACCATTAATTCAATGAGGCCTAGTCAAGGGAGTATGCCCTCATTTCGTGTTGTTGTTATGAGCTTATACCATCCTCAAACAGCCCTACGTAGGCACCTTTCTGAGGTGGTATGGCCTATGGCCTACCACATCTATCCTCCTGTACCTATGACCCACACAAAACAGAGATAACACACCTTAAATTTTCCATACCAGACCTGTGTTCACACCTTACCTTACTCGGCCTTGCTATGGCATGAGGCAACCCTCCATGCAGTCAAAGAGGCACCCAAACCAGCCCTAAGTCCTCACGTTGTTCTGTCCTCTTCTCTTGCGGCAAAACAGAGGTATCTCCCTGTTCACTGAGTTGTTGTCCCTCCTCCTTAACGTTGCCTTAATGTTGCACTTTTGGATGCCTTAATGACTCCAATTCACCCTTTATTTATACACCAATAAAGGGTCTCCACGAATTCATGAAGAGACACATCTATTGGACAATTTTACTTCAAGCCTACATGACTTGAATACCAATAATTATTTGTCAACTTCAAAAATTCATTTCTCCACTTCTACAACTCTAAAATTGATGATTCTTGAAGTGTTCGATTATCTTTTCCGCCCTCTATCGTCCCATGCCATCACATGTAGACATGTGCTACTGAAATTTCCCCAAACACAATTGGGTGCAAAACCCCATACTTGGGTTCCAAACCCACAAGTGACCCTTGTGGCGCTTTTCTCTCTAAACCCTGAACCTAAGGGCTTGGAGTACCTCCCAAGTTACACAAATCAATACTTAATTATTGGCCGATCTAAATCTACAAACTTGATCATGTAATAAATTGGTTTGGTGAATTGCAAAACATATTTAATTTGTGACCAAAATTACATGTCAAGAATAGTGTCCTTAGCTACATTAGCCCCATCTCTATCATTGTTAATTTTCTCCCATGATTCAGAGGTCATCATATTAGTTAAAGCTTGTCTCACCTTCATTAGTTGCCTAAAGGTGAGGTAATAACTTGCAAATTTTGTTTTTGCAAGTCTAAGCCACTGCAACTTGGAGTAAGTGCCATAAAAATGGTTTAGTCTTGTATGCCCTGTGATATATTTAATGAGTTGCTTCCCTCTCTTGTAAAGCTCATTAATCCATCCAAATTAATTATGCTTCACAATATCATGCATCAAAAGGTTCAATGTGTGCACCAAACAACTAAACCAAAATATGTGTGGATGAGTACGCTCAATAACTTTTCCTGTTGCCTTACAATTTGCTGCATTATCAGTGATCACTTGAACCACATTATTAGGACCAACATCTCTGATTGATTGCAATAGGAGATCTGCAATGTTTTGGGAAGTTGCACTGATGGAGGAGGAGTCATGACATGTAATAAATATTGCACCACTAGAAGAAACACCAAGAACATTTATCAAATGTTGGTTTCTAATATTTGTCCACCCATTTGATACAATGGATACCCCACAATCCACCCACTCATTTGTAAAACGTGTCAAAGCTCTTTGAACCTTTGCTTTTTCTCTTTCTAATAACATTGTTCTAATTTTCTCATAGTTGGGGCTTTTGTATCTTTTTGGGGCTTCATTGATGGCCTTAACCATATCATGCCAATAGGGAGAGCGAAGCACATTGAATGGTACACCGCAAGCACAAAGAAATCAGACTATCTTTCCATCCACATCATCCCTCCCAGCAACATTAAGGAAATCCCCTATTGTTCTACCTCTAGCGCTTGCAGAAGTACCATGAGAAGATGAGCTACTTAATCTAGAGGTTGCACTTGATTTAGACCGAGTTTTTTGTTTCTTTCTTTTTTGTTGTGCAACCTCCTCTATTTGGATGTATTTTCTTCTTTGTTCAGTTGAAATGTTTGGGAAAATTTGTATCCCCGCAACACCCTTTTTCTCATCACTGTCCATCACCCCACAAAGATGCCTCCTCACACGGGTATATGAACCACTATATGGTTTTCCTCCATGACAACCATGAGGGCACAAAAATTTGTAGCTTCCACCACCTTTTCCCCCTTCAAGTTTGGTCACATAGTTCCACAAGGGTGTCAATGCAACTTTCCCCTTTAGTGTTTCAGTGTTCCCTTCAGGTTCATCCCCTTCCTCTTCAAACCCTTCCTCCTCATCATACATTGGGTCACTCATATGGGGACCACTATCCTCTTGTTCTTCTTCCCTTCTATTCCTACTCCCCCTTGCCATCATGAAAACCAAAAGTGGAATGATACATAGAAGCCAAAAGAACACCATCTTGGAATATGAATATAGGTGGTGGACAACCTGCAATTAAATGAGCAAGAAGAAAGAATGGGAAAGAGTAGGAGAGGGAGGAGAAAAATACAAAAAACAATGACAGAAAAATGAGGGAGTTTGGGGTTTGCACTTACCTCTTTAGCTCTTGTAGATGGAAGCCCTTCTTTACTCCTCCAAGCTCTCCTCTCTTTCTCCTCTCTTCTGCAAGCTCTTCAAAAATCTAAGAGTGAGCAAATGAGAAGAGAAAGAGGCTTTTAATCCCTTCATTCCCTTCCCTAACCCAACTTAGACCCATCACCAAACACAAGTTAACAAAAATAAAAATGAAAAAAAAAGAAAATTAGTGGGGCCGTACGGTGGAACCGACCGGTGGCCCATCGAGTTGGTCATGATCCGTACGGAGTTGGCCCTGATCCGCGGTGAATCGACCGGGTGAACCGCCCACCGAAACGTGTCTCGACAATTCCGAAACGCGGATCAGGCAGGTGGTTCCCACAGGCTAGGAAGCGTCTTTGTTGGCCTGATTTGTGTTTCGGAATTTCTGGGACGTGTTTTGGAGGGTGGATCACCTACAGATCTGTATGGGTCGCATTTCGGGGTTTTGATCTGGGGGGCATTTCGTGCAAAACTGATTGTAAGATATCAACCAGCCAAAAGGACTAAGATGCATTTTGAAAAAATTCCAAAATAGCATTGCCAGGCTTGAAAATTCCACTTAGATAGGGCAATGCAACCATAGATTCTCATATTTTGAGCAATCCTCACAACATTTTGGTAAAACAATAAGGGTATTGTCAATGGGTGCTTACTAGGTGGACAATAGTGAGGTGTTTATATCACCCGTATTGCAGTTCAAGTATCTCAAGGGCACACTTGTACTAGTGATCATGCTCGTAACTATAGATATTCATCACTTGAGAATACCTCATAAAAATTTGACAAAACAATACGGTTATTGTTAAGGGATGCTTAGCCAGGTTGACGATAGCGAGGTGTTTTTATCACCCACGTTGGGGTTCAAGTCTCTTAATGACACACTTGTGCTTGTGAAACAGGATGAGGCCAAGTGCAAGTCTTAGTTAATTTTTGTGGAATAGATACCCCACTCATGGCTTCTTGGCTGAAGGAGGCATTCATAATGGTGTAGTATGTTTTTGTTGTAGTGTTAAATATAAAATAGAGTCATGACTGCTTGCTCATGCTGATTGAAAGCTTCAGCGGAAAACACAATAAGCGTATTATGACACATCCAAGGATCATGCATGATCATTTCCGCAACATGCTTGCCCTCCTTGAAGGTTATAACAAGGAAGAAAGAATTTACAAACCAAAAAAAAAATCTCGGGCCTCAGGCAGCCATGCAAACCCAACCACAAGCTTTCCAGGGCTATTAAACCCAAACCTTAATCAATCCAAGCTGAAGACTCCAGCTACTAAGTAGGCTAGTAAGTTGTGTCGTCTAACGCATCACAAGTAACAATAAATTCATTAACATGGATCTCAAGAACTTTACCAGAAAGAACTTCATTACCCTCTGCAAAGCTTTTGATGACACCGCAAACACTATTGCTGTGGTATTTGCAAGAATGGGCTTTCAGGGAAAGATAACCAGATGCCTCTCTTAGGCCTTATGAACGTCCATTAGAGTCAGCAAGCCAGAAGGAAAAAATTTACATCTACGTGAAGTAATGCTGGGCATTTATATGAAAAAGTAAGCTAGCCTCTCCATGGCAACTGAAATTATTATTATTATTCAATTTTAAGGTCATGGCCAAACCAGACACCAAATTGGTGTATGAGACTCCCTTGTCTGTGGGATAAGGTACCCACCTCCGCATAGCGATTTGACTGCTACGTCTACGAATGCATACTTACTCTACCCGTCAGTTTTGAACCTGTGACTTCTTAAGAGGAAACACACGCTCTTAACCATTAGGCCGACAAAGACAACTTGAAAAGACCGGATAATGGTTGTGCACATCATAACACCAACCCGTTGGATTGCAATAAGGTATTAATCAAGATTCCAATACAAAGTGGTCACTGTGTGTTATGTTTAAATTTTAATCTCATGTCGATACAAATGCCAAAAGAGGCATTTCCTGATGCAAAAGCAAAAGGCCTTAGGGATAAAGTAGCAAGGAAAATAACTTTATGGATATGACAATAAGGTGCATCCCCCAAGTGGCTGCATGCAGCGTTTCACAATTTTGTTGTAACCAACATTCTGCTTCCGTTTGTGAGGAAGAAATTATGATGATACAACCCACTGCTCAGTTTTCTGAAAGATTTAATCCATTTTTCAGCTAGCCTCATGTCTGACATTGCATTACAAACAGATTGAATATAATGCCAAAACCTTATATAGAATCAACTAAATCCAAACATTGAACAATGATTTCATCATCTTGAAATACTGTGGACAGTACTCAAGGACAACCCTTGCACATTGAGTACCCCTATGATTACCGTTCAGGTTTTCCCAAGTTTATGGGGATGATTAACCAACAAGAATGATGGTGCTATGGTGATGCAATCAACAAAAACATGTACAAGATGCTGGCTATAAGTTTAGGCCATGTTGGCTACAAGTTCAGGCATGCTTGATGACATTGCAACATATAATAATTTCTGCAATGAATATCCAAATTGTGTTACTGTAACTTCCAAAAATACATGATGTTGCCAGGGCCAGCCTTATAATATATCTGTTGTTCATTTGCATTTACCAGTAATCCCCACAAGAACACGTATTATCCCTGAAATGATGGAAGCGGTTGGTATCTCTCACAACAACTTCCCTTCCAACAATACTTGAGATAAATTTGATGGAAGTGTGACAATTGCCACACATTCGTAGGTTTTTCATTATTCGGATTGGTATCCCAGGAGGAATACTGAGAAGCCCAAAAGAAAGAGCCAGCTTCTCACTATGGTAACAGAGAAAGCCTTCCTTCTGCTGCTCCTCCACATCAAGGAGCACAAAGTTTGTATCTGACACATGGCCTGCTTCCTTCATTTGCCCACTCAATTTATCCAGTAACGCATAGATCTCCTCTGTCAATGGGTGTGTTTTGTCATTTGCATGGAATGAGTGCACTTTATTTTTTACCCCAATCCAGCTGCAACCTGCCTCCTTTTTCATCCCTATGTCTTTCATCACACTCCTCACTTTTTCTACGTCATCCCATCTGCTGGCAGCAGCATAGATATTGGACAGCAATACATGCGTTCCGGAGTCTTGTGGATCCAACTGAAACAGACATTCTGCTGCTTGTCTTCCTAACTCCATGTTCCCATGGACTCTGCAAGCACCAAGCAATGCCCCCCACATAGAAGCAGTAGGTTTCAATGGAATTCTTTTCATAAACTCCTCTGCCTCACCAAGAAGGCCAGCACGGCCGAGAAGATCAACAATGCATGCATAATGTTCTGCTCCTGGGGTAATGCCATAATCTTCAATCATGGAATCGAAGTAAAACCTACCTTTTTCCACTAGGCCAGCATGGCTGCAAGCAGATAGCACACAAACAAAAGTAATATAGTTGGGCTTTAAGCCATCCGATTGCATTCTTTCAAAAAATTGGAGAGCCTTCTTTCCATGACCATGATGTGCACATCCTGCGATCATTGCATTCCATGACACAATATTTCTCTGAGGCATATTGTCGAACACTAGGCATGCGTCAACAATACTCCCACTCTTTCCATACATATCAACAAGGGCACTCCCTACATACACGTCAGAGTCAAACTTAGTTTTAATGACATGTGAATGAATCTGCCTCCCCTGTTCCAGTGCTGCAAGGCCGGCACATGCTTTTAGAACACTAGAAAATGTGTACTCACTTACCTCAATTCCCTTTTGCTGCATTCGCCGAAAGCTATCTACTGCATCTTCGTAGTATCCATTTTGCGCATATCCAGCAATCATTGCACCCCAGGAAACAGCATTTCTTGCAGGTATCTCGTCGAAGGCAATGCGTGCATCCTCCACACAACCACATTTCCCATACAAGTCCAGAAGAGTATTCCCCACATTCACATCGACCACAAATCCACTTTTAAAAACATGGGCATGTATCTGCTTGCCCTGATCTAGTGCTGGAATATTCACACACGCATTGAGCACGCTGCAGAAAGTGATGCAATTGCTTTCCACATTCGCTCGCCTCATTTGCTCAAACATCTCAAGACCTTCCTCAGCACGACCATTCACGACGCTTCCTGCGATCATCGCATTCCACGAAACAATATTTCGTTCAGGCATTTTGTCAAATAGTTTCCACGCATCCTCACTGCTCCCACACTTTGCATACATATCTAATAGTGAACTAGTCACAAACACATCTGAATCAAATCGAAATTTCACAATGTGGGTGTGTACCTGTTTCCCAGTCGACAGAGCTTCAAGGCCAGCACACGCCTTGAGAACACAAGGAAAGGTGAACTCATTCGGTTCTACAGAATCCCTCTTCATTTGGGGAAAAAGTTCGAGAGCTTCCTGACAAAACCCATTTTGCACATATCCTGCAATAACGGCGGTCCATGATACGACACCTCGGTTATGCATTCTGTCAAACACTTGGCGTGCAGAATCCAGTTTGCCGCATTTGGCATACATGTTTACAAGATGCGTATTAAGGAAGGAAAATGTGACAAGCCCTGTTTTAATCACGTGTGCATGGATTTGCTTGCCTTGTTCAACATTTTTGTTATTAACACAATCCTGTATGAGGAGGGCGTACGCCCTGCAGTTATCCCGAGCGGTGCCTTGGTCTATCAAATGCAGAATGGTGGATGCTTCCTTCCATCTCGTATGTTTACAGAGGCCAATCATGATTCCTTTCTTGCCTCACTTTCAAGGTTATGTATGGCTCCAGGAGTTTGAACCTGTTACCTACTATTTGTAGAAATCTTCTATACAAATCAATGTCTCAAGCAGCATAGATAAGCTTACTACCCTTATCTATCATCCCAACCAGTCTAGCAATCTAGCACAATTGCTGGACAAGTAGTCTAACAGACCTCTTAAGATTGGATGAATTCTACCAGCCATGTTTCAACTCAACTCTGAAAACCTTTAGGGATAAATCCTTGGTAGAAGGTCTAGGTATAAAGATCAGATATAAAGCATTGATGTAAATTCCAGCCATATTTTTGCTAGAAAAGAGGCGGAGTGATTCATTAACTGTTTCCACACAGTGAATGCATTAACAAATCCCCTGAATAGGGACGCTAACCATTGTAGAATTATGAATCACGAGTATTAATGAAAGTTATGGAGAATAACATTTACAATTCAGGTCAGACGCTAACCACTGTAGGATTGTAAATTACAAAAGAGCCTGACTAAGGAAATTTATGGGAAAATTTAATTAAACTTAGAATAGTAATAATAACATTTGTGTGGGAACTTAACAATAACACATTTTTTTATTGATTTCCTTAACTTTGATCAATTAACTTGTATTTTTGCATTTTGCATTACTCTTATATTGTCCAATGCCATTCATGTGGATTGGATCATTGAGTTTCATTAAGGTGGCACGATGAGTTGTATGTAAATTTGTACAATGAGCTAATTTTAATTAGATCTAACATTGGTGGAGAAAGGTTTATGTGTTATTCATATGTTAAGTGATTTAGGTGTATATCAATGGTCATCTATCTTTTATATTATCTCAATGGTTTTTATTTTGTTGGCAGTTTTTCTATGATTTTTGGGTCCCAAATTTTCAGGGACATTTAGAGGCCCTAAATAATTTATTTTTGAAATTTGGGGGGTAGCGGTTGCTATGGCATATCCTGGCTTCAAACAAAAGTTGTAGTCCTCAAATAGTTCTTTCTAACGAGCTATCTTGCACCTCAAATGAATATTGCATGCAAAAGTTGCACCCTTAGGAAGTTGATGTAACAACTAACCACCTTGGAGCCCACAAGCCTTTTGGTGTTTCATCTTTTAGAGTTAGGCTTTTTTACCTCTAGGGTTCTTTCTTTATGTTAAAAGGCCATTCTTTCAACCTCTTGTGATAGCTTTTACAAATGCACGTAGCCGCCATCTCTCTTTGTTCAGAGATACTACTACCATTCTAACCAATTTGTGTTCTATAATATTTTATTATTTCATTTATTAATAGAGGTTGGGTTTTCACCATATTATTGTAACCTCTGTTATATTTCTCTGTGTATGTCCCAATTACTTTCTTGCATTTCATTTCATTTGTACAACCTAGATGAGTGGTATCAAAGCAATCTGCTCATTGTTGTTTCTCAATGCATGTCCTTGATGAAGTCAGGGTACAAAAAGTTCATTCTCGAGCTAGTTTCACTTGGGAATGATTGCTCTTGCAAACTTGAGCTATCTCCCATGGAAAAAGAAAAGGGAGATAACAAAGTAGGAGATCCTATCAAGTTGTTGCTCGAGGAAGCACTTGTGTGATAGAGGAATGAAATGATGGACAATTTTTCTCAGATCCTTAGATGACTGCCAACAACAACCAAGGCACTGTCAATAAGAAACAATTTTGGAGGTGTGACACCCTTCAAGGTATAGGTTAACTTTGATATCCCCTTATTTGAAGGCCAAATAGATGAAAATGTTGTGGAGAAATAGTTAAATATGTTAGAGGGCTATTACTGTGTCCAAATTTTTTTCGACAATGAGAAGATCATCTTCACACTACTGCAAGTCATTCCCCATGTCCAATGTTTGTGGGAAGGTTACTAGAGATACACAATGAAGATGAGTTTGCAATGTTCAATGCAAGACTGACTTAGGTTTTTTTTATTGAAGCCTTTAAGGAGGAATTCTACCATGTAGGGAACTACGATGACTAGTATATGAGATGTACAACTCTATGACCAGAGAGAGACTAGATGGTGCTAGAGTACACCAATAATTTCCATATCTCATGCTCAAAGCTATGTATCAAAGACTCCAAGTGGCACTTGGTCTTGAAGTACCATAGTGGCCTACATAGTACATCCAATCAAAATGGATTTCCTGGACATCTCCTCATTGGGTGTCACTTATCAATGTGCTATCAAAATTGAAAAGAAATTGAAGCAGTGGAATAAGTGGGAGTTTGACTCTACAAATTTGCCACAATAGAAGCATGGAAAAGGAAACCCTAATTCATAGAACAAGGGACAAAGAAAGGAGATCCAACCTCAAGAAAACCAACCCAAGTTGCAAGCAGAGAAGGGTAATGGAAAGTCAAAAATGAAATTGGAAAGTGGTGTGGGTTTTAGAAATTCTTCTAGCAGAACACTAATGAATGTCACTCGAAACAATAATTTTTGGTGGAGCTTAAAGAAAATGAAATAGAGTTGGGCTATGATTATGATTTAGAACAAGATCAAGGAAAGAAAATCTTTGATGCATAACCTAGTGCTACCATCGTGACCATAAAAATCCAACCAGAAGAGCTAGAGGAGCTTGAAGACAGGGAGTACCTTTTCCATTCATAGATATGTGTGAAGGGGACCCCACTCCATTTTCATCTTTGACAGTGGGATCCAAAAGAACCTGATATAACCCAAAGTCATCAAGAGATTGAAGTTGTCAACAGTTCCACACCCCTAGCCATATGCCATACACCATTGATTGATTGAGCCTTGGACGAGACATCCATGTTAGCCAATGGTGCTGCATGCCCTACGACATCAAGCTCTTTAAAGATGAGGTATTGTGTGATGTTTCCCGCTTGAAGTTTGTGATGATATTTTAGGATACCCCTATACATGGAAACATCATGTTGCTTATGAGTCTCATCCCTATAATGTCATTGTTATTCTTGGAGGCCAACTCTACAAAACACCAAAGGTAGTCCCAACTATTGCAATTTCATTGATCTCAAAAAAATGGTTCCAAAAGGATATCCGAAACTACAAATTTTGGTATCTTCATGGTTTGGTCAAATGGTGAAAGGAAGGTCACCACAACCTCTGTACGAGGCCTTTACATAATAAAATGCAAGTGGATAAGATTGTAGAGACATACAGACATATAATCGCTCCACCTATGGGGGTGCATCTATACTATTAGGTCAAACACTCAGTTGAAATTATACTTGGTGCACCTAATGGCCCAATATATAAATGTTCTCTCTTGGAGAATGAGAAAATAAAATGTCAGATTCATGAGCTCATCCAACAGGGCCACATTTAACCAAGCTCCTCGCCTTGCAGAAGTCCAATTATGTTGGTGGAGAAGAAGGATGTGACATGGAGATTTTGTAGTCATCATAGAGCCCTTAACAAAAGCACTATCAAGAATAGATACTAGATCCCCAGGATTAACGATCTTCATGACCAACTCAAGGGTGCCAATTTCTTTAGTAAGATTGATATAAAGTTAGGATGCCACCAGGGTTTAATTAAACAAACTGATGTATGGAAGACACTATTCAAATATAAAGAAGGCCTTTTGGAGTGGTTGGTCATGCCCTTTGCCTTGACTAATGCTCCAACAACATTAATGAGGATGATGGTTGATATCTTGTGGTTGTTCACTAGCTCTTTTCGGGTTGTATATTTGGATGCCATCACCATCTTTAGAAAAACATGTGCGTAAAAATTGTAGTGCATTCAATATATCTTGAGCACCGTACGACAAAATGCATTATATGCTAATTTGGAGAAATTCTCCTTTGGAATGCATAGAATTCAATATTTGGGATACATTGTCGATGAGCATGGGTTGGATGTGGACCCAACTAAGATATAAGTAATTTGAGATTGGCCAGCTTTGATTATTATAACAAAGCTCTGTAGCTTCTTGGGCCTTGCTAACTTCTACCAAAGTTTCATGTTGGGGTTCTCTTATATTGATTGGCCCTTAAGTTAAGTGACCAAGGGTGGAGCAAAGGAAAAGTTTTATTGGGTCATAGCAAAAAGAATCTTAGGATTTAAAACAAAGGACATCATCTTTGATCTACACTATTCTTCACCCTGCTAGGCCTACCACAACCATTTGAGATTGAGACAGATGCCTCTGACTATCTTATTGGTGCAGTCCTCACTTAGCAATGACATTCAATGGCATATCATGGTGAAACACTTTTTGATATTTTCGAGAGATATCCCACTTACAAGAAGGAGATGCACTCCATCGTGTGGGATTGCCAACAGTGGAAGAATTATATTTTTGGGAAGGATATGATCATCCACACTAATCACGAGCCTCTGTAGTTCATGGAGGAACAAGGAAAGTTACATAATGATCGCCATAATAAATGGTCCACATGCCTACAACAGTTCCATTTGAACATCAAATACAAGAAGGATAACACCAATCATGCCGCAGACTGCGTTAGTCAACCCCCATTTATGGTGATAACTACAATTCCTAACTCTTGTGGGAATGCAATTTCTAGGTGGCCACAATTATACAACAATGAATCTGAATTCACTACCACATCCCAGATGTTGATCAAATTTAAGCAAGTTCTAGGCTTCCACCTCCAGGGTGTGCTCTTATGTTACCTAGGCCACCTTTGTGTTCCCTCAAGTCAACATGCCAAGCTGATCTGGGAGGAACATTACAGTTGGGTGGCAGAGAACTTTGGTGTGGAGAAGGCAGTGGCAGTACTTTAGAAGTATTTCTACTAGCCAAATCTTCAACGAGGTGTTAAACAACATATTAGATTGTGTATTATTAATGCCATTGTTAAACCAACCATCAAGAAGTTGGGGTTGTACACTCCTCTACCTACCCCATAAAATTCCTAGGAGTTAGTATCCATGGATTACATGTCATGTTTTCCATCCACCAAGCATGGTAATGTTTGTGTGTTTGTGGTTGTTTGATATGGGCCTTACACAATCACAAATGTTGTGGATGAAAATGCTTTTGAATTGAGCATTCCCACTTTCCTTAGCATGCACCCAATATTTATTGTGGAGTTGCTTTGACCATAAATTCCACCTATGTTGGACACATTAGAGGTTGCTAAGCAAATGGACCCCATAAAACTCAATCTTGACTACATTGAACATGCTATATTTGATCAAATCATGGACACCAAGATAATGGATACCTACCAAAAACACATACATCTCTACTGGGTTATCAAAGTAGGGCAACCTCTTCACTAAGGAAACCGTCTCGCTAGGAGCCAAATTCAACATAAGTTTCCCCATCGAAAGAGGGAACTTAACACAATGGAGACCATTACTTCTTAAGGGGGGGTCATTGATTCCGATGGATATTGATGGCCACCCACCTCTTCTATTGTCTCAATGGTTCTCTATCTTCTTGGAAGTTTTTCTATTATTTTTGGCTCCCAAACTTCGAGGGCTATTTTGAGCCACTAAATGATGTTTTTTGGAAATTGAGGGGGGCTAGGGGATGCCATGGAAACCCTTGGTCCCAATAAAAAATTGTATTCCTCGGATAGTTATTTCCAATGAGTTTTCATGCACCCCAAACATATATTTTATGCAAAATTGTGCCCTTGGAAAGTTGTTGTACCAACTAACCACCCTGGGGCTTGCAAGCCTTTTGGTGTTTCATCTTCTAGGGTTAGGTTTTTGGACCTATAGGGTTCTTTCTTTATGTTAAAAGGTCATTATTTCAGCCTCTTATAATAGCTTTTGCAAATGCACCTAGCTATTATCTCTCCGTGTTAAGAGATAACGATCCTCATTCTAGCCAATTTGTGTTCTATAGTATTTTGTTATTTCATTTATTAATAGAAGATGGGTTTTCACTATATTATTGTAATCTCTACTATATTTCTCTTTGTGTGTGTGTCCCATTTACTTTCCTACATTTCATTCCATTCCTTGTACAACTAGGATCACCATACCTATGTATGACTATCATTAGTCATGTATCATTTGTTATTCATAGTCATGCATGGGCATTAGTCACATATGAAATGTAACACCCCAAGTTTTGATCTATAGATTTGCAATCTATATATGTGTATATGATGAATCATTGAGAAAAATTATGTAATATGTAAATGTATATTGACTGATAATAAAAATATACATCATAGATTGCAGATGTAGAAGGATTAAAAAGATGGGCAACTATGGTTCCACAAGCGAGTAAATAAAGGGAGCTTAAAGGGCTTAAAGAGGGTCAAAGTAAGATAGTTATATTTTATTCCTAAGCCTATGTTCTTTGTGTTATCTTTTCCTAAGTATTTGGACCTTGGAGTTAGTGGGGAAAGTGAGATATGTGGGCTTCTTATGAAGGCATGTTATTTCCTCCACTCATGTAAATATAATCCACAAATTTTTGTTATGCAATGCAACAATTGTTAGTCATTCTTGGGAAAGAGTCATGTTTGAGAGTTAAGCTACCATCCTATCACTATAATGAAATTATTGGAAATGAGTGTCATGAAAATTATGAAGAATTATCACTATGTGTATTGTAAATTGTTGTCATTGAGGTAACATAGTAACAACTAAGGATTCCTTGTGTCCTCAACAATGAGATTTCCTAGCCAATCTATGTTGGAGCCCAAAATGGAAATGAGATAACTCAAGTGTATATAGAGCAGAGAAGGGGATCCCATTCCTTCGGTCATGCATCATGATGAGGAAAGTGTTGGCATTATTTTCAATGATGGCAAAGGAACAACAAGAGCAGCAAGGTATGTTGCAACTGATGTTTGACAATAAGGTATATGATTCATATGTCATGATGTTGAATCAGTTGAGGAGGCTTGCAAGGTATATGCTTGATATGTCATGTTGTTGAAGCAACTGAGGAATTTTTCAAGGTATATGTTTGATATGTCATGTTGTTGTAGAGGTTATGTTGCAAATGTTGAAGAAGAAGTGATAAAAAGGGAGCAACAAAATATGCTTGTTATTTTTGTGTACAAGGTATGTTTGTTGCTAGTGATGCTTGACGCTTGTGGTGCATGAAAGAGGTATGCATGTTGATGCTTGATGATGTTGATTCTTGTGATATATTGATGCATTATGGTTATGTGAGATGTATTATGTACTAGAGATTAGTGTTGAATATGTACAAGGCAAGGCAATGGGAATGAGAATGCAAGACAAATTTGTGATGCAAAGGGTGACAGAAAAGGAGAAACAAGATAGATCTTTGATGTCATTGATGTATGCACAATTGACGCTGTGATGCTTGTTTGAAAAAGAAGTGGTCCACCCTTGTGAGCAACAAGGTATACTTGTTATATCTAAGTACAATGATATGTTTGTGATGCTTGGTATGTGTGGTATGTTGAGATGACAAGTTGCAAAGAACAAAGATATGGGATTGGAGAGTGAATGCATTGCAAATGTTGTGATATAAATGGTTGCATATGTTTTGTGTCTAAGTATGATTTGAAGATTGATTTGTTTGAGGAGATTGTTGTGATGCAAAGCAAAGGAAAAGGAAAAGGCATGAAAATTGTTGTGATGCAATGCAAAGGCATGAATAATATTGTGATGCAAGGCTATGAAAAAGGCAAATTGTGTGTTGAATATAGTTGCAGAGATGTTGGCTTGTATATATTTTATGTATAAATCTCATTAAAATCTAATTAGGACTTTGGTTGTTGTAATCTTTAAAGGTGGACTATATTAATGCATCCTATTTGAATATGTTGAAATTTATTTTATTGACATGAAGAATATGAATGCATGTCATTTGGATATGGTGAAATTCATTTTATATATTTTAATATTCAAGAGTTGAAACAATTTTGGAATTGAAGAGACACCCTTGGAATGCAAATAGACAAGTTTTGTCATTTCAGATTTGTGTGTGTGGAATACTAATAACCATCAAAGTTCGTTTATAAAATTTTGTGAGGTCATAGGGTTGAATGGTTAGAGAGTTAAAGAATGTGAGAGTTGATTAAGGTGTTGTTCATTAGTTACATGACACATATATAAAGCTAATGTAAAACATATTTGAGCAATAGAAGAAGAAGAGATAGAGATGTAGGTATGCAAAGTTGTAGACGAGGTAAATCATCATATTGTTTCTTGTATATATAAGGGGATTGTACTCTCCTTTCAAGTTGCAACTTGATAAAGAATAGGTTGGAGCCTATTGAGGTAGGATCCTTTTGTGGGTTGTATCCTGCAGAAATTTTGTGGGAGTTGGAACTTCCTTTCAAGTTGAAGCTTGAAAAAGAATTGAGGTGGAAGTCTCCTATAGGTTGGAGCCTACAAAAAATCTAATGTAATAGAGGAAGTAAGAGCTTTTCTTTGCATCGCAACAATAAAAAAGTCATATTTTTTTTCCCTTTAAATGTTTCCACTTATATCTAGTGTCCACATGTGGTGTTTATGTGTTGATTTTATGATGTCATAGAGTTGTTATACTGTGGTTTGCTTATTAAATGTTGGTTATGCATTAAATTTGTTATTCATAAGGTGTATGTTGTTAATTTAATAGTTCAATTAATCATTGAAAATATATCATAAATTTGAGTCCATGAATGTACTAAATTGATTCACCCCCGCCTTCCCGCCCCCCCCCCCCCCCCCCCCCAACCCTCTTAATTTAGCTTAGTTTCCAATGATTGGTA
This sequence comes from Pinus tabuliformis, assembly GCA_031772625.1. Taxonomy (NCBI): domain Eukaryota; kingdom Viridiplantae; phylum Streptophyta; class Pinopsida; order Pinales; family Pinaceae; genus Pinus; species Pinus tabuliformis. The sequence continues at coordinate 245,447,472 of CM062808.1, read as the reverse complement.
TCAGAGCCAATTTCCTTCTGTGACAACCTAATAGATGGAAGGTAGACCTGGTTGAATATGGATTATTATAGTGTACCTATGCTAAGTGCAACAAACTTTCATGAATGGAGAGATCAGGGAAAATCATAACTGATAACTTATGGATATGGTGTATGGAACCCTGTATACGATGGATATAGTAAAGATGATCCCCCTCTACTCAAGAAAAACAATGGAATACTAAGGCAAAATGTGCAATGCATAACAATCTTCATAATAAGGATATTTATATAGTAATAGATTTAAATTTTGCAAACTAAATATAGGATAAACTGTAGGTCATGCATGAAAGATATTGGTAACAAGAATGCAAAAAGGAGAGGAAAAAGAGGAAGAAAAAAAGGTATCTTAGAAGGAAATAATCTAGTCATATGATACCTCTACGGGTGTGGATGTACTTAGTTTTCATGAAGAAAAGATAGATGAATATCAAGCTAGGATTGAATCAACATTCGCTGAAATAGACAGACTTGCAAATGAGAGAAAAGACCATAAGAAACTTTTGCATATTTGTGATGAAAGAGAACATGAGTTCAAGGAGGAAATTATGAATGTAAAGGCACAACTTGAAGAAGAAAGGAGAATAGAAGAGGTGAAGAGCAGTCGACTAAAGGAGAGGGAAGAAAAATATGAAATATTAGAAGATGAAATTGGTTCAACAAGAAGTGAAATAAATGAAAAGAATAGACTGTGTAAAAACCTAGAAGAGGAGGTTGTCTCTATGAAGAACTCAAAAAATCCAACCATTGAAGAGGTCACAACATAAAAAATATCTACAGAAGAAGAAGCAAACAAAAACAAGTAACAACATAAAAAACCAAAGAATATGGTGAAGGGGTACTTTGCAAGAAGGTCATTTGAACTTGGAAATGGTTGAGCAAATTTGGATTATCACAAAGGAGATTATTTGCTCCCTTAAAAGATATCAAGTGTTTTTATTGCCATGAACCTAGACATGTTGCAATAGAATGTAAGAGAAAAAAAAAAAAGTAATTAGTAGATGTAACAAACAAGAAGGCTCCTTCAAGCAAGCAAACATAGAAGGTAGTCATCCACTAGGTACACAAATAATTTCTATGGCTATTGTTATTTATGCAATGGATTTGGACATAAAGTTGTTGAATAAAAAATGTACGTAAAGAAGAGTAGAAATGGCTCAAGAGGAAACAAACCATTTACTCCATTTCTTGGCCATATAAGGTGATATTTATGTAGCAACCTTGGCCACATGGCTAAAGACTGCAAGCTACCATATACCCTAAATAACTATAGACAAAAACTGGAATCAACTCCAAGAAGACCAAACAATGAAGTAGATACACATAATCAAAGTAGTCCACTCAAGTGTTGAGAGGAAACTTCAATGACATAATGAAGTCAACATGGTTTGAGGGGGATTTTCTTAAAAAAGAAAAATATGAACTCAAGGGGTGTTAGAGAAGCATCATCTCAAGGGGAGAGCATCCCCAATAGTTCCTTGACAATATACTGCATATGTTGAAATGTCTCTGTAATAAAACTTCAAAGAAAATGATGAGTATGATCTGTTACAATTCCAAACGGAGAGGTGTTTGCAAGACCTTGTTAAGAAACATTCAAAGTGTATCAACTATCTTAAATGTATCATGACTAAGAATACTACTGTAAATCAAGAAGAAAATATGTTGTGACATTCCTTACAATAAAGACAATTAGACTTCGATATAGATAATGTTTGATGTAGTTGGACATTAGATGATATTGAATGGACTTCCTTGGGGAAAAAAATTGTCTATATAATCCCATTTTCTAGTGAAGGCTTTGCATTTGTAGGAAATAATACAAATATAGTTAGTCGTTCCAATATGCAGTGGTTGTTGTATGTCTCGACATCATTATCATAAAAAGCTACAAGTTCAAGCAAAAGAGGCTATATATTGTATAAAATTCAATATTCGTAAGGATTCAGAAAATGAATAGGCTAAGAGATCTCAACCAATTCCCTTGATCACCATGCAAAAGCTTGATAGACAAATCACGATAGGGTTTCAGGGTGCTGACACAAAGTGAATTGTTTCTACATAGATCTTGAATTTTGTAGAGCAATGTAAATTCTTCTCATATATTTTTCTATTGGAGTAGTAGTTGTCCCATTTGTAAGCTCTGAGTCTATTGAAGGGATCAAGGTTTCATCATTTCAACAAAATTTCTCCATAGTCCAAAGTATTGAAAATATATCTATCATTGGATTAGAAATCTCCTAGCTCATACATTGTTATCATTCAAGTGACACCTCTTATGTAGTATGCATGCCTACTCAAGTGTGTTCCTTAAATGCAAATTGATGTGCATAAGATAGAGAAATGATCACTTGTACAAGTCACCAAAAAATTATCATGAAAATTAACATGCACAACATGGAAACACTTATGTAGAAATAGTAGGCGCAACAAAAATGTTGTAGAAACGACGTTGAGAAAGAAAAGAAGATTGTGATAGCTAAGGAAATGGAAATGAATATCCAGGAGAAGAATATGAAAAAATAGAACATGATGTCTGATTATAGAGATAGGTAGAAACAATTATGATAGAGTCACTGACAATGAAGGGTTATGATTGGTATAAATCACATGAATCAACAACAACAACCACTACATTTGCAAACAAAATGAAAATGGATGAATTGAATAAAAGGGTCATGTTGGTGCAGAGGGTTAGTTGAAAAGAAAAAAAATGTTTTAAGGTTTTTACCCTCATACTAAAGAAACAATGGCTTGGAGAATTTGCATTGTGGCTATCATATTGCGCAATGCCCAATTCAACACTCTACATAGTCTATCACCTCCATAGGATCAAGTGAATGGTGTGAAGGAAACATGTTTGTGAAACACAATGATGGAAACATGATTGAAATGATTAGTAATATGATCATTGAATGCATGAAGATTGTGTGAAGAACTAAACATGGAACCTCTCCTCATATGTGGCTTTTCTTGTATTCATCACTTTTATTACTTCTTTGATACCGTCATGAGAATAAGTAATAGTAATAGGGAGGAGATGTGGTTAGAATTGGGCATTAGACGTTAGAAAATTTCACACCTGAGAGAAATTATGCAGGACTTGCAAATGCCAGTGATACGTTACACTTATGGTTGGATAGAATTAGGTGTTTTGACAGAATATAATGTTACATGGATGCATTATGGTAAGAGGTTTGTCAGATCTATAGATGCCAATTCATTTGAGATACCAGAGGTGCATTATGGGGATGCCAAAGGTATGTTGAGCCTCATCATAATTAAGAACAGATGTTGGGGAATCAAACTAGAATACCAATGCATGACATACCATCGCTATATTGTGGACCTTCTACCAAATTATCTATGATATGTGTTACATGTATGCATTGAAGAATAGCATAGTAATGATATAGTAGTTGGATCTAAGTATTTCAGTTATGTTTTATAGGCAAATATGTGCGTGTGTGTTTATATGAATCAAGACTTGTGTATGTAAATAGTAACAATATGTAGAATGGTTATTCATGGGTCGTTTCCACACTCACAACTTGGAAGTATGGTTATATTGGTGGCATTAATATTTGGTGTTGTATTGTTTAATAATTGTGTGGAATGCATTGGTTGTTGCATTATAAATATTTGATGTTGGTGCATTATATCATTACATGATGTTATATGGTGGAATAATGTTGATATGTATTATGGTGGCACAATGTTATTGTAAGTTTTAACCCTGTACAGAAATTACCTGCAAACAAATTCTTAAAAACAGAAAATATATAATGGCAAGAGCATAAAACATTAAATAGATATACACAGATATTTTCCCCTGGATCCCTAAATCAGGACTATCAGATTGATTTTTCATTATATTACAATACATATATATATATATATATATATATATATACATACTGAAGCATCCATAAACCCCAATCCATTAACCCCAGATTAGAACATAACCTAGTCCCCTTGACGAGATCTACAAAATACCATGGGAAAAAAAACCATCATGCCCAAACCATGTGCGAAATCCATGCACAAAACCATAGGTAGGTCCGCCCACCTAATATAGGGTCCAAAAAAATTCTCGGGTTGTCGCCCTGAACCCCGTGCAGGGGGTTTTTCCGCCCCCCCTGCTGCACTCGGCACTCGGCGCAACAAAGGAGTGCATTCTGGACTAGAGGATGATTTCACTCCGGAATCGATTGATATAAGAGGTCAAGGTGAAATGGAAGGAGTTTGGCCCAGATGAAGCCACCCAGGAAATGGATGATTAGATGAGGGTACCTTAACCATTTCTATTTAATGTGAAAATGAATGTAAGGAGATGTATATATAAGGATCATGGATATATTTTGTGTTATGTTTATAGAAAACTAAGGACAATGTTCCTTTAAGGGGGTGGAGTTTGTAGTATCCCTTTTCGCTGCCCCCATGTAAATGTCACCATGTCTAATTATTTATATAAATAAATGTAAACATGAAAATATGGCCGAGTTGGAGGAGTGGGCATGGATTCAAAGGTCTAAGGAGGGGAGGTTTCTTGTGCTATGTTTAAACCCTAAATCCAAGGCACTTCATTTATTTTTCCCCATCTATCTCCTTGAAAAATTAATGGTTTTTTGGTGCAAGGCATTGAAGTTGTATATGGATAGCCCAAAGAAAAGGATGAGGCCCATGCTTGCCCTTCCTCGTGGGACATGTTGGGAAAATTCAACATACAAAGGGAGAGAAGGGCATGAGGCAAGATGCAAAGGGGCATAATAACACAAAGGGAGAGAGGGAAGACCACAAGAAGGCAAGGAAAGAGGAGTGAAAAAGAAAAAATGAAGAGAAGAGAAGAGAAGAGAAGAGAAGATGTATAAGAGACAATGCCCTATGTGGGACGTCGTTCCCTGAACCTAATAGTGTGGCTAGTGATTGTGTGTTGGTGTGATGGGCCAATGAAGGTTTAGTGGAGACAAATTTTCACTAGTACTTGCTATCTCGACTAATAAATCTATAAGTGCTTGCCTTGGGGATGATAAACCATTGAGATGTTGTTGAATGAGATGATAAGTTGCTGAGGTTCTTGTTGGAATGGCTGATAAACCATTTGGCAGGATGAGACACTTAGGTTTTTGCTGGAAAGGGCCGAAAACCACTAAGTGCTTGTCTTGGAGATGATAAACCACTTTAATTTCTTGCTAAGTAAGCTAATAAACCACTTGGATAGTGGGCTCTGGACTCCTATAGTGCTTTCCTTTAAAATCCAGTTGATGAACCACCCTTAGAGTGAGGTCATTCTCCTAGATCGAGTTGAACGTCAATGAGCCTTGAATGAATTCCTATGATCTATGTCAGAGAGGTAGAAGAGTCAAAGTGGTGGTTACTACATGAGGCAGTTTATAAACCACCCAGACAATGCACTCCCTCTCCAACTTGGTTGACTTGTTATTACCATGTGAAATTCCTTTGAGGAATTAATTCTTTAGACTCAAAATATGGCTCAAGGGAGGTAAGCTACAAGAAATACAACAGTGTAGCTGGCCTATGGTTGGGTGGAGAGTTTAAGTCCCTCCCTCAGTTTCCATCCATTCAAGTTAATCTAATAAGCGTATTTAATCATGTATATACTTGTGCCATGGATGATGCATGCTTTCTTATACATTCACATGGTTATTCTAGATGAATTCTTACTTATATGTTCGCATAGTTTTGTTGGTTGAATACTTGTTTGTATGTTCTCATGATTATGTTGGTTTCATAGAAACTTGTGTTGTTGTTAATGCTATAAGCTACATAGTCAGATACATGAGTAGCATGTTACTTGAATGAATTTCATAGTAGATCAATGTGGTTGAGTAAAGTGGTGTGTTTCCGTTTCTAAGGTGTGAAGTGCTATGTTGTAAGAAACCTATAACCAATCATTTTTTTTTAAATAAAGAGAACCTATAGGAGGTAAGACAATAAAATTGACCTCATAAATATCTCTTATACATGTCAATGACACTTAAATATTCTACTCTTAATTACTCCTATTATATAATTTCTTATGTCTCCTTGATCTTGTTTAGTGATCCATGTACTATTATACTCGATTATTTTTATATATTAAATTCTTTGGTTGTCATCCTTTATGATTTATAATTGTTTCTGTTGTAATAAGGTATATTCATATATAACCAAGGGTTGAGTCTTCCTCAATATTTTTCATATTATCTAAAATTATATGTTTTTTTTTTTTTTTACGTGCTTGGATTTAACTTTTACAACAGTAACTAGTATTATTTTCTACACCTTCAAAAAGGGTTTCACCATCGTGGTTTTCATATAACACACACACACACAATCATCTATTTCAATGTTTGCAAATCCACCACTTTCACAACTTAGGTTTTGTGTGACTCATGCAATAAATTTGTGTTTTAAACAATTATGGTATTTGGTGTATTGAACAATGTGGTATATATGTACTTTGCAGTTTTTGGAGTATTCTAACCTTGTGGCAGATTTTTTCATGACCGCTTGTCCTATTCACGGGTTCCTGACACAACCATTTATGCAACCCTATCATCAATGGTTAAATTTGATCTACCAAATATCTATAGTTCATTTCACTTAGGTTTTTTATGTCGGTTGCAAAAAATACTTTGTCCATCATCACTGATTCATTCATTCCTTTGGTCTTGTGACAAAATTTCTCTCACCCTACAAATGGAACTTCTTTTAGTCCTCTTGCTATTTCTAGGATATATAACATTAAAGGATATCAACCTTTGCTGGTTTCCCTCATTCATTCGATAAATGGAAAGTAATTGCAGGACCATTTTTTTGCCCCAGTGATTCGAAAGAAAAAGGTAATTGATTTTCTATGCAAGGGTTTTTCCTCTTTGTTTTTATGGTTCAATTCAGTAGACATCTCTTATGTTCAACTTCACAGTTATTTTTCCATTTACCCAACCAACTTATTATTGTTTACTTTCATTTTTAGGAATGAAGCCTAGCTTTACAATTTAATACAAAGTCTTTAATGGATCACATTTTTTTTCCTTGGGTTCTTCTTAACAGTAGTTATAGTGGCATTGTACAATATATAACTATCTACTCACTCATGTATGGATTTTAATTTCTGAGTTCCTGAATTTCTAGTAGGTTTCTTTCTTTCTACATATTTATTCTACTAAGGGTTTTAACCCTATCCTTTGGTTTACAGGTTCATAGGGTTTTCTTCTAGTCGAAATCTCAACTTTGTTATGTAGAATGGTCCTCCATCAAGTTAATATCCTTGACCTTTTAGAGCAGAATTTATTTATGAGGCATGTCTCATCCCCCAGAAGGTATGTATCTAATTTATTACTTTTTGCAACATATTACCTATCGAGTATATTAAATATTTAACTAAGTGGAATAATTTACAACTACACCCTTCCTTTATAAGTATGAAGGAATGGTTTTGACACATGGTTTCATAAACGCATAATTTATAATGGCGTTGTTAGCTCAATTCCGTATTATGAGAGACCAATACCTCTAAAATCTGCTCTAGGTGACTCAATAACAATGTAGAATACTAACTTCTAAGTTATCCTTGTTTAGTATAATATAATAAGGATTTTTATCTCCAAAGCTCGTTACTATTCTTTGGATAAAAGTCACTACACAACTTAGTGAGAACATATTTTTGTTATCCTTAAAAATAAATTGTATCTTCTAAATACAATTTGAAGACTCTTTCAACTTAAAAGCTTTTAATTCTTCTTTATGACTTTTCATTGTTTACAATTATATCCTATGTCAAGTTCAGTACTAGTTAGGGTTTTATTCTCATTCCTAATTGGGTTTATGTAATTTTAATTGACCAATTCATATATTTTTGCATATTTTAACTCCACTATTGGAGGAATCCGAAAAGTATTTTCTAATGAAGTTTTTATTTCTTTTCTTTTCATAGAGAACATTAATGTCATATTCTCTAGTTCCTATTTTTCTTCTACAGGTAATTAAATTTACATAACATTCCTTCATTACATAATTACCATATTTATAATCTAATTACCTCGCTTGTATGCAATTTTTTGTTCTACAATCTTTTCTATAGGTACACTCTTAGGCAATGGACTTTAAATATTTTTCCTTCTTTGTCTCTTGAAGAATTTTACCTCTTGGACTAATAAGAGTGACTTCCTTCCTATATAGGATGACATACTCTCTTATTTAGCTCTTCATTCTGTAGGATGAGAGCTCTCTCTTTTTTGTGTATGGAAGCAACATAAGAGCACTTACCCTGAGAGAGTGTGTTTTGTCATAGGTAGTTATTGAATATTCAAATTATTTAAGAATAAGGCCGAAAGCCTTGATTCGTTCCAAATATATTTCTAATATTTTTTTATGGATCCTTTGGTCCTATATTACACTAAGTTTGTGTTATTATGTATATTATAACTAAGTACTTCATTTATGGACTAAATTAATAAAATTTTGATTTTTTTGTACCAGTTATATCTGTGTTAATTTGCGCCTTTTTATCTGTATATAATTTCTAAATTTTCTTCGTATTCAAAGTTTTTCTAAGAGATTTCCTTACACCAAACATGAGAATCTTAATGATAATATTGAATCCTTGTTTTCATTCTTATAATGTCCTATGAAATCCATGTTTCTTTGTTTTTTTTTTTTAAGAAAGGAAGTAGTTTCTCTACACGATAAAACTTATTTCAAAATTTCGTAGTCTTTTATATCTATATTTTAAGATAGTTCAACATACTAAATAAGAGGAAAGACGATTAACAAAGAAATGATCCTTTTCTTTCTTTATCATCTCTATTTAATTTCCCATACTTATTCTAAAACAATATCACAAACTTATTTTGTAAGACTCCACCATAGTTAGAAATCTCTAAACGTTCAGTTTATTCAAAGAAAATTATTCTTTCACCTCATTGTATACTTTTCACTATACTAATTATACACATTATTGTAGGAAAATTAATTAAAGTGTCTGTACAAATTTTTCAATTCTATTTGTTTAAGTTTCTAGCATTTTATTCAAACATCATGTACTTACTTAATAAGTAAATTATATCATATATCATCAAATAAAATCCAAAGAGGATGAGATACTAAATTGAAAATTAGTAACTAGAACTAATGTTGGAGATAACTAAGTCCTCCCAACCTTGACACTTTTCTCCAAAAGGGTCCCCTGAGCACTCTGATTGCAAGTTCTTCTTTTTCTCAAACTTTGTCACTTTTTTTGCTTTATCCAGTTTAGCACTATGAGCCTTTCCAGTAGCAAAAGACAAAATGTATCACCCTCTACCAAAACAATTGGTAGCTGGTAACTACCTCCACCTCATCCAAAAGGTAGTAGGTAGTTACTAGCTCATTTATGAGCCCTAATTCCCCACTCTCAAAGACAACTCCTGTCTTTTAGGGAAGTTTTAATGACTAATCATTTCCATCATAATTTTTCATCTAATCATTTAGATTAGATGCCTAGTACTTAAATAATAGGGGTAATCAATAACCAACATTAACTTGTAGTCATATCTCTTTCAACTAGGTATAACTTCAGCATTGATTTGAAGATATTTTTATTTTATTGACAACACCATAAATACAATTTTACTTCTAACATTGATCAGTTTTACCATAGTGACAAATTAATTTCCAAATAAGTCTTTAAAGTTAAAGCAACAACCACACTTAACCAAACACAAATTTACAACATAAACTCCATGTCCGAGATATCACATCCTCACCTACTTGAGTTTGACACCATTCTGGTGTTAATTTTGTCCAACCCAATAGTCATGTTATTCTAGTGTTTTTCAGGCATCCTCTAGGCATATGAACTACCAATATGCTAACCCAACAAGCATGTTGCTAAAGGGTTATTTAAGCACTTTCTAGTCATAAACCAAAACAACTTTCAACTAGTACCATAACCTAAGCTCGAGATTCACCAACTGGATACTTATGACTCATTTTGTTTTTTAAATAGAAAATAAAAATAGATATGTTTTCTTTAAATGTGCCTTTCAATTCCCAAGTTACATTTTCCAGGTTGAAGTGTTTTCCCTGAATTTTTAACTTGGGTCATAATTCTATTTCGGATCATGACTTCACTCTGGTCTAGAATATGTAGAGGTTCTCCTAGGAACTCTCCCTTCGATTCTACCTATATAACATTCAAAACAATGATGTGAGTTGAGTCATGTACATATTTGTTTAACAAAGATACATGAAATACATTATAATTTGTATATTTGTTGGAAGAGCAAGTTGATAAGCCATTATTCCATTCTTTGCTAACACCTTAAAAGGTCCACAATATCTAGGTGATAATTTAGCATACTTTCCAAGTCTAATTGTGCTCTTATTTGATTTTACCTTCAAATATATATGGTCACCAACATTTAATTAGTTTTGAAATATTTTCAAATATGCATAACTTTTTTGGCATTCTTGAGCTCTTTTTAAGTTTTATTTCATCCACTTAACTACTTCTTCCATCTCTTTTAAGATATCTGGAGTGAACATCAATGTGTCTTGAGGACGGTCCCAAATCAAGGGTACTTTACATTGTTTTCCATACATCACTTCAAAATGTCTCATTTTGAATGAAGCCTGATATCCATTATTATACGAAAATTCAACCAAATTGAGATAGTGTTCCCACTTAGAGGGACTATCCATGACATACTGTTACACATAAATTTTTCGCCATGACACTTGATCAATTTATGGATATTATTACCATCCGTGAACATGTTGAAACTATCTCCTTGAGAAGTCCAACAACTCAAAATATGTTAAAGTCCATGAGAAATTTGGGTCAAATAGCTCTCACACCTTTTTAAGTTCCACCTGCGTCGATTTATCTAGTGTTTCCTGTGCATGCACTAAAATTTACTCTGAGAATAGTGTAGAGATGCACTCTGTATGTAACTATAAACTCACATAGGTGAATTCTAGAAAGTAAAAATAAAAAGTACATTCTAGAAACCTAGTTGTTCGAATATTTCCCAACTGAAAGCTTCCAGGTGATGAATATTCAAACTATAACCCTCATAAGGTGCATCTCCATCCCTTTTCTCACGGTAACCTAATCCTTCACGAAAGTAGGTTCATATTCTTATTAGGGATTAGAAACTTCCCCCTCTTTGATCTATAAAAGGACTAGAGGGTTGAGGGATGAAGGAGGTCAGAATTCAGAGAATACAAACTTATGCTGCTAATTTGAGATTGGAGAGCTTGTTATCTAAGGAGGAGATTGAAGGAATTTGGGAGGGACCTCACGACATCAAGGTGAACATTGTGAGGATCCTCTTATCTTTTGATTAATACAAATGAGCACTTTCTCCCATTGATTTTGTCTTTTGTGAATGATGAATAGTTTGCAATTGGTTATTATGTTCATTAAGGCAAGTTCAATCCCTAATTTCCTTGATCATTAGGCTAAGTTGTTTGAATTACTATATCACATGTGCTTTTGATCCTTTTTATGGTTTATGTTTGTAGGTTCTACTAAGCATTGAAGAGCTGCATCAAGTCATAGCCAGGGATCTTCATCAAGCATTTCGTGAAACTAGTAAGAGGTCTATCCATCAGTGAGACTGCTTGTAATTCGATTAAATTCAACTTAGGGAAAGAGTCAGTACATTTGTCATGATTGTTTCTATTTTCCATTTAGGATCTAGGGAGATCACTCTTGTCTGTAAGAGGGATTGTCCAGTGTAACAAACGGGTGACTCCACTGGGGAACATCATTGTTGTCGTCTTTTTCCTTAGCCTCGCTTTCTGATTTATCTAGCCCTGAGTCTTCATAAATTGATGGCCTTTTAGATCCGATTGGTTGATTATTGAGTTTTTTTAAAGTTTTTCTTTAATTTTTCTTCCCTACGCCATTTCTGTTTGTATATAGAGCACATATATGCACCCTTTTCGCCGTAGCAACTGAGCGCATGCACATTATTGCGTACTAGAAAACTGTGCAGCCTTTGAATGTTTTTGAAAATTTCATTATATCTTCAACCCAGACCTAAATTTGTCTTTCTAAAAGTGTCATTCTATTTGTTTGGATTGTGTGTTGTCTTTTCTAAACTCAGTTGATTGTTTTGTTGATGATTTTCTAAAGATTAGGTCTTTTTGGAAGAATACCTTAGGGTTTTGACTGGTTGATTTGTTGATTGATCAAAACAAGTTTGAATGTCTTTTTGTTATTGATATTCTTATTTATTTATTTATTTATTTTATTTATTTATTTTTATTTATTTATTTATTTTTATTTTTTTCTGTCAAATACACTAGTTAAGCTTTAAAAATTGTTTATTTGTAGTCAAAATTACTTTGAATTACAAGTTAGGGTTTCTAAAGACCTTGTGCTTTTGTGAAAGAATCATAGTTATTTTTGCTTGATAAAAGAAGTTGTTGCTTTCATCTTGGGAAAATTTTCGTGATTGCACTGTTATTGTCATCAAATCAAAGCATTCATAGGAGAATATGTCTTTTCTCCATCTTCTTGATTGATTTCTGTGTGCTTGAAAGTTTCAAGTGATTAGAAGAAAATAGGTTTTAGTTTATTTTGATAATTAGGGAAATCTAGAAATTAGTTTGTTGGCTGCATTTTTCATTACAAAATAGTGAAATTGGTTGTTTTGAGAAAAGTGAAAAGTTGTGAGTTGTTGCATTTTATTTCTCAAAAATCAAAGAAAACTCTTTCTTTTCTCTAAATAGAATTTCATCAAAAATTGAAAGTTTCTTTTGCATTTTAGAGTGCATTAAAATTTCGAGTCGTCACAACATCATAAGTTTCACCTCCATCACCCATTGAGTAAAATAACAACTTAATAATACAACGCTAATTAAAATTCACTTAGAATTTTATATTTTTTAGGGCTCTTTTCACCTACATTAGCTTAAGTGTAGGGATTTGGAATAGGGAAGGAAGTAAACTTTCCAAAGCTACAAACAGACAATAGAATCTTGAGTTAGGGAGAGAAAATCCAAGTATTTCCATTTTGCTATGGGAAGCTCTTCTTATACATGAGTTAAGCACGAGGTTGTGTCGAATTTGGTGAAGTGATTCAACCCACTTGATTGGCCTAGATACAACAATTTACACGTATTACAACGATCCCTGAGCTTGTTACTTTTGCCCTTGTGTGTACGTCTGATCTACCACTGTCCCCCTAGGTAAAATTATTGTATTTGGTGAACATAGTGACTATAATCCTAGGGCTCTACCTAAGGTGATGGTAGAGGGAAGGTCCTACTGTACTTGGAACAGATGTTGGCTAGACTCACTTGGACTCTCTAGAGGGTAATCTTTGCTTGGGATGGTTTATAGCAGACTTACTTGCACCATACCATTTCATTAAGCAGGTTGTCAGGGTAACTGGGCCAAATACTAATTTTATATAAAAAAATTCACCTTGATCTCTACGATGTTGGATTTCATCACCAACTAGTATATATTTATCTCTGTGAAGAGTATGTTTGTGTGGTTTGAACTCCTAGATTTTTAGCACGTGTTACTTTTTGTGTTGTTTTTTTTTACTTTTTAGAGACTTTAGGTGTAACTTAGATATTGTGTGATTAATAATTTAAATTTTTTTCAATGTGGCGGAACTACCAAGACAATCACGTAGGATACTCGGGGATCCCCCTGAGTATACACCAAGTCAATTAGAAAAGGTTAAAGTAGAAAAATCTAAATCATCTAAAACTGGAATTGCAGAAGAAACTAGAACTTCTACTATTATAGATTCTGATGTAAGAGGAATTGAAGTTAATCAACCTATAACATCTACTATTTCAGGTATTGAAGTAACAAAAATTGAATTTGATCAAACTCATAATTTAACATCACACTCAACAACAATTGATTTAAAAATTACTAAAATCGTTCAAACTGAATCAGATATCGGAGAATCTTCTGATAGAAATTCCACTTCCGAACTAGATATTGATGAACCCGAGTCTGATATTTTTGAGCCTGAAATGCATACACCTACCACAACACGTATTCTGGACCCTCCACTTTCACCGCATGTGAAACTTATCATTATTGATAGTCTTCCTCTTGGTCTTATTTCCATTAAATAACTTGTTTCGAACGAAGAGGAAGAACCTATAGTTGCTACTAGTGAACTTGTAGGTATCTCAGAACTTTTATTTCGATATCTTCACCCCTGACCCTTGGTATTTTACACCCTTGAACTTTTTAGGGCAAGGGATTCCACGTTACACAAATCCTTATTCTACAGTGCCCGGTTTTGTCTGGTCCACAATGATTCCTAGAAGTGTCGTGACAGATACATCCATGTATTCCACTTCTCCAGAGTCCACATTGTATGGTGGTTTTTTACCACTTGGATATCAGTCTTTCGTAGGAGCTTATTTAGGAGCTTCTTCCTCGAACTCAACTTCAAAGATGTTAAATGGTGTAATTAACCCTACCAATGAAGTTTTGGCATCTGAACAAGCCATTAATATGATTTATGGTAATGTTGGTAATACACAAGCTAACCCAACAGGTGGTAATTATCTGCCTGGGGGGCAACCATCGTATCCTCCACCTAGAAGACAACCTTTTGGTGGACCTTACCCTACATCTAGGGGGCAACCCCCTACCAGAAAATATTTTAACTATGCTCAAATGCCTCAAACCGGTTTTGGTCAGCTTGTTATGCCTTAATTTGCCTATGGAATGCCTTACCCTAGATTGAATACAATCTAGAACCCTTCTCAATAGTCAATTCTTGTTGCTTCTCAAGTGCCTTTGTATCAACCTGGCCAACCTCTTGAACAACCTATGTAGCAACTGATTTTTGAAGGTATGTCTTCTCAAGTTCAACCAACCATCTAGGGTGCCTCATCGACAACTGCCCGGAAATCACTTCAACATCCCACCCAAAGTGCCCATCAAACTATAGGGCAATATGATATGGAAACGTCTATTCAGAACCCAGGTTCAAGTTCACCTAGAATGCCAATTCCAGGAGTATCACAAATAATTGTCCCGCTTACGTCACAGGTTACTATGCAACCTCTTGTTCAGTCTTTACCTCAGGCATCTGGTGTTCAATCCATTCCTACGATTCCATCAGCACCTCAAATACCTATTGTTCAACCTAGTGTTCCATATATGAAAGTACCTTTTTAAGGTCTATCTTTCCAAGGTAAACCCCAGAGTAAGTTTGTTCAAACTACACCTTTTCAAACTCAATTTCTCCAAGGTCAACCCTTGCAAATCCAACCCTTTCAAGGACAGTTTGTTCAAGGTCAAATGGGTCAGAATCTCGCCTTCCAAAATCAACCGTACCTAGGTCATATGTTTCAACAACATATTCGACTACTATAAGGTATGGCTCATCCTGGATACCCAGGAGGTATGCAGATCCCAACTGCTTAGGCTATCCCAAGATATCCTCCTCCTGGTATGGGACTCGCCCCTCAAGGTTATCAATATCCATCACAGGACCCCAATCGCCAGTTTTCTTTCATTGCAACTTTGGATTTTCCTGACCTCTCTCGGTTAACTAATGATCCACTTCTTTATTTACCCTATTGGTCGGCTATTCCTACTAAGTTGCCCAGTGACATTCCTAAGTTTGAAGGTAATTCGGGTGAAGATCCATCCAACCATGTCATGACCTACCATCTTTGGTGCGTGTCCAACTCGTTAAATGATGATTCTATTAGATTAATACTTTTCCAACGAACCCTAATCGGTTCGATAACCAAATGGTATGTAGAATTACCGTGTGCTTCTTTCAACATGTTCAATGCCCTTTCTACAACCTTTTTGACTCATTTTCAGTTATTGTTCTGTATGACAATGGAACTGAACTTTTGAATTCTTTAAAGCAATCAACATCTACCCATGTCTCAGATCACATTCACTAATGGAGATGAAGACGTCGCCTACTTAAATTTTACATTCCAAACCAGATTTTGGCCGAATGGTTTATAAAATCACTTTTACTAGTAATTACTGAAGATGTGGCCAAAGGGGTGTTGTAACTGAAGAGCAGGTAATTTCTCGTGCTCGATATCTTGATCTTGTTTATACTAAGTCTAGTACTTTGTATGAAAATATCCCGGATTTACCCCAATCTACTCCAAATAATACACCTCCTCCAGGATCACATGCCGCAGATGGCATGATTAGTTTTGTGATCCAAAAGACTAAGAACAAAAAGAAAAATTCTAAGAATGTTCAAGTTTCGGCTCTATCTAATTCACCTGATGAAGATCCTTCTCCTGTAATTACTTTCGAAATCAACACCGTAGATTCATCTACTGGCAATGGTAAGTTGTCTGGAAATAAGAAAAAGCGAAAAGGAAAAACTTAGCAAGACAACCACTCTAAGGAGAAATCAACCAAGAATGAATGATCTGATGAAAAGAGGAAACCTCGATACCCTTGCTTGATTTGTGAGGAAGATCATTACACTAAGGTGTGCCCTCATCGGGCCAAAGTTTCTAAATTCATCAAGAATTCATCCACACCCATTGTTTTGAAGGATCTTTTTCCTTGAGACAGTAAAATGGTCTCTCGCGACCAATCCTCCTCATCCCCATTGGCAGGTATCATGATGACGTCTTCCAGAGTTATGGTAGCAACGAGATCCAAAGATTACGCATCAAAGAGTCCTGTTGAAAATGGAGATGACTCCAGTTCATTTGGTCAAACTTGCACGTCTACTCCTCCTTCTTTTGAACCATTACACATTGAAAAACCAAATCCTGATATAGTAATTCATTCGCCTCCTAAGGGTATGCTTCATAAGTCAGCCTTTAATCCTCATGCAAGGGCTTCCCAAAATTATAACATCATCGAAGAGTTGGCTATGTCACCTTTGGCCATGTCTACCCTTGAAGTGCTGCAAACTTTTCCAGTGCAAAGGAAATTATTATTATCAACGATAGGAGTTGTAGATCCTCAAGACTCCCATTTGATTGTTTTTTTATCTCAAGAATCATGTTCCACATCTCCCACACCAACTATCTTTTTAGATAACAGTTCACGTCAAAACTCAACGAGTTTTTGAACATTAATTGACAAAGGAGTGTCAACATGTATTATGTCCATTTCTTGTTGGAAAGATTTAGGTTCTCCAACAATCAATCAATATCCCACGACTTTGAAAGCCTTCGATGGAAGAGGTTTCATTCATATGGACTTTTAAATGATTTTCTAATCGAGTTAGAAGGAAAAAAAGTTGAAATAGACGTTGAGGTTGTTGATGCTCAACTTGATTACAACCTTTTTCTTGGCCGATGCCAGACTTATGACATGGCAGCAGTAGTCTCGTCATATTTTAGGATGATTATGTTTCTTCAAAATGGAAGAATTGTGAAAGTAGATCAATTATCCTACTATACCTCTAACCCTAATTCTACGGTAGTATCCAATTTGTTGGAAAATCGACCACTCCATATGAAGAAGTTGGTGTTGGCCTGCTCAAAGACTCATCTTTGATGGGAAATTTCGTGTTCCCTCCACCTGTTCTTCTTTATAATGAAGCAGAGATCAACATGATTACATCAAGTACTTTCGAAATGGGAGATCCATGGAAAGTACCGTCAGAATCAGAAATGATCTTATATGGTGATGAAATGCCTCGTAGTCCTTTTGAGTTAGCCTATGAGGCCATTCAATCTTTTTCAAACCCATCAACATCTGATGATGATCAAATGAATATGATCATTGATGAATATTCTCATTTGTCATGCTTGGAACCAATCTTTATGCTTGATCCTTTTAAAAAAGGTTTTTTAACTGATGAAGGGATTATGGAAGTTATCACCTTGGATTAAATGACATGGGACGATACTCATCATAGTTCAACTTTCTTACCATATTTTGATAAAATTGAGAATAATTTTTCATCATTATTTTCATCTGAGACCCTTAGAAATCCTCAAAATCCAATATCTACCCTTTCTTCTAGTTCTAAATAGAATTTAGGGAACATATCAGCAACAATACCTATCAATATCTCAGTGAAACCTGAAATAATAGAAAATATTCATATAGGATCCTCTTGTTCATTAGAATAGATTTCAACTTACAAAGCCCTATTTCAGGAATTTCGTGACATTTTTTCTTGGTCCTACGAAGAGATGCTAGGAATTGACCCAAACATTATTTTACATGAAATAAAAACCTATTCAGATGCTAAGCCAGTTAGACAATGATTACATCCTATACATCCGCGAAAAGCTGCTGCTATCAAAACTAAGGTTGAGAAATTGTTGAAAGAAGGATTCATTTACCCTGTTCCTTTAACCGATTGGGTATCAAATATTGTGCCCATTAATAAAAAGCAAGGAACCATTTGAGTGTGTGTTGATTACCAAGATATCAATAAATCTTGTCCCAAGGACAATTATCCAACTACTCACATCGACCAAATTGTCGACAACTATGCCAGAAATGAAATTTTTTCCTTTATGGATGGATTTTATAGCTACAATCAGATAAACATACTCCCTATCAATCAATATAAAATCAAATTTATATGCCCATGGGGGACTTTTGCTTATCGCAGACTCCCATTTGGCCTAAAAAATGCTGGCGCAACTTTTCAACGAGCAATGTCTTACACATTCCACGATATCAAGCATATTGTTTAGCCTTATTTAGATGACCTCCCGACTCATTCCATGAAATGGCAGGATCATCCAATGCACTTAAAAGAAATTTTCATTAGGTGCAGGCATTACAATATTCGCTTGAATCTGCACAAATGTGTTTTTTTTGTGCAATCCGGTCACCTTCTAGGATTCATTGTTTCAAAGGAAGGCATTCATGTCGATCCTCTCAAGGTAGAGGAAATTTTGAATTTGCCTTCTCCTTCTAGCCTGAATCAACTCCAAAGTTTTCAAGGGAAAGCAAACTTTTTGCGTAGATTCATCCATAATTATGTTGAACTAACATAGGGTTTTACTCTACTTTTGAAAAAGGGTATTCCATTTTTCTAGGATAAGCTTTCTGATAAAGTTTTTGATGCATTAAAGCATGCGTTGACTAATTCCACCTTTACTGCATCCACTTGATTATCATCAAGACTACTTTTTGTAATTAGTTACATCTGATGCCGCCATTGGCATGGTGTTAGTCCAAGAGGATGATTCTAGTAGCGAACATGTGATTTACTATTTGAGTAGGAGTCTCACTAAAACTGAGATTAAATACGCACATGTGGAGAATCTAGTCTTGGTAGTTGTGAAAGCTATTTAATGATTTCGTCACTAAATACTTCTCCAAAAAATGCTTGTCATTTCAGAATGCAACCCTATGATGTATATTCTCACGAAATAACTGCTAGGGGGGAATACTCGAAGTGCATAGTCATTTTACAAGAGTTTGATCTGGAATTTGAAAAATCCAAATCAAATAAATCCTTGGTTTTCGCCGAATTATTGTGTGACTTCCCCCACATTGATATAGAAACTGTAGTAGAAGATTATTTTTCTGACGAATCTCTCTTTCTTATTAATGTGTTTGATCAGTGGTATAAATACATCATTATATATCTCCAAACACAAAATTTTAGGCCTAAGTTATCCAAAATTGATCGTCAGCGAATCCGATACCAATCCCAACAATACAACATTATTGGCGACACTCTTTATCGTCGTGGTGCCGATTTTGTATTCCGACGTTGTTTAACTCTTGAAGAAGCCGAAAAAACTTTGAATGACTGCCACTCTGGAGCATGTGGCAGTCACATGTCTGGGTATGCTACTTCCCAAAAGATATTACGTGCTAGATATTTTTTACCATCAATGTTTACAAATTACATCACTATAGTTCGAAAATGCCATAATTTCCAAATTTATGATCGCAAAATGCGAGCACCTCCTGCTCCTCTTCACCCAATCGTAGCTGTTGGTCCTTTTGCTAAATGGGGCATCAACTTCATCACTTGTAACCCTCACTTGGCTAGGGGGCATGGATATATCATCCTTGCAGTCGATTACTTTACAAAATGGGTCGAGGCGATGCAAAACTGCAACTATTTACATTTTCAATCATGTGATTGCTTGGTTCGGTGTCCCACAAGTTATTGTTATAGACCATGGTAGCCATTTTCGAAACTTTATGATGGTCGAACTATCCGTGCAACTTGGCCTCCACCATGATATCTCTACTCTGTATTATCCACAAGCTAATGGTTAGGTCGAAGTTGTCGATAAAGTTTTAACCAATATGATTAAACATATAGCTGGTATCCATAAAGGAAATTGGCACTCTATGCTCTTTTCAGCAGTGTGGGCTTACCGCACTACTATAAAAACATCGACTAGTTTTACCCCTCTTCAACTCGTTTATGGTTTGGAAGCCATATTAACTATTGAATGTGAAATTCCATCTCTTAAATTAGCTACCAAATTATTACTTGCTACCCCTGCAGACAAAGAACACTTTTTACACTTAGCCCATCTAGTTGAAAATCACCGTAATGCCATATTGACTACCAAAGCTCACCAGAAACGCGTCAAAACCTAATATGATCAAAATGTTAATCCTTGTACACGTTCAGAAGGTGACCTAGTCTTAGTATATGATCAAGCTCATGACAAGCCAGGTGCAGGAAAATTAGAGCCCATGTGGCATGGCCCTTACATCATAAAACACGTATTAGCTAAAGGTGCGTATGAGTTGATTGATTATGATATGGTCTTTACCTAAAGAAATATTTTGCATAAATTTTTGGTGAAGGTTTGTACATTATTTACCATTTTCAGGTATGTGTGTTAGATTAATGTTTTTTACTACTTCTTCTACTTATCTCATTTTTACACTTGATTTGTAGATGTCAACATTTTATCTGACTTACATTGGCTTTTCTGATGCCACTAGTCGTAGTAATCAGAATTTATCTTCCGCAACCTGGGTTATCTATTCACCCAGTAACGAGCTAGTTTCTATTCACAAGATATGTCTCAATCAAAGAACGAACAATATAGAAGAATGTAGTGCAGTCATTGAGCTATTGGATGATGCCATTACATTTGGTATCCGATGTTTGATTGTTAGGTTATTTCGAAGCTCATAGTATGACATTTAAATGATGTCTATTCAATTAGGAGTCCAACCATGTTAAGGATCTTTTTACGAGACCCTCTCTTGGAAAGACGATTTGATTATATCAAATATCAACACATTCTGAGATATTTAAACACATTGAAAGATGCATTGGCGAATCATGTGTTAAATATACATTTGCAACATTTGTAAATTAAAAACAATATTCATTCATTCATTGATTGAGATAAACATAGATAGAAGTAGCAGATTTTTCATTAAAAAAGAGTTTGGGTGTGTCTACAAAATATGTCATTCGAGGACACAAGGACCCTGTGGCCTTTTATTTTTCGAATAGTACTCACTCCAAAAGGTCAAAAATGGTCCTAGAAACTAGAGTATCTAGGCATGGTCATGCTCGTGATAACAAATGATAGCATGAGCAACTTGACGTAGAAAACGTTTGAGCGGCCCGAGAACCCCAACTACGTGCCTCTGATAGGTGCATACAATGTCATCAACTCTAGTCTTTGGGATATTGGCAGTCAACCTCTCAAGGTTGTGCTCCAACTCTGTCATGATGTCATCTACCTCTGGGTTCATTGCCGCAACAACCATAGGATGCTTGTCTCGTCTATCATACCGTCTCATATCGGCTGGTCAGTTTGGACCCACATCTGCACATACATTTAAGACAATTAGCCTTTGAAGAAAAAAACACTTAAAAATTAAAAAAAATTGAAAATATGCCAAAAATGAGAAAATAATACCTAGATCAACCCACTGAGCCCTGGCTGGAAGTGGAATATCAGGGTCACCTCTGTACTCTATCTTGGCATAAGGAAAGTCCTCGATTGGAACAATCTCCTCGCTTATCCAGTCTAAAAATTTTATTGTATACCTCATGACAGGACCGTCACTGCCATGGCGTAACATGAGTGCAACCCACCTCATCAAGCATGGATCCCTTGAACCCCCCTTATTTGCCCGAATCTGTTGTGGCCAAAGAATAGGAACCCTTTCTAGGGAAAAAGCAACTAGAATGGCACCATAACCAAAATTTTTTAGTTTACCATTTTTGCACCTAGTCAGCTGCCCCTTCATATTTACTACTATTACCTCGCACCAGTTGTATATCGTGGACTCCTAGCATTCCACTGCCATTTGCATCTGTGCCCAGGTGGCTAGATGGAGGGCAACATTGCCACACAATTTGCAAATAGGGAAAGCAATGGTCCTCAAGGGTAAAATTTCAATGGATTGAATGTCAATTCATCCATCTTTGGGCGGTGCACCCTTGCAAAAGCATCGTAACTATCCATTAGTAGTGTCTCCCCCTACTCTCGATCCTATTGTGGCCAAAACCACCACCCTATTAAAATTTTCCCTAATAAGCAATTTCGAATGGGTCCCCTAGAAGTTGATCTTGCACCCCTCCAAATGATTTGTTTTATCCCAGGGATTTTAACTCTTGGCCAAGTCAAATCTTCAATTTTTTAAATGGTTAAGGCCTCCTTTATAAATCCCTACCGCATGATTCCTCTATAATCCTTTCTTATCTCGTCATTCATATCCTCATCGGGACTTTTTCAACCCCTCAAAACCTCCCATCGCATCTTTATTCCCATTATAACTTGTTATAGTGGAAATACCTCGAAATCGTGCCCAATTTCCCCTTTTCGCTTATCACAGGAAAATTAGACACATAGCGCTTACCATAATACACCGAACCCGACGGCTTTATTAACCGGAATACATATATTTTCGAGTTCAGAGCATTTCGCATATCGCATATCGGCGGAGCCCGGGATCATTTATAAAACGCAATGTGATATGGCAGACCCACCGCGTTATTAAATACAACATATATATATATATATATATATATATATATATATATATATATATATATATATATATATATATATATATATATATATATATATATATATATATATATATCAGGTTCGACTGAGTTGCATATCGCAATCGGCGGAGTCCTGGGCCTGTGCACATTGCGATATGCGATTTGGTGGACCCGCCGATATTATTAAACAGAATATATATGTTATCGGGTTTGCCTTCCCCGTTGCTAAATCGCTATCGGTGAAGTCTAGCGCTTATGCCTAAGGTTCGAAGCGATGATGCGGACTCGCCGATAACTATGCATCCAGGCGTAATAATTTTGAAATTTGGCCTGTGGTCAAATGCGGTCTTTGTCGTGTATTCCTATGTTTTCGATAAGATGTCATGGTCTGAGTTTTCAAAAGAAATCCGATAGGGTCGATGTTGCATATGATGTCCCATCAGGATGTGTGATTGTGAATCGTTGTAGCACAACTTCGGCTGCGCCAGGGGCCATTTCTCTCACACTTGCTCTTTTAATTTCATTACGCCTTATCATTTTCCAATGATGGCAAGAGATGTTCCTAGGTGTTTTTATCATTTGTTCGTAATCATAAGGCTAATATGAATTATTTCTACAGGTGAGTTCGAGTGGATCAAGTAGCAGATAAAGGCGATGTATGTTTAGATGACACGTTTGCACACCTGCTGTCGATATTGCAAAGGCGAAGCCTGTAGAAAGGGGTATGAAATGCCATAACGCATAATGAAGGCATGCTCTATGTCAAAAGGGAAGCACAATGCTGATCCATCAAGATGTCACTCCCTATAGAAACACCTCAAAGCATGCCAGATGTGGGATGATGGACACGACATCTTCAGTTTCCTCCAAGAAATGACAGGGAATAATAACCACTCCACACAGGTGCAACGAAATGATACGCAACCATTCTCTATTTCATCGACACCCGTTAATTTCCCTAGGAAGATGGACGCTCCAGCAAAGGTGGCTTCGATGTGTCAACAATCTCATCAACCATTCTCCTTTGCACATTTTTTGATCCATGTAGTGAAAAGAAAGGGGAGTGGAAAAGTCATGGGAGACAGGGGGTTTAGTTCCTGAAGGCATAAATATTACCTCCGTAAATGAGAGAAGGGCTTTTTGTTTGGCAGAACAACTTTTGCTTATTGTGAAAAGGAAGATTGTTTGGGTTAGAGAAGGAGCCTTTTCTCATATTGATTTTCCTCTTCTTTATATGTTAAGAATCAAGATGTTGTTGTGAGCATAAATATGAAAGTGATTTGTGTTTGTGCCCATTGATGACTTATAGTTTATGATTAGCTTTGGTTGTTTTGAATGTGATTCTTCATCATAGTTAATTCATGAGAAATCCCTGATTTGAAACTATGTTAAACATCAGTTGCAGTCTTTAATTCTATAAACGGAATGTGTATTCCTGTATGAGTGATTGGATTGCAATTTAGAATTGATGCAGCCTTGTTCTTATGTGAACCAGTAATTGATTCATTTAGACTTTGGATTCATATATGATGTTTAACCTCTCTTTTGTTATGCTCCTGCAGGATAGATTATGATAGCTAGGACTAGATTAGAGTAGTCAGAAGTAGTGTAGATAGGATTTAATACATAGAGGTTAGCTGTTCTATTTTGTTGATTTAATTGAATTCTTCCTCCTAGAAGAAATCTATCAACGTATTTAATAGTTTACGGGGTCCTTTAAAACCCGTTGGAACTAGCCATCCCAAAGGAAAGTAGGTCTAATTGGGGCTTGCGATTGGGTTAGTTCCCCTTGTTGGCATAGCGAAAATTCGCCTTGTCAAGAGATCCAAAAAGTGAAAGATTAGCTCCCCAATTAGATAACCCAGTCAAGAAATATATGTCATCGGCTTCAATGGTGTGGTGATAATAAACAATCACGAAACACTGTTCCTGGACATTCCAAGTCCTCACCAATGATGTCATCAGATCTACCTGGGCTTTCATCCCATGGATTAGCTAGTATTTCAGGAGGCCACAATTCCTGAGAGCCTGGAAAGTAGCCAGATTCGCCAAAGCAGCCACATCATTGGCTTCATGCTCTCTCTCCCTCCATTCCATTTTTGAGCAAGAAAAATGACCTGAAATGACCATTTTAAAGCAATTAGAGTCTTTCTTGAAATTCATTTCATGTTTTTTGGGGCCCAAAGTTTGTTTTTAAAATATCACATGGTGCCTACACGACCGCCCTTTTATGGACAGGGCGTAGCTGCGTGGAAATTTCAAGCAGAATTCCATACAGGCTGAGAATTTTCATATGGAAAATTTTATCAGCTTGCGCGGGCCCGATTGAGAGAAACCTGTGCTGGGCCGAGGGTGCATTTTTTGACAAAACTTTGTCCCAAAAAACCAAATGCAAGCTTAAAATGAAAAAATAAATGGATGAAAAGCTAAGTTATGGAAAGATCTTCTACCTGGAGGAAACAACGCATGATTTCATCCACTGGTTGGCTCGGAATCAATCCTGGAAATTTTATGGTAAAAAACCCTCTCTTTGTTTTGCACTGGTGAAAATTTAAATGGTAAAAATAAACTACTTTTTCCCTCTTTGATAAGTTTTTTAATCTTCAAAAATATTATTTTTATTTTTTGAAACTTTTTAAGAGAGAAAACATCTTTTTGAGCAGTTATGACAGGTTATTGAGTTTGAGTATGCAAGATCATTTACGGAGTCAAGATAAATCATTTTTAACATTTTAGTAGAATTTTATCACTTTTATGCTCTTTATAAACTACAAAAATCGAAAAATCATGAAGTCTTCTTTTAAGCCCTTTTCAGACTTTTTTCAAAAAATAAAAGATTGTCGAGTACTTGCTTGTTCGAACTCGTAAAAGTAAATGAATAACCGTCCACTCAGTATAAGTTTACCCCTTTTACGGACTGAGCCAAGACTGTTTACGAAAAAGGTATACGTTGATCGAACATGGTCAATAGAGTTCTCTCTTGTATTATTTTATCCTTTTTCAAACTTGAGAGACTAAACTAACGAAAAAGAACTTGATGGAGTCTACTTATGTTTTTCTTCTGACTCTCTAAAATTGAAAAACATCGAGCTTTACTTTCTCTGGGCTTGTTAAAATTTTACGGTTAAAGAGCTGAATGAGTTTTCTTTTTGTGTCTTTTTCAAATCTCTTAAAAGAAAATGACATTGAGTTATACCTTTACTGGACTCATTAAAATTAAATAGTATAGGACTCGTTAAGCATGACGAGACCGAACCATTCCTTCTTAGGGTTCATTAAAAATACTTCAATGGACTCATCCGAAGGATGAGCTTATAGACCAAGCATATGTTATCCTCCTCAAGCTTGTAAAAAATAAATAGGTACTTGCCAGTAATGGTGGGGGAAAATTGGGGAAGGTTTCCATTTTACATCGTAAGTTAAAAGGTAGCATGTTTCTCTTGAACACAACACTCTATCACATTCATGTCTGGGTTGGGAAATCCATTTGCCTTATAGTTAATAAAACCTCATTGAAAGAC
Source organism: Pinus tabuliformis (assembly GCA_031772625.1). Classification (NCBI taxonomy): domain Eukaryota; kingdom Viridiplantae; phylum Streptophyta; class Pinopsida; order Pinales; family Pinaceae; genus Pinus; species Pinus tabuliformis. The sequence goes on along the minus strand of CM062808.1, from coordinate 245,421,012 downwards.
TTCATGGTTTTGGGTATTATCGTTGAGTCAAGGGCTGCTAAATCATTAAAGTGTTGTTATGTGTTCAAGAGAAGTTCAACCTTGGTTCAAATCCTTTTGCAAAATCTTTGCCTTCATTCATGTTGGCCATCCTTGAGTCAATCCTTGCAATTATTTTCAAAACTTGATATCATGTTTCGTTCCGTAGGCTTTCTTACAACAAATCACTTCCTATCGACTTCTGCTCATCATCTAGGAAGTTGATTTAGAAACCTTCAGTAACTTGAAGCCTACTTTCCTTAATGGCAGTTTTTTCGCTTTTGATGACAGGTTCTCATCATTGCTCTTTGATCGAATGATTTTATGAGTGTTTAACTTCAAATCACATATTCACACTTCATAGATTGTACTGGGAGTACCTTGAGAACCATTGTCATTATTCGTGGTTTCTCTCATGCTTGTTAATGGTTCACATCATTGATCGGTAATCAAGTGGTTTCTACCATGTTCGACTTTGAGACATTCACTCGCATGGTTAGAATCATATTGTGGATCGAGAGATGGAGATCAAGACCCTAGATCTAGTTTCATCAATCCAGGTTGCGAGGAGATTTTATATTCATGATTATGTAGATAGATGGTTGTGTCCATGTTATGTCTACCATCTATATGATCTTAGTTTTTCCATGCTTTTTCATTGAGTTATATTTACTCTGAGTATGGGAATTCTTACCTCAAAGATGATTTTTGGTATATATTTTGCATTATGTTCTCTTGAATGTTCCTTGCAGGTTTCCGACCATTGCCTCTGATTTGATCCTTGGAATGATAAAGCGTTTCAATCTTTTAAACTCATTTTTCAGACTTCGCACTTTAGGGGGAAATATTTTACACATCAATTGGTTGCCTTCACACTTGATCAATTTATGGATATTATTACCATCCATGAACATGTTGAAACTATCTCCCTTAGAAGTCCAACAACTCAAAATATGTTAAAGTCCATGATAAATTTGGGTCAAATAGTTCTCACACCTTATTAATTTCCATCTGTGCCAATTTCTCTAGTGTTTCCCGTGCATGCGTTGAAATTTACTCTGAGAACAGCACATAGTCGTGCTATGTCTATAACTATAAACCTGTGCAGGTGAATTCTAGAAAGTAAAAACAAAAAGTACATTCTAGAAACCTAGTTGGTCGAATATTTCCCAACTGAAATCTTCCAGGTGATGACTATTTGAAATATAACCTTCATACGATGCATCTACATCCCTTTTCTCATGGTAACCCAATCCTTCACTAAAGGAGATTCATATTCTTCTTATGGATTTGAAACTTCCCCTCTTTGATCTATAAAAGGACTAGAGGGTTGAGGGATGAAGGAGGTTAGAATTCAGAGAATACAAACTTATGTTGCTAGTTTGAGATTGGAGAGTTTGTTATCTAAGGAGGAGAGTGAAGAAATTTGGGAGGGACCTCATGGCATCAAGGCGAAGGTTGTAAGGCTCCTCTTATCTTCTGATTAATACAAATGAGCACTTTCTCCCATTGATTTCATCTTTTGTGAATGATGAATAGTTTGCAATTGGTTATTATGTTCATTAAGGCAAGTTCAATCCCTAATTTCCTTGATCATTAGGCTAAGTTGTTTGAATTACTATATCACATGTGCTTTTGATCCTTTTTATGGTTTATGTTTGCAGGTTCTACTAAGCATTGAAGAGATGCATCAAGTCACAACCAGGGATCTTCATCAGGCATTTTGTGAAACCGGTAAGAGGTTTATCTATCAGTTAGACTACTTGTAATTCGATTAAGTTCAACTTAGGGAAAGAGTCAGTTCATTTGTCATGATTGTTTCTAGTTTCCATTTAGGATCTAGGGAGATCGCTATTGTCTGCAAGAGGGATTGTCTTGTGTAACACATACATTGTTAGCATATATGATCTGATTGGTCCTTTCTATTTGACCATTAGTATGAGGATGATAGGATTTGCTAAAATTTAATTTTGTTCCCATTCCCTCAAATAAACCCTTCCAAAATTTAGAAGTGAGCTTTGCATCCTGATCTAAAATCATATTTTTGGGTATACCATGATGTCTAAAGATATCCTTCATGAATATTTCAACTATGTTAATGGCATTGAAGGTAGATTTTATAGGTATAAAATGTGCAGCTTTATTGAGTTTGTCTACCACTACCATAATAGAATCATGTTGTCTCCTAGTTTTTGGTAAGCTAGTGATGAATTCCATAGATATTATCTCCCATTTCCATTTTGGAATGGGTAAGGGTTGTAACAACCCAATTAGATGTTGATGGTAAGACTTAACTTGTTGGCATTCCAAGAAATTGACTACATATTATGCCATTTCTATTTTCATGTTAGACCAATAAAAATATTTTCTTAACATAGTTTTCGATTTTGATAACCAGGATGTCCAACCGTAGGCTTCTTATGTAGTTCATATAGGAAAATGGTTTTAGATCTAAATCATTAGGAAAATAAATTCTATTGCTGCACAATAGCAAATCGTGTTTATTTACTAAAAAATCACTACATTCTTCATCTGATAAGTCATATTTCTAATTTTTTCCCCTTAATTTTCACAAATTCTTAATCCAAGTCTGCAAATGTTATAATCTTTTCTACCAATTTTGTTTGCCAATTGCTTGCAGAAAGGCACATATTTGATTTAATTTCTTACTCATAACGTCTACAATTTTGTTATGTTTTCCTTTAATATGTATGATTTCAAAGTCATATTCACTAATGAATGCAAGCCATCATGCTTGCCTAGCATTCAATTTTGGCTAATCAACAAGTATTTGAGACTAACATTATCAATTTTTAACTGAAACTTCCTCCCTATAAGATAGTGCCTACATATTTTTAGTGCATAAATGATAACTGCTAGCTAGAGGTTTGGTGTGGCATAGTTCTTCTAAAGTTCTTTCAATTTTTTTTTTGGATTCATAACTTATTGCTTGGCCTTTCTACCATTAGAACTCTCCCTAAACCTTCCTTATCGGAATCCGTACAAACTAAAAAGTCGTTGTTTGGTTTAGTTAATTTCAAGATTGGGTCAATGAATAACAATTGCTTCAATTCTCAAATCTATCCTGACATTTCTGATTGCTATTAGAAAGGTCTTCAATTTGGACTATAAACATTTTGTGCCCCTTTCAAGCACATTTCTTTAACTATCAAGAAAAAATTTGTCTCACAGATAGGCTCTTGGAACTCCTTTAAATGTACCAGCCTCTCCTTCATCAGTTATGCATGTAAATGACTTTTCTAAACAATTTAAGATTACCTTCTGTGGTTCTAACCAGGGCCATGCCAACAAGAACATCATAAGATCCCAAAGGTAGTATGTTCAAATTTAATTTAGTGTTCATTCCATTCATATCTATTGAGCAATGTTTACTTATTTCAGTAACTTTTCTTTTAGCTCTTGTGGCCAATTGTATTGACCATGGTTTATTATGCTTTTCCTTTTTAATTCCACACTTTTCAATTGTGGCAGGAGAAATATCACTTAAAGTAGATCGAGGGTCAATTAACATAGTCACATTCTTTTAAATTTTTTATCTTGGACTTCCACCATAATGGAATGATGATCAATTTTTCTTCCACTAGCACTACACTAATCTAGGGGTACTGCATGCAACATCATTAACTGTAGATGATTATTGCAGGTTGTTTATTGTTTAAGGATTTTTTGAGACAATCCCTCCACAAATAATTCTTATTGCAACCCCAATACTTGATACATGGTCTGGCTAATTTACTAAAGTTCTTGTTTCCTAACCTTGCTCCCTGCCCACTCTTTTATCCATTTTTTTTTCATTGATTTGTATTCCTGGTGTAATTTCCTCCTTGAATGCTTTAAAAAGCATTGGATGAGGCAAGTTTCTTACATCCATCTTTCTTAATATTAAGCGTCCCATTTTCTTAGCCATTTAGACTTTGAAATTATATGTTTTTTATTTTTTATGGTTATAGCACAAATTTTCCTTCCGTATCATCCATGGTTTTTGAATCGTCAGATTTAATCCTCTCCCTATATGAAAAAGGCAGGAAGCTAATGAAACTTTGTATTTTTGCCTTTTCTTCTTTCAAGAATGGTACATACCTAAAAAAACTCATGAATTTGTTCACAAATTCACCCATGGTTGATTGCCATAGCCTTAACTCATGGAATTCTTTGTCATTTCCATCAAAGTATCTTTCCGCCAAATATTTCTTTTAGAATTTTTTTTTTAAAGAGTTTCCATGTCAATTTTTTCTCCTAATCTTCTTTATTGCCTTATTCTCTTTCCACCATAAGGTTGTTTTTCTAGTTAACAGATATGTATCTAATCCAACCTTCAAATTTCTAGGGTATTGTAAGCCTAAAAATACTTTGACATATTTATAATTCAAGCTTCTACCCCTTCTTCAGATTCTCTATCAAAGCTTAGGGGTCTGATCTTTTTTTTTTGTTTGTAGAAATTAATAGAAATTTTTTGCATTGATGAATTCAAACTAAAAACAAGAGATTACAAACTTCCTCTACTATTCTGTAGAATGGAAATAACAATTTAGAAACACATGCAATGACATGCAACCATCAAAATCACAAGAACACAATGATTTTACAGGGGAACCTAACAGGGAAAAACCCCTCCACTCCTTTTCATTAATCACATGAAAATGAGAATTATCCAGATGGATGTTGGTGGCCACCCACCTATCCCATTTGGACCCCCACAACTATCTCTTTCAGTTTTTTCAGTTGCCTAAATTGTAGCACAATTTACTATTTTTAGTAGTTTTTTGGGTCCTGAACTTCTGGAGCCATTTTGAGGCCCTAAATGACGTTTTTTGGGAAATCTGGGGGTAACATGGTCTGTTGTTGCCCTCCCCAAAGTTGTAGTGCTCGGATAGATCTTTCTAACAAGCTATTGTACGTGTCAAACGGAGATCGTATGCCAAAGTTACAACCTCGGGAAATTGATGTACCAATTTACCTAAACGGGGCCAACAATTTGGCGTTTCATCTTCTAGGGTTAGGTTTTGGGATGTGAAGGGTTTTCCATTGTATCTCAACAATAAATATGCCTTTAAGCCTCATTGTAACACAGTTCAGACGCATGTAGCCACCACATCTCTTCTCAGAGATAAGCTACCATCGCCCTAACTATTTATTTCCATTTTCTATTTGTAAGCATATCTCAATATTTTACATTAATGAAATGAAGCATTATTTCCGCTGCATCTTTGTGTTTATGGTTATCTCTGTAATTTGTTGCGTTCCTATTTAAATCCAGATTAGTGGTATCAGAGCGGTCTGCTTTTTCTCTGTTTTTCTTTGCATGTCCCCAACGAGGTCAGGATATAAGGAGTTAGGGCTTGAATTGGTCGAACCTTTGCAAGACCAACCTTGCAAATCCTGACGGCCTCCCATGGCAGATGAAAAGAAAGACGGGGGCAGGAGATCCTATCAAAATCTTGCTCAAAGAAGCCCTCGAGTGGCAAAGGAACGTGATGATGGATAACTTTGCGCAGATCCTTCAACGGCTACCCAAAGGTGATGCATCGGCTTCCAACAACTACTCTGGAAATGCCACACCATTTAAGGTACAAGTTAATTTTGAAATCCCCATCTTCGAGGGTCAAATAGATGCATATGCCATAGATAAATGGTTAAATATGCTAGATCGGTATTTTTCTATTCATGATTTTTCAAGTTGGGAAAAGATTGTTTTCGCTCTTCTCAAAGCAATCCCCCATGTCAAGGAATGGTGGGAAACCTACTGCGATCAGAAGAATGAAAGTACAGGCTCACTATTTTCAGCCATACCCACTTGGGATTCATTCCGGGATGCCATCAAGGAGCAATACTACCCTGTCAAAAGCTACAAGGACAAATACATAAAGTGGACCACGCTGCGACAAGGAAGGGACCAAGATGTGCTGGAGTTCACCAACATTTTTCATACCCTTCGCACACAGTTGGGTATCAAAGATTTTGATCTGCATCTGGTACTCAAATACCGCGACTTCCTACACAGATACATCCAAGAAGAGATGGAGTTCCTAAACATCTCCTCGCTTGGCACAGTGTACCGATACACTGTCGAAATTGAGCAAAAGTTCAAACAGAAGAAGCGAGACTTTGGATCTACAAATCTGAACCCCAAAGGACAAAGCCAAGGTGGGGTGACCCAAGACAACCCGTCGAAGCCGCAAGAAAAGAACAACACCACGAAGCCGAAGAAGGACACGGGAAAGTGGTGTGAGTTCCACAAGAGCCCCACTCACAACACAAGTGAGTGTCGGACCAAGCAGCCGTTGGTGGCCGAGTTGAAGGCTTCCGAATCAGATGCATGTTTCGAATCTGAGAAAGAACCCAACAAGGGTAATGGAAAAGGGAAGAAGATCATTGATGCGGATCCCAGCACCACTGTTGCCATCGCCAAGATCCAGAAAAATGAGCCCGAAGATCTAGAGGAGGGGGAATGTCTTTTCCACTCACAAATGTGGGTGAAGGGTTTGCCACTGTAATTCATTGTCAACAGTGGCAGCCAAAAGAACCTCATTTCAGCAGAGGTCGTGAAGCGGTTGGGCCTACCGACTACACCACACCCACAGTTGTATAGTATAGGGTGGCTTCATGAAGGATGAGATCTCAAAGTTTGCCAGAAATGTCGCCTTCCCTACAACATCAAGCCCTTCACAGACGAAGTATTATGTGATGTTACACCTTTGGATGTTTGTGATGTATTATTAGGCCAACCATACTTGTGGAGGAGACATGCTGTGTATGAGTCAAGGCCTCGCGCTGTCATTATTTCTTTGGATAATTCATTATATAGGATACCGGAGGTAGCCCCACCTACTGCCACCTCTTTGATCACTGCTAGGAAAGGCAGCAAGCTCATCTCACAGATTAGGAAATTTATTTTCTGTCTGGTTCGCTCCCAAAGTAAGGGGAAGATCGTCACCACATCCATGACCCCCGCGAAGGGTTCCTCTACACAGCAGCAGTAGCAGAGGGATATGGTCATGAAAGAACACAGGAACAACTTCTCCTCGCCCACAGGGGTACCACACAAGCTTTAGGTGGGCAACAAAGTCTGGTTGCATCAACATAAAGAACGCCTTACAAGAGCCCATCAGAAGCTCAGACCACTCTAACATGGTACTTACAGCATAACCAAGGTTGTGGGAAATAATTCTTTGAAGCAAAACATTCCTCCATTCCTTCGCTTGCACCGAGTGTTCAATGTGGACCATCGTCGCCCATGCTTCCCACCCTTTCTGGACACATCAGAGATTGCAGAACAACTCACCAGAGGCCCAGCTCAGCAGAAGCTTCCTCATCTCAGGGAGGAACTCAACGCAATGGGGACCATTGCTTCGTAAGGGGGGAGGAATGATCCAAATGGTATAGGTGGGCATCTTTGTGTTTATGGTTATCTCTGTAATTTGTTGCGTTCCTATTTAAATCTGGACCAAAGAAACTATTACAATGTCTTGCTTCGATCCTGAAGCATTCCCCGCACTATAAACCTATTATCCTACTGATTGTCCTACTTTGGGTAACACTTAGTCAATTCAAGGCCCAGGTTCCTCATATTTCTTGCGCAATCCTTGAGGAAATTAGATCCTAAAAGATATGAATTTCCTCCTATTTTCTTGCACAATTCCCAAAGAATGATCACCTACTTAGTGCAAAAGAATTGTACACTCAACGATATATAAATATAAATACAAACATGCCTTTTACTCCACCTCAACTAGGAAATTCGAATTCCATGCATGATTGTGTCTTATTTTAGCTGATTGACTATTTAACTGAGAGATTAGTGAGTTAACAATAGTATTAAATACTTAAATGACATTCAATTGACTCAATTAATGACTAGAGATCAGCTAACCGAGTTCAACTGAAAATAATTGAATTAGATTACTAAATTTTAGCAATCACTATATGCACAACTCTACTTCTAGCCTATAATTCGAATTTACAGAGTAAACAAGTAGACAAGGCCATGTCACATAGGTTAACTACAATCCAAGTCATCCTATGATGTGGAAAATTGAATTACTAACTTTGAATAAGACACAAGTAAAAATTGAGCCTTTTTCTTGCTACAATTTCAATGCTCCATCTTAGCAAGAAAAGGGCTCTGCACAAACCCAATACAACTCCCGTGTAATATACTACATCACCACCTCTCACTATTGTTGTTGCTACTGCAAAAAAACAACTAAGAAAAATCCAAAATACTAAATCATTTGTGTCTCTAAGCTACAACTATCTTCTGACTTTGACTGTTGCTAGTCTCCGCACTATCTACTAGGAAAAATACATTGTTTTTGATTCTCCACTATCCCTCCTACACTGCTATTAATATTTCTATGTGCTCCTCAACATTTTATTGCAACTAGTCTGCAAATATTGCTCAAGATATGACGACATCAACTGATATTGATCCTACTACTACTGAATATTGTGGGCCCCTATAGCAAGGGTAATGATCCATGAGAAGAGTATGTTGCAACTATTGCTGCTCCCCTATGGACCTTTCCCAAATATTGGCAACTTTAGGACTAAGGCTCTGCGTTGCCCCACCTCACTCTTGTAGGTATAGTTGCATGCATGGAAAAATCTATGTCTAGCTTGTAGAGATTTTTAACTTGAACACTAATTTGTTTCACTTGTCCGGTATCAACATGATTCATAAAAGTTTTCCCATTCTGAAAACAACATAATAACCTTTATCCTCCAATACGACTATAAAGATCAAGTTCTTCTTTAGCCGAGGTACAAACATAAAATATTTCAGATGAAGATGGGGGATTATCTCCCTCTTAAAGGTGATAGTAAAAATTTCTTTGGCACTATAACTCCCATCATCTCCAAATACTATAAGAAATTGGATATCCTTCTTCTCTAGGCTATTAAAGAACTCCTTGTTTCTTGTCATATGATATGAGGCACCAAAATCTAGGTACCACTCACTCTCTCTTACTGTGCTTCTCTTGCAAGAAAAGAGGGTAAAATCTAGCTCGAATTGAGATGCCAAGGCATCTCCTCCTTCTCTTGCTTTAGGCTCCTTACTGGATTTCCTATGCAGACACTTGGTTTCATAGTGTCCATATTCAGGGCAGTGAAAACATTTTATTTCGCTAAGGTCCTTCTTCTTTCCTTTGTTCTGGTTGGACTTAGCCTCACCTTGGGATTTATTTCCCTTAGCATTTTTCCTTTGCCAACTAGAGAAAATTCCTCTTCTTCCTCAACTTTGGATGTTACTCCATCTCTAGTGTTCCTTCAAATTTCTTCCTGCACCAAATCAAACCAAAGTCTCTCCCAATTTGGCAATTTTTCCTTTCCATTTACAGAGTCCTGGTAATTGTGCCATGATTTTGGAAGGCCTAGGAGAGTTAGGCTCACTAGATCCAAAGATGGAATATTTTCTCCAACTCCTCCATGGTCATATCGACATTGAGTGAATATGGAGAGGTAATGTGGAATGGTTTCATTGTTTTTCATGCGGATGTTTATGAGCATGTCCCTTAATGCTAATTTCCTGGCATCACTGTTATTTTTGAACAACTCAGTGAGGGTCTTCCACATACAAAATGGAGTTTTGTTTCCATGTAAATTTGAGACTATGTGGTCTCTCACACCCTCCAAGATGATCCTCTTGGCTTTTGTGGTATCCTTCTTCCACTGGGCTAACTATTATGCATCCGATGTTGCTAGTTTTGAAATGTTACTTTTGGTGTACTCGAATACTCCATTATCATTGAGTACAACTTCCATCCTATCCTTCCAAGCTATGAAATTCGAGGTTCCCTTTAGGGAATTCTCTAATCTCAATCTACTGAAATACATTTTCCCACACAGAAGAAAAAAAATACTTCATTGAATCTGGAAATCAAAATCTCTGAAGGAGAAGATCTATTGACTAGTTTCTAGTGTGATTTATACTATGATACCATGTAGAAATTAATATAAATGTTCTACTGCTAATGAATTCAAACTGAAAACGAGATATTACAAAATTCCTCTACTATTTTATCAAAATGGAAATCACAATTTAGGAACACATGCAATGACATGCAACCATCAAAATCACAAGAACACAATGATTTTATAGGGGAACCTAATTGGGAAAAACCCCTTTGCTTCTTTTCATTAACCATATGAGAATGAGAAACTATTATAATGTATTTCTTCGATCCTGAAGCACACCCTGCATTGTAAACCTATTCTCCTATTGTTTGTCCTACTCTATCCAACACTTTACCAATTCAAGGCCCCAACTTCCTCATATTTCCTTGCTCAACCCTTGAGGAAATTAACTCTTAAAAGATCGAAATTTCCTCCTATTTTCTTTGCAATTCCCAAGGAATGATTCTCTTTCTTAGTGCAAAAGCATTGTACACTCAATAATATACAAATATAAATACAAACTTGCCTTTTCCTCCACATCAACTAGGCAATTCGAATTCCATGCATGATTGTGCCTATTTTTAGCTGATTGACTACTTAACTAAGAGATTAGATTTAACTACTCAGATGACCTTCAACTGACTCAACTAATGACTAGATCTTAGTGAACTGAGTTCAACTGAAGATAACTAAATTCGATTGCTAAATTTTAGCAATCACTACATGCACAACTCTACTTCTAGCCTATAGCTCGAATTTACTGAGTAAACTGGTAGACAAGACCATGTCACACAAGTTAACTGCAATCCAAATCATCCCGTTGATGTGGAAAATCGAATTACTCAATTTGACTAAGGCACAAGTCAAAATTGAGTCTTTTTATTGCTACAATTTCAACATTTTTTTTAATTCTCCTTGCAATTGAGATGTAGCCATTTTCATTTTAGACACAAAGATACTACTACCAAAATTTTTTTCCTCCCTTTCATCATACCCAGGTGTTTGAATTTCACTAGAAGTTATACATTCAACTACATTAGTAGTTTCACTTATATATATTTTCCTATAAGTTTGTTTAACTTTTCTTCTGCCTCTATTTTCTTCCAATATTCTAGGTATGTAACCATTAATATCCTCTTGTTCATCTTTTGCTTTAGACAAATTTTCTTGATTAGCTTTAATGCTATCTAAATATACCTTTAAACTACAAAGTGCTTGTAGGACTTCAGATTAATGACGGTCTATATTTCCCGTTTCTCCTTCAATCATCTCTAGTTTAGTATTATGCTTCTTACCTTCCCTTAGTAACAAGTTTTTCCATTATTTTCTTAAGCCATTCTTTAGATTATTATAGTTGTGATTATATGTATGCCACACAGATAATAATATTTTAGTTTTAGACCTATGAGAGGCCCAATGTTGTAACCTACAACTCTGATACCACTTGTAATAAACCTATAACCAATAATTTTTTTTATAAATAAAATTAACCTATATGAGATAAGATAATAAATTTGACCTCATAAATATCTCTTACACATGTCAATGACACTTAAATATTCTACTTTTATTTACTCCTATTATAGAATTTCTTATGTCGCCTTGATCTTGTTTAATCATCCATGTACTACTATACTAGATTCATTGTATAGGTATAAGTTCCACCTTGATATATATAAGGGAGACTTAACCCTTAGGGTTATATGAATATACCTAATTAGAGTGGAAAAATAGATATATACAAAACAAATTACTTGCATATTTATATATATATAGGTAATTTGTTTTGTATATATCTATTTTTCCACTCTAATTAGGTATATTCATATAAACCTAAGGGTTAAGTCTCCCTTCTTAATATTTGTCATATTATCTGAAATTATATGTTATTATTTTTACCCACTTGGATTTAACTTTTACAATTCTAACTAATATCATTTCCTACACCTTCAAAAAAGGTGTCACCATAGTGGTTTTCATATAATCTTAATACACATATTATACACTAGTCATTTATTCCTATGTTTGCAAATCCACCACTTGCACAACTTAGGTTTTGTGTGGCTCATGCAAAAACTTTGTGTTTTAAACTATTATGGTCTCTGGTGTATTAAACAATGTGGTATACATGTACTTTGTGGGTTTTGGAGCATAATGTGGTATACATGTACTTTGTGGGTTTTGGAGCATTCTAACCTCGTGGTAGATTTTTTCTTGACCACCTGTCCTATTCACAATCCTCGAAACAACCATTTATGAAACCATATCATCAATGGTTAAGGTTGATCTGTGGAATATCTATAGTTCATTTCAATTATGGTTTTTATGTCGGTTGCAAAGACTACTTTGTCCGTAGAATTTCTCTCGCTCTACAACTAGAAATTCTTGAAGTCCTCTCATCATTTCTAACTTTGCTAGTTTCCCTCAGTCGTTTGATAAAATGGATGGTAATTACAAGACCATTTTTCCGCCCTAGTGACTCTGAAGAAAAATCTAATTAATTTTCTCTACAAGGATTTTCCTTTGTTTTTATGGTTCATTTCAATAGATATTTCTTCTATTCGACTTCGTAATTATTTTTTCATTTTCAGGAATGAAGCCCAGTTTCAGAGTTTAATACAAAGAACATGTTTTTGTTTTCTTTAAAAATAAACTATATCTTCTAAAATACGATTCAAAGAATCTTTACCATTAAAAGATTTTACTTCTTCTATACAACTCTTCATTGTTTACAATTATATAAAGTTCAATACTAGTTAGGGTTTTACTCTCATTCCTAACCGGGTTTCTGGAATTTTAATTGACCAATTCAAATATTTTTGTATATTTTAATTCGTTCATGGGAGGAATCTAAAAATTATTTTCATTATTATTTTATTTCTTTTCATAGAGAACATTAACTCCAGATTCTCGAGTTTTTTTTCCTTTTAAAAGTAATTAATTTTACAGGGTGAGATTCTCAAGTTCTTAGTTTAGCACTGTGATTTTTTCTAATATCAAAAGATAAAACATATTACCCCCTACCAAAACAATTGGTAGTTGGTAACTAACTCCACTTCATCTAGCAAGTGACAAGTAGTTACTCGCTCATTTATGAACTCTACTTCGCCACTCTAAAAGATAACTCTTGTCTTTTAGAGAAGTGTTTTTGATCAATCATTTCCATCTTCATTTATAATCTAATCATTCAGATTAGATGACTAAGACTTAATTAATAGGGGTAATCAATAATTGACATTAACTTGTAGTTGTATTTCTTTCAATCAAGTATAACTTCAACATTAATTTTCGGATATTTTTATTTTATTAGCATAACCATAAATACAAATTTACTTTTAACATTTATTAGTTTTACGACACTGATAATTAACTTCCAAATAAGTCTTCAAAGTTAAAGAAAAAACTACACTTAACCAAACACAAATTTAAAACATAAACTCTAAGTCATGGGATATCACATGTGTGATTTTGATGTTGGGCCTTGTTCCTATTCATATCTTAGGAACTATTGTGTTCTTAATGTTTAAGAGAACCTTGACCTTGTTGTTGATTATTGTTCACCATGAGTGGTCCCCTAACGTCGGTCCCTTGTACCAAAAGAGTAGAGAATCAAAATTTTGGGCACTTTCCCCTTTGCCCATTTGCTGGTAAAGAAGTGTGGATGAATATGACTCAAAATTCTGCAATATCAAGCTCTCTAAGTAACTTTAATTGGAGAGTCACTAAAAAGGCTTGAGGCCAAGATGATGTGTGCGCGAATTGAGCTACACGAGTAAATCATTTTGGGTGCAATCTTAAAAGGGCTAGGCCGGGGTGAAGTATGCGCAAAGAGAAGCCTACTGGGGTGATGTATGTGTGATACCTTGACTGTCATGGTTAAGTTTGAAAGGTGCATAGGCTTAATGGGCAAGGGGATTGGGACTACAATGGGTCATGCCAATGGAGCCCATGACTAAAGTCCACATGGAAGGCATTGTTAGAGGAGAAGATGTCATTATGGATGCCATGTAGGACCGTGAAAGGATCATAACTAAGTTTTAAGAGTGGGAGTTTCATAATCCCCAACAACCCTTGATGGGAAATAATTTGGGATTAGTATTAATCCATAGTAGCACACCCCTAGGCGAAAATAAATTTTCATGGTTGGGATGAGATGGGGACCTGAACCAGGAGGACATGGAGTTAAGTGACGTGGTGGAAGATATGAGGTAGCACCATGAATAAGTGGGGTCACATGGCAATGCATCATTGGCATTGCACTATCTAGTTGGTTAAACTTCTAATGGGCATAACTTTTGATTAGGGAGTCATATTTAGATGAAATTTATATCACCAGAAAACTCTCAACAAGCTAAATATGATGGCGATACCATAAGTTAATTTGATAACTATGAAAAAAGATGATTTTTGTATCCCCATATTCATAACGAACCATGGAGGTTGAATTAATTTTAAAGTAACACCTCCCATAACCCGAGAAGGCATAAAGGGGTGGTAGGGAGCATTGAATTTCCCAACAGATAGTGGTAGTTCTCTTCAACATCTATAGGGATTTATTTTTAATATCTTTACTATGGAGGATTTATTTACATGGTGTTCCATGGGATTTATTATTATATCTATATCTTGAGTGGATTGATCTTACCAAATCCTAGAGAGATTTGATCTAAATCTAAGTTAGAACTTATGATATCTAAGTTCCCAAACTGCATGAAGGTGAAATTTTCAAGTACTTGGGGATCCCTATAGATTAAGGACTATTAGAGTTTGGGTCCTTTTATTGAGAAAATTTTGTGAGAGTTGGAGGCTTGGCCAGTTGAATATCTAAATCTAGCAAGAAATCAATAATGTGACAAGTGATTCTCATCCTTGTATGCCTTCTTAGATTATGCAAAGGCATCATGAGTATGGTTGTAGTTAAACAAAAGAAAATCCAAGATGATTATTGATGATGATGATGCATGGGGAATAAAAGTTACATACATGAATACTTATAATGGAAGAAAGTTTGATGAATTATGTATGAGAAATAATTTCCTAAAGGACCGACAGATACAATGGCTGGTGACCCATGTATTCTGGTGGAAGGTGATTCTTTTATATGGACTTCAATAATGTTTTTGAATTGCAGGTGCAAGAACAAGATCAAGGATAAAGAATGAAGAAGATCAAAGATAAAGGTAAAAGAAAAAAGCTAAAGAAAGGGCCAAAAAGGATAAATTCCTAAGTTTGTAATGATTAATAAATAAATAATATGATGAGATGTAGAATAATTCTAGAAGTATATGGGGGATGAGGAGGAATGAGTGAAAATAGGGATGAATATTTATTAAGAGATACATGGAAGGATTTGTGGAGATATGATGGAGAGATAATCAAGGATAATTATGGATATATTGTGGATATAGCTAAGGAGATTGTTATGGTCACTTATAATTATATAAGGGACTATTTGTACAATAGTTGTGACAGTCAAGATTGATGAATTAATAGAATATCCCCTTTGGGGGAATTGTGTGTAATGGTCTTGGTGTCCCTTGCTTTACTTGAGTTTGCAATTAATTTGATAAGTGTTTTTATTAGATATTCCGCTTTGGTTGTCATCATTAGGTCTCAATACATACTTTTCTAATTACAAAGTAGGTAATTATCATTTCGATAGGAATCAAGAACACTAGATCGTGATAAAGGTTTCAATATTCACCGCAAGATGGAAAAGAACAAGAAATTTCATTGCAAAATATTTATTATCACTAAGATCCATTTTTTATTTAAGTTAATGGGTGAATTTAGTATACCAAATTTTGACCAAGTTGACTCCTATAGAGCAAGGAAAATCCATCAGTATATTGCATGTGTATCATGAATTTGATATGATGGAAATTCTTAGAAATTATAGTATTTGAAGGAGTGGATGGTATTAACACATTTACATCCACAAACATGATAAATTCCATAGAGAAACTCTTATTTTATGCTCTTGTCCAAGTCCCTTGGATAATTAGGAAGTGTTGAATAATCTTATGTGATTTTAATTGTTACCCATGATATATTTTAGATCTCTGAAGGGTTATGTTCTGAAATGTATTCTATAACTTATTGAATATTAATCCCTTATAGGAATCACATTGCTAAAACCATCCATTGTATAAGCATGATCAATATCAAAATTTGACATATGTCACCTTTTCCATTGTAGACTATTTGTTATACCCTTGGTTAGGAGGAGGTGGGCACCTTCACCTAAGATGTTGAAAAAACAAAAGTTGGGGTTGCAATGACAAGTGGACTTGGCACGATTGGTTGGAAGAATGCCAATCCCAATTGGATCATTATATTATTTTTCATCAATATTGATGCTTTTAGTGTGGAAAAATTGGAGGAATCAACTCAAATGACCATTTTTATTGGTGGGTCCTAATTTGGTGAATTAGGGTTTTAAATCTTCTAGATGTAGTTTGAGGAATTTATTGGAGTTTTTTGGGGTAAAATAAATATAACTTGTGCAAAACCCCCTCATGATATTCTACACTTAGTACAAGAAAGACCTCAAACAGAGTTTGGATGCAAAAATTATGCCATTCAAAAGTTGACCTTCCTATTTTGAGTACCATGATTCAAGAGGATGCCACATCATCCCAATTACTCATGGAAAATGGGCTAGCCACATGACCATGATGAATAATACTCTAGAACAATTGAGTTGTAACCCATATTTAGGGTTGAATGTCTCAAATTTAACCCCTAGTTAGCTATTGGGCTATATTATAACTGGGTCATTAGGAGGAAAAGGGGTTTGATTTTATTCTAGTTCATTCTATTCCATAGTTGAGTAGATAACTGAGAGTGGATAGAGAGAGGGTATAACAGAGAGGGTTTTTGTTATATTGTAGTACATAGGCCATAAGTCTCACTCTGTATTTGCACTATTTTCCTTCCAAAGAAAGACATAGAAAATAAGCCTCACCTTCTAGTTGGGATTTCTCTCGAAAGGGTTTCCTAGGTCATATCTTGTGTTATTATGGTTTATGAGTGACTGTTTTTATATATTATCTATAATTTTCATTTTTATACTTGACATGCATAAGAGGTTACAATAAATTAATAATCCATAAATATAAGGAAAAATTAACTCATTGTAAATATTTTATATTTCAGTAATTTTTTATCAAATATATTGTGACGAAATGTCTAGTGGAATATCTACAACAATTTATGTATCATATTGGTATAAAAGAAGGTTTATTTGGGTTTAATGTGGGATTTACAGGGGATCCATATTAGTTAAGATAAAATTCATGAGACCCCAACCATGACAAAGGATTCTATTGAGAAATTTCAAGATCCAACTGAGGGGAGATTTATAAGGTTGGAAGAGCAATTCATAGATATTAACTATAATATGAACATTATCATGGAATATACAGAAAATAAACTTGAATTAAAATAAGATGGAGGTTCCAACTCAAAGGTCATATTAGAGGGAAAATAAGGGGATTGAGAAGAACCAAAGGAGGAGGCCTTTGTGCTAACTCCCGAATTACATTCCAAACAGGTGACCTAGGGAAAATAGTCATAACTTTTGTTTTGAGCATTAGATTGAAATTTTGTAAGAAGTTACAGAAAGAGGACAGATTGTAGTTTCCTGTGTATATTTTTCAGATCCTAAGGTCAAAACAGTGACACGTGGCACTTCATACAAGTTCGCTCTTCTGAAAAGGTATATAATCAGGTCATCTTGGGAGATTGTGCATAACTCTTTCTTGGAGAATCTAAATTCGATCAGATTGGTGGAATTGGAAAGAGGACGCAGAGGGCTATTGCAGGTCGCAATTTCAAAACTGGAAAATCCAAAATTATAGAGATACATCAAATGCAATATCGAGCTCCTACAAAGTGAAAAAAAAGTGTGTAGATTTTTTAAATTTCTGCATAAGCTTGGTTTGAAAAATTAGTTTGAAGGAATTCAAAGGGAATAGTGAAGCATTATTATCGATAATTGATGACCCGAAGAAAGAAAATGGAAACACCTAGTAAGCAACCTGAAAGCTCTAGCATGACTCATGAAGAAGAGGAAGAAATGCAACATGATATATCAAAATTATGAGACCAGGTGCAACAAATGTCACTCGCACAAAAAGTAACAGAATCTAAGATGGATGGTTTAAAGAAAGATGTGGAAGCTAAGATGTATGGCGTGGAAGCTAAGATGAATGGTTTACAGAAAGGCGTGGAAGCTAAGATGGATGGTTTAATGAAAGGCGTAGAAGCTAAGATGAATGACGTGGAAGCTAAGATGGACGATTTGAAGATAGATTTGAAGACAGGCATGGAAGATTTAAAGAAATATTTGACAAATTTTCTACAAGAAATTCTTACTAATGACAAAATGGTAGTAAAGGAAACTCATGATGAAAACAAAATAAATGTTAATCATGATTTCATAGACTCTAACGTTGGATCAAAGAACCACCATGTTCCAAAGATCGATATGAGGAAGTTTGATGGCAAGGATCCCGGAACATGGATACTATATATGGAGCAATTATTTGATCTCCATAATGTGCAAAACACACAAAAATTACGTATTGCAAATTTATATTTGGAACCAAATCAGTTTATATGGTATCGATGGCTTTGCTCTTGTAAACAAATTGTCACTTGGGCAATTTTTACGGAAGAAATGATAGCACATTATGAGGATATAAAAAGAAACACTTTTTTTAGCCAATTGATAAATCTCAAACAAAAGGGTTCAATGATGGAACATATTGAGGACTTCCAAAAATTTAACATAAGGGTAAAAGATATTCTAGAGGAGCATAGGATTGATGTGTTCATAGGGAATTTAAAGGATAATATACAACATGAGGTTCGCCTTTGGGAACCTGATTCATTGGAGAAGGCATTCAAGTTAGCAAGAAAATTGGAAAGCAAAATTATGGCAACCAGGAAGCCTACCACTCCCAGTTATAAAGATGGATGTGTTGTTGCCCCTAGCCTTCCACAACCTACAAGGTTGACACTACAACAATTGGAAGAAAAAAGAGCAAAAGGGCTTTGTTACAGTTGTGATATAAAATACACTAAAGGTCATAAGTGTGCTGAGAAGAAATTATTCTACATAGATTGTGAAGAGAAGGAAGAAAAGGAACAAGAAATTTCAAAAGAAGAGGATATACTCTAGGAACAAACCCTAGATAAAGAAGAAATGAATCCGACCATATCTTGTGATGCATTGGCTGGAATTACCACTCCTCAAACTATCAAGATAGAAGGACATATCAAGAAGAAAAAGGTAATAGTGTTGATTGATTGAGGAAGTACCCACAATTTTATTCATTGTAAGATAGCAAAAGAATTGAATTGCTTCTTATATCTAGCACCAGAGTGTCAAGTGATGGTTGCAAGTGGAGGAACCATAAATTGCTCTGGAAAGTACCATAATATCAAGATATCCATGGGAGAATATGTATTGAATAGCCCAATGCTTTCCATTCCAATGGGTGGTGCTGATGTTGTACTAGGAGTCCAATGGCTACAATCCTTGGGTACAATGGCTTTTAATTTTCAAGAACTTTTCATGAAATTTTTTGCGGAAGGAAAGGAAGTTGAATTAAGGGGTATTGCAGGGGAACTGGGAAAGATAATCAGCTCTAACGGTATGACAAAGCTTCTAAAGAAGGAACAACGAGGTGTAATTTCACAATTATGTTCACTAGGTGTTTCCACATCGAAATCACCTATTTCTCCAGATTCCAAAAAGACTTGGACAATCATTCCATGGTATTTGAGACTCCCAAAGGTCTCCCACCTATTCATGATCATGTCACGCTATTCATTTGATTCCGGGAAGTGTTCCTCCAAACATCAGGTCGTAAAGATATCCCTATGCCCAAAAGAGTGAAATTGAACATATGGTTGCAGAAATGCTAGAGGTTGGTATAATTCAACCTAGTCAAAGTTCTTTCTTTGCTCCAGTAGTATTAGTGCACAAGAAGGATGGATCTTGTCGCATGTGTCCAGATTATAGGGAGCTCAACAAGCTCACTATTAAAGATAAATTTCCCATTCTTGTCATTGATGAATTATTGGATGAATTGCATGGATCAATTTACTTCACCAAGTTGGATCTTCGTTTAGGATATCATCAAATCAGAATGAAGACTAAAGATATTCCGAAAACAACATTTAGAACTCATGAGGGTCATTATGAATTTTTGGTCATGCCTTTTGGCCTTACCAATGCACCTTTTACATTTCAAGGTTTGATGAATTCCATTTTCAAACCCTTCCTTAGAAAATTTGTGTTAGTTTTTTTTGATGATATACTAATCCACAACAAGTCTTGGAAGGATCATGTCAGGGTGTTCAAACTATTGAAGGAGAAATAATTATATGCAAAAAGCTCCAAATGTTTCTTTGGAGTACAAGAGGTGGAATATCTGGGTCATATTGTATCTCATGAAGGTGTTAAGGTAGACCCTAGCAAAATTAAAGCCATTAAGGAATGGAAAATCCCCACATCCATAAAGCATCTGCGAGGATTTCTCGGATTGACAGGGTATTATCGCAAGTTTGTTAAGAATTATGGGAGAATAGCAGCACCTCTAACAACATTATTGAAGAAAGATGCATTTTCATGGACTCTTAAAGAAACAAATGCCTTCGAACATCTTAAAGAGGCAATGTGCCAAGCACTGGTCTTAGCTACACTAGAATTCACAAAACCATTTATTGTGGAATGTGATGCTTCAAGAAATGGAATTGTCGCTGTTTTAATGCAAGATGAAAGACCCATTGATTTCGAAAGTCATCCAATCAAGGGAAAGTATTTACACAAAGCTATTTATGAGAAGAAAATTTTGGCAATACTACATGCACTTAAGAAATGGCGACCCTACCTAATGGGAAGGCACTTCAAGGTAAAAACGGATCATGATAGTCTTAAATACTTTTTAGAACAAAGATTATCCTCTGAAGAGCAACAAAATTGGGTCACAAAGATGTTGGGTTATGAATTTGAAATCATCTACAAAAAAGGGAAGAAAAATGTTGTGGCAGATGCACTCTCAAGAAAGGATGAGGATGTGGAAGCATTATTGTGTGCCATTTATATTATCCAACTAGATTGGATAAATGAAGCAAGGGAGGAATGGAAGAATGACGAAGAAGTGTGGGCACTTATTCGAAAGTTACAACAATATTCCAGTACATCTGATACATTTAGCTAGAAAAATGATTTGTTATGGTACAAATATCACTTATACCTCTGTAAGAATTCCCAACTCAAACAAAAGATTCTTATAGAATTGCACACTTCTCCCTTAGGAGGGCACTCAGGATTTTTAAAAGCTTACCACAGGGTTAAGAATTTTTTTTTTTGGGATGGTCTTAAATTGGATATTCAAAAGTTTTTGGCAGAATGTTTGGTTTGCAAAAAAAATAAAGTTGAAACAATTAAGACCCCAGGTCTATTACAACCTTTATCCATTCCAAGCCAACATTGGGAGGAGGTTTCAATGGATTTTATCGCAGGTTTACCCAAGTCTGAAGGAAAGAGTGTCATCATGGTGGTAGCTGACAGACTTACCAAGTATGCACACTTTTGTGCATTATCACATCCATTTAAAGCCAGTACAATTTCTACTGCATTTATGGAAACAATTCAAAAGTTACATGGAAACCCAAAGATTATTGTAAGTGACAGAGATCCCATTTTCACTGGAAATTTTTGGATAGAATTATTTTCTTGTCTTGGTACTCAGTTAGCTCATAGCTCATCTTATCATCCTCAATCTAATGGACAAACTGAGATAGTAAACAAATGTTTGGAAGGATATCTTCGTTGCTTTGTATATGATAAATAGACACAATGGGTCAAATGGTTTCCTCTAGCTGAATGGTGGTATAACACTTCCTTCCATATTGCAACAAAAATGACCCCATTTATGGCACTTTATGGATATCATCCACCATCCATCACATCATATTTAAGAGAAAATTCTAAGGTTCAAGTAGTGGAACATCACATCGAGCATCAACAAGTTCTCCAACTCTTAAAGGATAATCTCACTTTGGCGCAGAATAGAATGAAACAACAAGCATATCAGCATCGTAGTGAAAGAAGTTTTGATGTAGGTGACTGGGTATTCCTATGGTTACAACCATATAAACAAATGTCCCTCAAGCAAGCTAAGATGGATAATAAATTATCACCAAAGTATTATGGTTTGTACAAGGTATTGCAAAAGATTGGTAATATGGCATACAAATTGGAGCTTCCTGTAGCTTCCCGAGTGCACCCAGTTTTCCATGTTTCATGTTTAAAGAAGGTTATAAGCAACAAGCCTCCAATTCAAACAATATTGCCAGAACTTGATGTGGAAGGAAAAATTATATTGGAACCGGAAGCAGTCACAGAAACAAGAACTCGACAGCTACGAAATCGATCAATTTCGAAGTATCTCATCAAGTGGAAGAACTTATCTGCTGAACATTCCACATGGAAGGATGAGAATTTTATACAGAAGCATCCAGAACTACTCAAGCATTGAGGACAACACTTTTTTGAAGGAGAGGGGCATGTTAGGTCCCTATAATACTAGTGATTCCCCCATTACTATTGTCGTTGTATCCCTTATTAATATTGTTGTGCCCCTATTGTCCCCATATTGTTATTATTGTGCCCCATAAAATCCCTCTATTGTTATTTTTGTGCCTTTATATTATTATTGCTAGGTCGGCTTGGTTATATTGTGACCCCTTAGACTCCTATATATAGAAAGGAGGTTTTGTCATTTGAATCATCCAAGAATTGTTCATTTGTGTAATGTAAAGGAGGTTTCCCCCTCGAAGAGGCTGAATTATAAGGCATTGATCTATCTTCTCCATCTTTTTGTGAGCTGGTTTCATAACACCTTGTTCAAGTTGGTATCAAAGGTCAAATTATTCCATGTAAAGGTGAGACTGATGCTTTGAAATTAAATCATTGGTTGTATTAGTTATAATTTTATTTTAGTGTTCATCACATATATGAAGGAAACAAATCTTTCTCCCATTTGAAGCTAGAATGGCATGCCCTGACTTGGTGAGAAATCCATACGAAAACCTTGAGGCTAGAGGGGAATTATTTAGTAAGTGGGAGTATTCCAAAATTTTAATAAAGTCCTAGTTATATCCTATAAGGGATGTATAGGACAAGTGGATCCAATGGCATTACTTAGGCAAAGAAAGAGGTAGTTTGTACAAGGATACACCATGAAATTCAGGAAGATAGAAATAATGTTTGGTATCTCTCCCTAGAACCTACCTATAATGATCAAGTATATAGGGGATATAAACTATGATTTATAGAAGCAAATGATGATGTTCAAATGTAGAAAAATAAATGAGGCTTATGTACAGACACAATACTAGGAAAACATAAGCCATAATAAAGGGAAATCAAGTGGGTTGAAGTAGTAGGAACACTGGGAATCTTCCAAAGAAGGGAATGAGAATTCAAAAGGTGGAAAGTACGAAAAGACAAAAACCACAACACACCAGTGGAAATATCTCAACAACCACTGCAACCACTATAACATTGATGGTCATTCAAAAGATACGTGCTAGAAACTACATCTACCACTCAAGTTGAAGAACCAGAAAAAGGATGGGAAGAAGAAAAATATCATGGCCACAAATTCAAATAATCATGTGGAAAGCATCTTATACATGGATGAGAAGATTATTTATGCATTAGTGTAGAAGGGGTTGAGAGTAACCTTCAACAGCAGGAAGAGAAGGAGATGGCCAAACACTTCCATATAAAGGTATAGGTCAAGAAGATCAAAATTAATGCTTTGTTTGACTCAGGATCAAAAGTGAATCTCATTATAGTCATCAATAAACTAGGATTGGAACTTTGTGATCATCCAATCCCATAGTCATTGGGGTGGGTAAATAAGTATGTTGAAATAAAGGTAACCAAATAATGCAAAATTATATTTCCTATTAGTGCTTATCTTGTCAATGTAGTAGAACTATATGTAGTTCTACGTTATGTATGTGGATTGGTGTTTGGAAGTCCCTATATGTACATGAGAGATGCAATATTCATGAGGAGATCCAACTGGTATCATCTCATCAAGGATGGAAAATCCATTTCCATCAATGTGCATGAGGGAAAATCCAAAATTTTGTTGGTAGGTACTAACCAGGCAAAGAAACTAATCATTTCTAACAATGAGTATGTTTTACTATTTTTAAGAGAAAATAAATTTGTAGAAGATTGAGTGAGAGTAAATTCATCCCTAAAGGAGTGCACTAAGTGTTTATTTTTGAGTAGCTTGGGAGGTACTCAAATCCCTAGGGTTCAGGGTTTGGAGGGAAAAGTGCCACAAGAGGCACTTGTGGGTTTAGAACCCAAGGTTGGGGTTTTGCACCCATCGTGATTTGGGCCAAAACCATGAGCACATTTTTATATATGATGGATAAGGATGATATATTTCATCGAGATGAATATGATGCAATGAAAATCATCTGATTCCGAGTTGTAGAAATGGAGTTATGAATTTTTTAAGTTAATATATGTGGTTGTGGATTAATTTGGGAAAAAAGAGCAGGTTGGCTTGTGTCCAAATTAGACTTGCTGACACCACATGTAGATCTCATGTTTGTATATAAATATGTGGTGTGTGTGGATCATTTCAATAAATCCAAGTGAGCAACACAAAGACAACAAGCAACTCGTGGAGGAGGAGAATAACAATTTTGAGGGTTCCGCAAAATAGAGGCTACTTCAAAAAAGGAGAGGGAACATTAGGGTCACCCTTGTGACTATTTTAGAGTATGAGGTACCTTACGGCAAGGATGCAAAGGAAAGGAGCTCGGGTTAGCTCCTTGGTAACTGTTTGAAGGGGAAACAAGGTCTGTTGTAAGACCACACCAAAAGAAGATTGTTCTGGGCAATAAAACCGAGGAGGCTCCTCCCTAAAATACCTTGAGAAAGGGAAATTACTAAGATGATTAGGCTGCAGGCCTGTAGGTGTTGATATGAGGGTCAAACAACCCTAAACAGGGAGTTATAGGTGCCTCCTCAAACAATGAGGTCACTAATATTGTGAAGGGAAGAATACTGCATAAGTTAAGGTGAGTTTTGGTATGTTTGGTGGGTTGATGTAGGCTACAGGAGAAGACCTAACTAGTGACTAGAACTTTGCTCATGAAAAAAAGTATAGAGGTATGTGATATCCATTAGTGACTTACGTTGGATCCATGATTTTGGATGAGTTTTGGATATGATTTATTGAAGCCTATGGGGGAAAATTAGAAACATTGATTTGGTGATCAGAAGTATTTTTAGGAGCAGATCCTACAATGGAGTGTTGGGAACAATTGGTTTCATGGAGGGAAGCATGTTGGCTATCCATAGTATCCCTAGACTAGAAGCCTTGAAGTGACGAAGATAGTTAAAGGTTGGGTGAAGTTTGGTGCCTAATGTGCAACACTTTGATGAACAAAAATGACTAATAGATTGGCGGGTTGGAGCTCAGGAATTGGCCAACCTAGAAAGAAATATTGGATCAACCCATTTTCATTGTAGAAGATGTGACTTGCAGCATTGATAAGAGGAAACCCTCTTGGAGTCTCTATAATTTTTCCTTTGAAGGTCTAAGGGGCATCTAGAGAGTAGTACAAAAGTGAGGGAATGACAGGACAACATACAACATAGAATTTTCAGTGTGATTTTCATTGTATCTTATATTCCATAGACTGTTGTATTATTTAGATTGGTTTAATATAACGAAGATTAGGTTGTACATTATTGTACAATATTTTTTTAAAAACTGTGTATACTTGTGCATATGTGATTTACTGCTTTATATTTTATGTTGTGCAAAGTAGTTCTTGTTGAGATTCTTGGTTTGGTAGCATCAAAGATTCTATCATAGACCCAAGATTGTGGAAATTCAACATGGTAGAAGAGCATGTCTGAGATACTTTGGAAGTCAGTGAATCAGAGTTATGCACAATGAAGTACAACTTAAGAGGGATTTGGTCACATTGTAGGTGACAATGTCAAGGTTGCAGGTTGGTATCCAGTTTGAGGAAAGGTTGGAGGGGTTGTCCAAATATAGTCCATGGAAGGAAAGGATCAAGTTGGTCTTGTAGGTCAACAAGATCTAAGAGTTAATTGAGAAAGCCATAAAGAAGCCAACTGACCCAAAGGAGCTAGAAGTGTATGAGGATTTGGATATGAGGGAAAGATTGACCGTCCTTGATGGTGTGAAGGATCCTCTAATACCTCATTTGTCTTAGAAGAACACTGCACATGAGATGTGAATGGCTCTTCAGAACTTGTTCCAGAATAAGAATGAGAACTGTGCATTGGTATTGGAGGATAAGTTGAAGTCCACCAAGATGATTCAGGGTGAAGGAGTGACTTCGTATCTGATGAGATTGTCTCAAGTCAAAGATGAGATTGCTTCCATTGGTGTGACTATTTCAGAGAATGATATGGTGAGGATCACCTTGAAAGGGTTCACTCATGAATGTAAGCCCTTCATCAAAGGGATTGTTGCCAGAGAAAAATTTCTAGATTGGAATAGGCTGTGGAACAAATTCATTCAGGAATAATTATGAGATGAGGATCTTCATTAGAAGAAGATGGCTTCAGAGGATGACATGGCACTTCCAACACGAATGAAGGGTAAGCCGAAGAAGGACTTGAGTAAAGTCAAGTGTTTCAAATTTGGTGAGATGGGTCATTTTTCATCGAGATTTCCGATGAAGAAGAATGGAGATGACAAGAAGAAGAAAGGAAATTAGGTCGTTGTTGTTTCCACTTCTGCTGAGATCTAGGAGTTGTGCCATTCAGGATGGAGATAGGATAAGTGATGTGATATAGGATGTACTGTTTGTACCAGGACTGAGATATAACGTGATATCTTTCTTGATGATCGAGAAAAATGGGATTGAGGTCTTGTTCCAGGATGGGAAGGAAAGACTCAGACCTAGAGGCTCTAGCTCCGATGATATTGTGCTTGGAGTTAAAGTGTATGGTTTATACAGGCTGATGGGAAAACTTATGGATCATGGGAAGATGTAGGTGGAGTAGGTGCAAGTTCCAGAGAAGAAGTTGCAAGTACAGGCTTCAGAGGAGTAGGTACATGTTCTCGAGAAGAAGTTACATATTTTAGATGCTCAGAGGGAGTCAAGTTGTAGTGGGAGCTTGTAGATTCAGAGGGAGAATTTGCAACTCAAGAAGAGCGCGTGGTCAGTGGGGAGCAAGGGTGCTCTTACATCTACCAAGAATGAATCGTGGAGAGAGTCGAAGACATTACAAGAGAAGAAGAAGAGTCAGGATGCTTCCAGTGATAGTGACACTTCCAATAGAAGCGTAGTTCATGCAACACGGAATGCTATATTAGTGAGTGCCAAGAGTTTGGTGAGTGTTGTGAGTATTGATGATGATGATGAGTTAATTCCTAGTCTTGGAACTATCTCCATTACTAAGAGGGTCATGGGGTCTTGATTTTTGAGTAGGTTGGGAGGTACTTCAAGCCCTAGCATTCATGGTTTGGAGGGAAAAGCGCTAAAAAAGTCACTTGTGGGCTTAGAACCCAAGGTTGGGGTTTTTCACCCATCGTGATTTGGGCCACAATGATGAGAACATTTAGACATGTGATGGATGAGGATGATAGCTCTCGTCGAGACGAATCCAACGCAATGAAAATCATCCGATTCTGAGTTGTAGAAATGGAGTTATGAATTTTTGAAGTTAATATATATGGTCATGGATTAATTTGGTAGAAAAGAGTAGGTTGGATTGTGTCCAAATTAGACTTGTTGAAACCACAAGTAGCTGTCATGTTTGTGTATAAATATGAGGTGTGTGAGGATCATTTCAATACATCCAAGTGAGGAATACAAGGAAAAAAAGCAACTCGTAGAGGAGGAGAATAACATTTTTGTGGGGGCTAGAGAATAGAGGCTACTTGAATAAAGGGGAGGGGAGGTTAGGGTCACTCTTGTGTATATTTTAGAGTTTGAGGTACCTTTCTACAAGGATGAAAATAAAAGGAGCTTGGGTTAGCTCCTTGGTGAATGTTTGAAGGGGAAGCAAGGTCTGTTGGAAGCCTGCACCAAAAGAAGACAATTCTGGGCAAGAAAACCGAGGAGGATCCTCCCTAAAATAGGATGAGAAAGGGATTTGCTGAGATGATTAGGCCATAAGCCTGTAGGTGTTGATTTTATGGTCAAACAACCCTGAATAGGGAGTTGTAGGTGCCTGCTCAAACAACGAGGTCATTAATCTTGTGAAGGGAGGAAGAATGCATAAGTTAAGGTGAGTTTTGGTATGTATGGTGGGCTATTGTAGGATATTGGAGAAGCCCTAACCAATCAATAGAATATTCTCATGAAAAACAATACAAAGGTATGTGTTTTCTCCATTAGTGACTTGTGTTGGATCTGTGGTTTTGGATGAGTTTTAGATTTGAGTTATTGAAGCATGTGGGAGCCAATTTGAAGGATTGATTTGGTGATCCAAAGTCTAATGAGCCTCATCATTGGGTAACTATATGGAACTTAATACACCTCCTAGATTATTCAAATCAACTCTTCTCACAATTTATTACATATTTTTATTGTATTTTTCTTAATGATGAGTCAAAGTGAGATATTATGCCTAGTGGACTAATGTGCATTGATTGCAGGTTTTTGAGAGAAAATCATGGAAATTTTGGCTAATTAAGGGCTGAGAATTGAATGAGACAAGGAGGAGATATTGTAGGAGGTATATCCTCCTCATTTTCTCCTCACTCATTTGAATATTCCTCCATCAATCACACTAGCTTGGAGTACAAGTAGCCAAGTCATGGAGATCAAAAGGCAGCCGAGCAAGTGACAGTTAAAGAGCTAGTTTATCTCGAGTTTGGGAGTTGAGCCTCCCTAGATTTAAGGAAGTCATTAGAGACTTCAGTTGTATAAATAAAGAGGCCTAGAGCCTCATTAGGATTCGAATTTTTGCTGTAAAAACACTAGTCATTTTCGAGTTCAAGACTTGTGGAAGACATTGTTATGTAATTTTCTATTTTGATAATGAGAATGAGCATTTCCTTGATCCAGCACTGAGTTGACTCAGAGGGCTGAAGCTCTTGGGTTAGGGCCCAACCCTAGCAGAAAAGGCTCCTCTTCTTGTATTTTTATGTTTAGTTGATTTCATAGTTGAATTGTCTTTAGAATTATTTCATTGCAAGTAGTTGTAGATTTGATTAGTTTGCTTCCATTTGTGCTTTACCTCAGCAGTAGCTTAGAAAAGATAAAGGAACATCCAAAATTTTTTAGTTGGTGGCTTTGACCTCACTTCTTCCTTCAAGGATCATGGTTTGAGGAAAGAACTCTTATGCAGCCCCAAAAAGTCAAAATTCTACTTTCTCATGAAATTTAGGGTTTTCTATACTTAGTCCAGCATTTGATCAGTTTGCAAGAGTAGGATTTAGTTATCATTTCTTCTATCTTCAGTCTTACATTAGATCTCATTAATGTTTCATATTATTTTGCAAGGTTTTTTCATGCATGAAATAGGCTGCTAGCTCATGAAATTCTATTTTCCTTAGTTAATTGAAATCCTTCTTGTTTACATGATTTATGGGTAAATGTCAATGGTTGATGCAGTGCAGGATTTTCAGCAGTACGTATAGATTTCATGATCAGAAACCTCATCCCAACTTCATCCATCCATGATCATTCCTTTCTTTCACTAAAACCCTCACCAATCTCATCATTTCACAAGAATACTTCTCCAAGCTTGTTGAGAAAAACCAGCCATCTCCCAACTCTATTTTTTATTTCTAAAGTGGTCCTAGGCACTCCCTTTCCTCATTCCATCCACCAACCACCTTCCCTAAGCCTTCTATCACCTTCAAAATCCCTCCTTTTCCTCTCAGTTGTATCCTGTAGAAATACAGAGGATCCTGTAGGTTTTCAGGACATCTTGTAGAACGTAGTCGGGCATCCTGTAGGTTGACCTCTAGTGGCCTATTTTGAGGCAGAATGGTGGGAAAAGCCCCTAGGAAGCTAGAAAAGGACCCGTAATTGTCTCCCAAGCCTTCTAACCATTCACCATCATCCTTAAGCCACCTGCCACATCAAAAAAATAAGTTAGCTTTCACACTAAAAAATACAAAAAGAAGAACAAAGTTATTTTATTCATTTACATGCACAACAGTAGAATGCTTGATGCTTCCATTTGCATGCCTAGGATAGTAGGATTGAATACATGTTAACATAGCATTATTTTGAAGTGAAGCCTCTTAGCAGTTAGTTAGAAAATGGTGTGTTTAAGCATTTGATTTCAGTATCTTTCCTTACTGCAGTAGACAAGCTTTCTCTTAGTTTATATTTCTCTTTTCCTCATTGGTAATCAATCTTCTTATGAATCTATAGAAGCTTGGTTTGAAAAACCTTAGTGGTCTATCGCTAGCTTGGCAATGACAAAGCGCAGACCCATCACATTTACTTGTGTATACAACATTGTCACCTCCAAGTTTGTAAGAGCCCCGAATTGATAAAGTAAAGTTGGTAGCCACAGGAGTTGCAACATTCTTGCTACAATTGTTGTGCTCATCACTTTTTGCCGCAATTTCCTAGGAGGTGTCTGAGTAATATGTGTTTACTACTTTCTTTATTCCATTTCTTATCTTTGACATTATGCTATTAACTTCATTTATGCAAAAGTAATTTAGTTTTATTTCCTTTCCATTATGCATTCTTTGCTTTCTTTCCCATTCTGCAAGTGATATTTCATTCAAGCAATTAGTTTTCATCTAGGAAGTTAGTTTTCATTCAGTTTGTGATTTCAATTATGAAATTATTTTCAAATCTTGAAAAATCACAAAGAAAAAAAAAAAACTTCTTTCATGGCTCGTAGGAATAGGGATAACTTAGGGAAATTTCTGCCAAATACCCCCACTGCTTCCAACAACCAACCTTCCCTCTTCTTCGGTGGCTGTGAATTGGAGGAACCCTTAGGTGAAAAACTAGAAATATTTGAAAATCCTATAGGGGGAGAAGAAGAAGAACCCATTCCAACTGACTCAATGGTTGAAAATAGAAATGATAGAGGAAATAGAGAAAGAGTTGAGAGTGCCTTTTCTATCAGAGAAACTAATGGGGATACCAAGATGAAGAATATAAGCCCCTCTGCTCTTCCTCATTTCCATGGCCTGACCTCAAAAGATCCAGGAACTTTCTTGTTTGAGATGCAGTCATATACAGAACCTATGATTACACCAATAATGAGCAAAAGTTGAAACTATTCCCATCCACTCTCAAGGATGCAGCTTTGCGCTGGTTCATGGGTTTACCTGGGGATGACATCACAACTTGGGTTTGGATGCAACAAGCCTTCAACAACAAGTATCGAGACTAATATAGGTACAAAGACACTAAAGAATAAATTTTTAGGATGACCTTAGGGCATGATGAATCCCTAGAGGATTATGAAGACAGATTTCAGCTTAGCTACAAAAGGGCTAGGTGCACACTTGATCCTGAGTTGCTGAAGCTAGTCCTGCTTAGAGGGGCAAGGGAAGTTCATCTGGATACCCTAAACTTGCTAGCAGGAGGGGACATCTACCAGCTACCCTATGAAGATATCAAGGCTGTTTTAGGAACCATTCTAGGGCAGCTAGGAAAAAGGGTAGGGGTAGTCAACCAATGGCCAGTCCATCCTCTTCCACTACATCCATTAAGGGTGAAATTGGAAACATTCTAGAAGATTTCAAGAGTGAGATGCTGCAAACCCTTGCCCTACAGATGGACACTATGCACATTAAGAGAAAACATGAGGAACAAGAGAGAGCCTTAGCCATTTTCTTCCCTAAATGAATAAGGAGGCACCCTAGGAATGAATTTCCATTGAATTTGATTGAAGTCTACTCTATTTGTGACGAAAACCACTCCAAAGACAAGTACCCTTCTCTACCTAGACTAAAAGTTGTGTATCATGGAGTTGAAGGGGTGACTGAACAGCTCTGCTACATAAATCAAAGGAGACCACATGGGCCTTTACCATACCAGTAGGGCATGCAAGGGTCATCCCATGCCTATTACAACCCCAACTAGACCACATCCATTCCCTCTTACCCCCCCTACTCATCCTTCCTGGTCTACACCTCCTCCTTGGTCCTTTGCATGTCAGTATCATTCCTAGCCAACCAGCCAGTCATTTCAACAATATGCTTAGCCACAGCCTCAGTGGAATGCACTGCCCTAGGGTGGAGGATCCCATACAAAAATGCTCTGACTTTATTGCCTTCACCACCTACTCAACCACAACTTTTACACCCTGCTCCACCTAAACAACCCTAGATGCCTGCCCAACCAAAATACGAATCCAAACAACCGACATGCATAGCAAGTATACAATGGAGAGACATCCTATCCTGCTTATGCTATGGAGATTCAAAAAATCAACCTGAGATCTGGGAGAATACTCACAGACAACCAACCTCTACCTCCACCTAGGGAGAGTGAGGAAGAAAGAGAGGAAAGCATGCCTAGAGTAAATCCACCACCCTTTCCTGGGAGATTAACTCAACCAATCCAACCTACCCCAGAAGAGACTGAACTTATCGGAGAATTTAAAAATCTGTGTGTAAAAATTCCACTTCTCCAAGCCATAAAGGATGTACCTATTTACAACAAGTTGATTAAGGAGAAGTGCTTCAAACATTAAAGGAGGTGAAAAAGAGACACCCCTACCATTAATGTCATTGGATAGTTATCTGACTTAATGCTAGGGTAGGTAATTTGCCCAAAGTATTTAGACCCTAGAAGCCCTGTAGTAGATGTGCACATCAATGGCACCATTGTCCCACACATTTTGATTGATCTTGGGGCTGCCATTAATGCGATGACTAAGGACACCATGCTCAAGCTCAATCTCCAGGGTTCATTGAGAAATACCACAACGATATTGCAACTTGTAGACCATTCCACAGTGACCCCTGAGGGGATTGTGGAGGATGTGATGGTCTCCATTGAATCTTGGGAATACCCTAAAGAATTCCTAATTCTCCAGCCTAAGGCCAAGCTTATTCATTACCCCTGGTTAGCCACTATCGATGCCTACATCAGTTGCAGGGTTGGAAATATGATTATAAAAAATGGACATATGTCCAAGCAGTTAGTCTTGTACCCTCCTGCTCAACCATCTCTAGAACATGAATTACCTTTGTGGCTAGAAGAGGAGGAAGAAGATGAAGTTTATTCATCCCAAATCTATACCTTAGAAACAACCATGGGAGGAGGACAACTAGATGAAGATGATTTGATTGAACACATAATCCAAAGTCCAACCCCCAACACATTGTCCTTAGAGGAAGTAGTAAAGGAAAACCATAACAATCATTAGATTGATTTATGCTTAGCTGATTCAAACCATACCCATGTCAAAACCATAGAATTTGGCCCTAAGAGAACTTTGAAAATCAACCCATCTCTTTCTGTACACCAAGAAGAAAAGTTGTGCAACATGCTAAAGGAACATCTGGATGCCTTTTCTTGGAGTTACAAGGAAATCAAGGGAGTGCACCCTTCGATGTGTACTCACCAAATTTATATCAAAGAAGGTTGCAAACTAGTCCGACAACCCTAAAAGAGAATGAATCCATCTCTCAAGGATATATTCAAAGAAGAACTGCAAAAGTTGCTAGATGCAGGATTCATTTACCCTATCTCAAATAGTGAGTGGGTCTCTCCTTTGGTGTTGGTTCCAAAGAAAAATGGGAAGTGGAGAATTTTTGTTGATTACAGAGATTTAAACAAAGCACCAAAGAAGGACCATTTCCCTCTACATTTCATTGACCAAGTGCTAGATGGCCTGGTAGGGAAAGCGTTTTTCTCTTTCCTAGATGGGTTGAGCGGGTATAATCAAATCTAGATCAGCCCAGAAGACCAAGGTAAAACCACCTTCACTTGTCCTTGTGGTACTTTCACCTACAGGTTCCTTTATTTTGGCCTATGTAATGCCCCTGCCACTTTCCATAGAGAAGTCCTGAGTATATTTTTCGAGCTAGTCCATGGTGTAGTAGAAATTTATATGGATGATTTTACACCCTATGGGTGTGATTTCCAGGAGGCTTTGTCTAACTTAGGTAAGGTGCTGAACAAATGCATTGAAATGAACTAGTCCGTTAGTCCGGAAAAATGTGATTTCTTGATGACTGCAGGGACTGTTCTAGGTCATTCAATATCCCAACAAGGACTGCAGGTGGACCCAAACAAAATATCTATCATCCAAAGGTTCCCATCACCGCAAAACTGAGAGATGTCAGAAGTTTTCTAGGTTTAGCTGGATACTATTGGAGGTTTATAAAAGACTTCAACAAGTTAGCTTCTCCTTTATTTGGGTTGTTGGCGAAAGACTCTGAGTTTGTATGGTCAAAAAGCTGTCAAGAGGCCTTGGACACCCTAAAGGACAAGTTGACCACTACACCTATACTTCGAGGCCCAAATTGGATCCTTCATTTTCATATACATGCTGATGCCTCACATAAAGCCATAGGAGCAGCTCTAGGCCAGATAGATGAAAAATTTCCTTATGCCATTTACTTTATCAATAATAGTCTATCAAAGGCTGAACTAGACTACGAAGTGACTGAAAAGGAGCTCTTAGCTGTTGTACATTCATTGAACAAATTTAGGCATTACATTACAGGTTACCAAACATTTATACATACTGACCATGCTACAATTAAATATTTGATCAATAAACCTGATGTGAATGCCCAAATTATTAGATGGTTACATTTATTACAACATTTTGATCTAACTATTATTGATAAGCTTGGCAAGGAAATGTTGTTGCAGATTTTTTTTATCCATGTTAACTTTGCCTGCAGGGAAGGAAGGAATGGTTGATGATTAGTTACCGGATGAACACTTATTTTCCATTTTAGTTCACTCTCCATGGTTTGCTGACATAGCAAACTATTTGTGTCTACATAGTTCCCACTGAATTTGTCCTCCAAAGAGAAAACCAAGATTGTGAGGAAGAGCACCCCATTCACTTGGATTGGGGAAACCTCTTCAAATTAGGCTTAGATCAAATTTTGAGAAGATGTGTCAGGGAGGAGGAAATATTTGACATCCTTCTGACCTGTCATGATGGGCCTTGTGGAGGTCACTTTGTATCCAAGAGGACAACATTCAAGATGTTACAGGCTGGTTATTATTGGCCCACTCTTCATTAGGATGTGAGAAGGTATACTAGTCAATGTGATTGGTGCCAAAGGATGGGAAAGCCTACTCCAAGGGATGAAATGCCTCTGCAACCTCAAGTGACTTTCGAGCCATTTGACAAGTGGGGCATGGATTTCATTGGATCTATTGACCCTCCATCCAAGCAAAAGCAGTACATCATTGTGTGCACCAACCATTTAACCAAGTGGGCTAAAACCAAGTTAATAAAGGTAGCAACAGAGGAGAAGGTGGCTGTGTTTATAAGGGAAATGTATTTTACAAGTTTGGGTACCTTAGAGAACTAGTCATTAATCAAAGCGACCAATTTACATCCAACATGATTGAAGACTTGTTAAGCCAACACAAGATCAATAGAACATCCACTCCTTATCACCCACAAGCTAATGGACAAGTGGAGGTGACCAATAGAGCGTTGCAGTAAAAAATATTGGGCAGATAGATTAGTTGAGGCCACCTGGGCCTACAATACCACCTGGAAGACCACCACTGGATTCACATCCTATGAGTCGGTATATGGGAAGAATGCCTTGTTGTCCATTGAATTTGAGTACAATACATTGAGGATGGCAGCCCAACTTGATGTAGATCTCAGTAGTGCACAAAAAGAGAGATTGTTCTAGCTACATGGGTTAGATGAGTTTAGAATGCAGGCCCTCCTGCACACAAAGGTGACTAAAATTCAGAGGAAGGTTTGGCATGACAAGAACATGAAGGACAAACAATTTCATTAAGGTGATTGGGATTTTTTATATGGTTCCAGATATAAAGATTTTAAGTGCAAGTTAAGGAATAGATGGTTAGGGCCTTGTGTCATAGAGAAATGTCATGATAATGGTTCAGTGCAGATTAGAACCATTGATGCAGAGGCCATTCCTTTACTTTTTAATGGGCACAGATTGAAGGCTTACAAGAAGCCATTGTCAAAGAAAGAATTCATTGATGGTATCAATGAGACAGTGATGGTGGTGGAACAAGTCTAAGTTTCTACCTCATCAAGTGATTGAAAAAATAATAATAATAATAATAATAATAATAATAATAAAATAAAATAAAATAAAAATAAGGAGACTCAGGTTAAAACCTCCATGAGGCACTCGAGTCCCACTGTTGGGTTGAAAACCTATTGAGGAAAAAAAAGAAGGAGAAATAAAAAGATCTCTATGTGAAAACCTCTTTTGAGGTGCCCAGGGCAAGCATCTAGGATGAAAACCTCTTGGAGGCAAACTAGTTGCTTTCAAAAAGAAAACAAAACAAAAAAAATAATAAAAATAAAAAAAAGAGAAAAGAAAAATTTGAAAATATTGTTTGTAGGCTAGCAAGAGGAGGATTAGAGCAACAAGAAAGGATCAAAAGGGACCTGTACAATTATGTTTTCATTTCTCCATTCCACCTCCTTCATCATTCCATCATTCCCTTCATTTTCCTTACTCATTTAACTCAGTTTGCAAGGGTTCTGTGATTTCTACAAGATTCTTTGTAAACCTATAGGATTCCCTGAAAACCTACAGGATGATCCTATAGGAATTACAGTGGCTTGGGAATCCCAAAGGAAGTAACCCTAGAGCAAGGGGATGACCTTCCCATGTCAAAAAAAATAAAAAAAAAAATCTATTTCACCATCTCATCACCATACCTCTCTCCACCATGATCACCCCTACATTCATAGAAAAAAGTTAGTTTCAAAAAAATTACAGTTTTCAAAGAAAAAACACAGAGAAAAGAGGATGAATATAGAGAACAAGGGGACAACACTTGAAGGTTATATCTACCATTCAAAAATCCATAGACCCATTCTCTACCCATTCCAACCATCCTCATGCTCTAGGAGTGAAAAATGATTAATTTTTTTGAGGGAGAAGCAGCTACAGGACATCCTATAGGAAATCTTGTAGCAGCCTATCCCACAAAACAAAAAATCACAAGTTGCAGTTAGCTTCAAGCATGGAGATCCAGAGGTCAAAGAAGCTCTTCCAAAGCTTAACAACAACATCAGGATCATCAACATCACCACCAAGTACTTGCACATCAAAGAAAAGCATCAGAGGACAATAAAAAAAGGAGAAAAGCACATGCAACAAATACACAACAAGGACTTCACTCTTCAACAAACAACATCAAGGCATCATTACCATAGATATGTATCTTGCTTCGACTCTCTCATTAGCATAACATGCTCAAACATGTAAAAGCTGTGAAAGAGTTGGTTTATAAGAGAAAGGTGGCCAATTAACTTGGCCACCTTAGCTCAGTCAACGAAGAGAAGATAGTTAGTCCTTACACACGTGGCATCAATCAAGTCAAGGAAAAGGAGAGATGAGGTCGAAAGTGGTTAAGCTATGGATGCCCAAAGTGGTAGTTTATTACAAGGTGATGAGAATGATGATGTGGTAGTGGGACCAACGGTCCAAAAATGGATACTCGTACCTCGGATGCCAGCACGCCACCCCACTCGAATCACCCATATGAAGAAATAAATGTTGATCCCCATGCATAAAGGCATTCACATTCTTGAGGCTACACACTAGAAAACTTGCTTTTGGTGCTCAAGCAGTCTACAGGAAAGGAAGCATCATTTTTTTCCTGTGGAGGAGCACCTACAAGATCCTACAGGATCCTATAGGGTCATACAGGAGATCCTATAGGATATAGAATAACACTTATCCTGGATTGGCAGTGAGCCATTTTAAAAGGGAAAAAGGAGGTTGGCTTCATCAAGCAATGATAAGGAGATAGGATCTATAC
Source organism: Pinus tabuliformis (assembly GCA_031772625.1). Lineage (NCBI taxonomy): Eukaryota > Viridiplantae > Streptophyta > Pinopsida > Pinales > Pinaceae > Pinus > Pinus tabuliformis. Next base: position 245,383,083 of record CM062808.1, on the reverse strand, counting down.
TTTCCCACATTTTCCAAGTGAAAAGAATATAGGAAAGCCTTCTAGTTCATTGAAAAATATTGCAGTCTAGGGGAATTGTATACACAGAATTTTCATTTAAAATTCCTCATTCATTAAACAAAAAATCACAGGTTGCAGTTAGCTTCAAGCATGGAGATCTAGAGGTCAAAGAAGCTCTTCCAAAGCTTAACAACAACATCAAGATCATCAGCATCACCACCAAGTACTTGCACATCAAAGAAAAGCATCAGAGGACAATAAAAAAAAAGAGAAAATCACATGCAAAAAATACACAACAAGGACTTCACTCTTCAACAAACAACATCAAGGCATCATTACCATAGGTATGTATCTCGCTTCCACTCTCTTATTAGCATAATATGATCAAACATGTAAAATTTGTGAAAGAGTTGGTTTATAAGAGAAAGGTGGCCAGTTAAATTGGCCACCTTTGCTCAGTCAATGAAGAGAATATAGTTAGTCCTTACACACATGGCAGCAGTCAAGTCAAGGAAAAGGAGAGATCAGGTCAAAAGTGGTTAAGCTACAGATGCCCAAAGTGGGAGTTGATTACAAGGTGAGGAGAATGATGATGTGGTAGTGGGATCAACGGTCCAAAAATGGATACTCGTACCTCAGATGCCAGCACACCACCCCACTCAAATCACCCATATGAGGAAATAAACGTTGATCCCCATGCATAAAGGCATTCACATTCTCGAGGCTACACACTAGAAAACTTGCTCTTGGCCCTCAAGCAGTCTACAGGAAAGGAAGCATCTTTTTTTTCCTACGTAGGAGCACCTACAGGATCCTACAGGATCCTATAGGAGATGAATCTACAGGATACAGAACAACATCTATCCTGGATTGGCAGTGAGTAGTTTTAAAAGGGAAAAATAGAGGCTTGCTTCATCAAGCAGTGATAAGGAGATAGGCTCTATACTTTCCCACATTTTCCAGGTGAAAATAATATAGGAAAACCTTCTAGTTTATTGAAAAATATTGCAATCTAGGGGAATTGTATACACAGAATTTGTTATGAAACTAGCTCACAAAAAGATAGAAAAGAGAGATCAACGCCTTAGAATTCAGCCTCTTCGAGGGGGCAACCTCCTTTACATTACACAAATGAACAATTCTTGGATGATACAAATGAAAAGACCTCCTTTCTATATATAGTAGTCTAAGGGCTCATAACATAATTAGAGCCGACATAACAATAATAATGTAAGGGCACAATATAACAATAGTGGGCTTCTATGGGGCACAATAGTAACCATATGGGCACTACATGGGTACATAAATATAATAAGTGGGTTGTACTAATAACAATAAGGGGTTACACTAGTAGTATAGGGGCCTAACATGCCCCTCTCCTTCACAAAGCATTGTCCTCAACGCTTGAGTAGTTCTTGATGCTTCTATATAAAATTCTTGTCCTCCCATGTGGAATATTTAGTGGGTAAGTTCTTCCACTTGATGAGATACTCTGAAATTGATCGATTTTGTAGTTGTCGAGTTCTTGTTTCTGTGACTGCTCCAGGTTCCAATATGATTTTTCCTTCCTCTTCAATTTTTGGCAATATTGTTTGAATTGGGATCTTTTGCAACTTTTGAATAAGTGGTCATACTTCTTCGTTCTTCTACCATTCATCCCTTGCTTCGTTTATCCAATCTGGTTGGATAGTAGAAATAGCACAAGACAATGCTTCTACATCTTCATCCTTGAATAGTCTTCCCATTCAGTAAGGTCGCCATTTTTTAAGTTCATGTAGTATTGCCAGCATTTCCTTCTCATAAATAGCTTGCTTGAGATGTAGCAGTAAAAATACCCAATCACCTACATCAAAACATTTTTCACTGCGATGTTGATCTACTTGTTGTTTCATTTGATTTTGCACCGAAGTGGCGATATCCTTTAAAATTTGGAGAGCTTTTTGTTGATGCTCGATATGATCTTTCACTGCTTAAACCTTTTTCTTCTTGATATGTCCTTCTATCTCTAGAGTTTGAGGGGTGGTAATTTCTTCCAATCCTTTACAAGATATGGTCGGATTCATTTCTTGATGCTCAATGTGATCTTTCACTTCTTGAACATTTTTCTTCTTGATATGTCCTTCTATCTTGATAGTTTGAGGAGTGGTAATTTTGACCAATGAATTACAAGATATGGTTGGATTCATTTCTTATTTCTCGATGTGATCTTTCACTTCTTACACCTTTTTCTTCTTGATATGTCCTTCTATCTTGAGAGTTTTAGGAGTTGCAATTCTTGCCAATGCTTTACAAGATATAGTCTGATTCATTTCTTCTTTCTCTGGGGTGGGGTCCTGGCGTATATCTTCTTCTTTTGATGTTTCTTGATCCTTTTCTTCCTCCTCTTCATATTCTATGTAAAATAATTTCTTCTCAGCACAATTATGACCTTTAGTGCATTTTCTATCACAATTGAAACAAAGCCCTTTTTCTCTTTTTTCTTCCAATTGTTGTGGTGTAACCCTTATAGATTGTGGAAGGCTAGGAGAAACAACACTTCCATGTTTATAGTTGTGACGGGTATGCTTCCTGGTTTCCATAATTTTGCTTTCCACTATGTCACAAATCCCTTTTACTCTTTCCAATTGTTGTGGTGTTGCTCTAAAGAAGGTATTGCTCTTTGTATCCTCATAATGTGCTATCATTTCCTCCGTGAAAATTGACCACGTAAGAAGTTGTTTACGAGAACAAAGCCCTTCATACCATAAAAATTGATTCGGTTCTAAATATGAAGATGCAATACATACCTTTTGTAATAGTGGTACACCATGTAGATCAAAATATTGCTCCATCTAAAGTATCCAATTTACCGGATCCTTGCCATCAAACTTCCTCATCTTGCTTTTTCTTGATTTTAAAAGCTCGATCTTGAAACGACTGTAACTCTGTACTTTCGGATATTTAAGTTCTGAAATTGCAACCTATAGTATCCCTCTATGTCCTCTTTCTAATGCCACCAGTCTGATCCAAATTGGATTCTCCAAGGAAGAGTTATGCATAATCTCCCAAGATGACCTGATTATAGACTAGTTCAGTAGAGCAGACTTGTACGATGTGCCACGAGTCACTGTTTCGACCTTTGGCTATGAAAAATATATACAAGAAACTAAAGTTCGTCCTCTTTCTGTACCTTCTTACTAAATTTCAATCCAATGCTCAAAGAGAAAGTTATGACGATTTTCCCCAGGTCACCTGTTTGGAATGTAATTCAGGAGTCTGCAAAAAGACCAATTTCCTCAGATCGTATCTCCTCAAATATAGTGCAAAAAGCTCTAAAATTCGGACCCAAGATTCAGCACAATTTCTTCTCAAATGGGTTTTTCTTTTAGCTTCTGAAACCTCACAGAAGAAACGTTATAGTGAAAATTCCACGATGACCTGTTTGGAGCAGCAAAACCCTAGAATCCAAAGCTCTAATACCAAATGTTATGAAACCAGCTCACAAAATGATAGAAAAGAGAGATCAACGCCTTAGAATTCAGCCTCTTCGAGGGGGAAACCTCATTTACATTACACAAATGAACAATTCTTGGATGATACAAATGAAAAGACCTCCTTTCTATATATAGGAGTCTAAGGGGTCATAACATAATCAGAGCCGACATAACAATAATAATGTAAGGGCACAATAATAACAATAGTGGGATTTTATGGTTCTCAATAGTAACAATATGGGAACTACATGGGTACATCAATATAATAAGTGGGTTGTACTAATAAAAATAAGGGGTTACACTAGTAGTATAGGGGCCTAACAGAATTTTCATTGAAAATTCCGCATTCATTAAATTTGGTATCAGACATATACAACCCTCCATCCATCAGAGAAAATGACAGGGATATTTAATAAAAGGGAACCCATCAACAAAGTGAGGATTCATTAGCACCCTCCTGTACTAGAGATATTCACAAGCAAAATTGGATGGGGTTCTTTGAAAAATTGAGGGGATATGATGATGAAGTAGCTAGAGAATTTTCTCTCTCCCTCATTCCATTGACTAGGACCCATGCCACTGTTGTGGTGAAAGGACTCTCTATAGAACCCACTGCTGAAATCATAGGCAGAATCACCACCCTTCCTTTAGGGATGCCTTGGAGAAAGGAGGATAAGGGGAACAACCAAATTGCAAAGAATAAATTCTTTTTAGAAGGAGAGGAGGCCATGGAAGACAAAAATGGAGTCAGAAGAGCAAGCCTACCATATCCTTGGAATGAAATTAGCTACCACCTTATAAAATATATATCATGTGAAGGTAGGTACAGTGTGTTATATGGATACCATTTTAGGCTCCTCCAAGAGTTGAGGTTTGGAGCAGACACACCTCCTCAAAATAGACTTAGCATACCCTACTTCCTTCTTCATGATAGATATGAGCATTAAGGTGCAGGAAGGAAACCATAAAAAACAATCCCGTCATGGGTTAATTAGACTTATCATAGAAGACGCCCTTGAAAACCTCAGAATCCCTATCGCATGGGCAACTTTCAGAGACATGCAGACAAAGGAAGATATAAAAGCCCTTGAATATGACAACAGCCCCACTGTGAGTGAAAGGGATGAAGAAGAAACAGATACAGATCAAGAAGAAACTAAAAAGGAGGAATAAGAAACAGAGAGGGATGAGAGGAAATAGATGAGGAAGAAGAGGAATAAAAGGAGAAGGAAAGTGGTGAAGAGACAAAAGAGGATTCAAAGGAGGAAATTGATGAATAGAGTGAGGAACTAGAGGGAGAAGAAGAGGAGAAAGAAAAGAGTGCAAAGGAAAATGGAAAAGGGGAGACAGAAAACAAGGAAGAATAGAGGTCTACAATGCAAGGAAAAGAAGGGGAGGAATCACCCAGGGTATCTCCATAACCCATTGAAAAAGATACAACGATTGCCCTCACTGCTCTTAGTATCCCTATCAAACTAAAAGGGAAGAGACAAAGACAAACTCATTGTACTTTAGGACAAGAAAAGTTACAAAAATAAGGCAAGGAAAACCTCAAACCCCCACCAAGGTTCCTACATTCATTGAAGACTCACCAAAACAACAGGAAAAGATAGCTCCTCTTATGAAAACTCAAGGAGAAGGATCATCAGGACAAACCTCTCCCAAGTCTCCTATCACTTATGTTAGGAGGCCTGTCACTAGATCTACCTCATCCAAAGGAAAAGGCCTCCTACAGGATACATAGAAGGATCTATAGGAATCAGAGGCAATCCTACAGGAAACTCTTCTAATCCTGCAGGAAACTCAAAAATTGGACAAAGAAGAGAGTATGCAGAAAGAAACAAATAAGGAGGATCCAGAGCTGAGGGAACCTAGTCCTCAACCTAACCTTCACTCCTGATATAGATTTATTGAAGGGGGTAGGGTCATTCCATAGAAATTTGCCGTCCCATTATTCTTTGAGCTTGAGAAAGAAATGGTAAGAACACATAGATGGATAAAGATTGCCAAATCCAAAGGAGTGGAGGACATAGGTCACATGGAGGAAAATTTTAAAGAGATTGGAAGAGAAATGAACATCTTGAGGGACATAGAGGCAATGATGAAAGCTCAGTTGGAGGCAGGAAATGCATGGTTAAGAGGAAAACTACAAGAGAGAGAGAATCAATTGGCATCCATGGCCAGTCTATCCTTAGAGGAAATCTACTGCAGGATGCCAACTAAGTCTTATGCATTGTACCTTAAGGAACAGTGGTTGTAGTTCCAAATCAAGACTTTAGCATAGAGAGGCACTATGCCATTCCAAGTTTATAGACAATTCATTGATCTTTGTGACGAAAGAACATTGGAGGATAGGGATAAAATGTCTGAGTTCTGCCTACATAGCTTAGCCTTGTAGATCTGAATGTGTGGGACCCTAATTGAAAACTAGGGGATTTACAGTTGATGGATTTGGCATCATGGATGGACCATGAGGAAGCAAGGGCTGCAGAAATGAATAAAATAATGGCAAGGGAAAAGCAAAAACTCTCATAATAAGAGCTGAGCAGTCAAATCCAATGGTTGTCATCAACACACATAACTTGATTGCAAATGACCCTCAACTTGCACCTAGGTACCTTTCTGTCCAAGACCAAGCAATCACACACTTTGAGGACATGTTCAGGTTGTTAAGGGATATCAACATGCAAGCTTGCCAAAAGAGATAGAATACTTTTCCCTATAGTTTGAAAATCATAGAGTACCATTCTCCTCAAAGACTGAGAGAAGCACTGAACAAGACACCCATGTACAAGCATGCTCTCCAAAGACTCAAAGTCAATTGGATTGGCTTGAGACTCAGTCCACCACTTCTCTTAGGAGTGTTGGAAGGAAGGAAGGAAGAGGAAGAAAGAAAGCAGTTGGAGGAGATAAAAAGGAAGGCAATATTGTATGCATGGGAAGAGAAAACTACATCAAAAGCAGGGGATGTAAGGGAGGCCACTAGAGCAATGAAAGACATGGACATTGATTAAGTTTCTCAGAGGATGAGCAACACTTTCAGTAGGGGGTCATGATGAGCCTCATCATTGGGTAACTATATGGACATTAATACACCTCCTAGCTTATTGAAATCTATTCTTCTCACAATTTATTACATATTTTGATTGTATTTTGCTTATTGATATGAGTCAAAGTGAGATATTATGCCCAGTGGACTAATGTGAATTGATTGCAGGTTTTTGAGAGAAAATCATGAAAATTTTGACTAATTAAGGGCTAAAACTCAAATGAGACAAGGAGGAGAGATTGTAGGAGGTAGATCCTCCTCATTTACTCCTCACTCATTCGAATATTCCTCCATCAATCACACTAGCTCAGAGTACAAGAAACCAAGTCAAGGAGATCAAAAGGCAGTCGAGCAAGTGACAGTTAAAGAGCTAGTTTATCTCATGTTTGGGAGCTGAGCCTCCCTATATTTAAGGAATTCGTTGGAGAGTTTAGTTGTATAAATAAAGAGGCCTAGAGCCTCATTAGGATTCGAATTTTTGCTATAAAAACAGTGGAAGACATTGTTATGTAATTTTCTGTTTTGATAATAAGAATGAGCATTTACTTGATCCATCACTAAGTTGAATGAGAGGGCTGAAGCTCTTGGGTGAGGGCCCAACCCTAGCAAAAAAGGCTCCTCTTCTTGTATTTGTATGTTTAGTTGATTTCATAGTTGAATTGTCTTTAGAATTATTTCATTGCAAGTAGTTGTAGATTTGATTAGTTTGCTTCCATTAGTGCTTTACTTCAATAGTAGCTTAGAAGAGATAAAGGAACATCCAAAAGCTGTCAGTAGGTGTTTTTGGCCTCACTCCTTCCTTCAGGGATGATGGTTTGAGGAAAGAACTCCTATGTAGCCCCAAAAAGACAAAATTCTACTTTCTCATGAAATTTAGGGTTTTCTGTACTTAGGCCAGCATTTGATCAGTTTGCAAGAGTAGGATTTAATTATCATTTCTTCTATATTCAATATTACATTAGATCTCATCAAGGTTTCATATTATTTTTCAAGGTTTCTCATGCATGAAATAGGTAGCTAGCTCACGAAATTATGTTTTCCTTAATTAATTGAAATACTTCTTGTTTACATGATTTATGGGTAAATGTCAATGGTTGATGCAGTGCAAGAGTTTCAGCAATACATAGAGATTTCATGATCAACAAAATTATCCCAACTACATCCATCCATGATCATTCCTTTCTTTCACTAAAACCCTCACCAATCTCATTATTTCACAAGATACTTCTCCAAGTTTGTTGAGCAAATCCAACCATCTCCCAACCCTGGTTTTGAGTTCGGAAGTAGTCCTAGGCACTCCCTTGCCTCATTCCATCCACCAAAAACATTCCCTAAGCCTTACATCACCTTCAACATACCTCCTTTTTCTCTCAGCTGTATCATGTAGAAATACAGAGGATCCTGTATGTTTTCAAGACATCCTATAGAATGCATTAGGGCATCCTATAGGTTGACCTGTAGTGGCCTGTTTTGAGGCCGAATTGTGGAAAAAAACCCTAGAAAGCTAGAAAAGGAACCCTACTTGTCTCCCAAGCCTTCTGATCATTCACCATCATCCTTGAGCCACCTGCCACATCACCAAAAGAAGTTAGCTTTCACACTAAAAAAGACAAAAAGAAGAACAGAGTTATTTTATTCATTTACATGCACATCAATAGAATGTTTGATGCTTACATTTTCATGCCTAGGATAGTAGGATTGCATACATGTTAACTTAGCATTCTGTTGAAGCAAAGCCTCTTAGTAGTTAGTTAGAAAATGGTGTGTTTAACCATTTGATTTCAGTATTTTTCCTTACTGCAGTATACAAGCTTTCTCTTAGTGTAGATTTCTCTTTTCCTCATTGGTAATCAAGCTTTTTTTGAATCCATAGAAGTTTGGTTTGAAAAACCTTATTGGCCTATCACCAACTTAGCAATGAAAAAGAGTAGGCTTGTCACATTTACTTGTGTATACAACACTGTCACCTCCAAGTTTGTACGAACCTCGGGTTGATAAAGTAAATTTGGTATCCCCAAGAGTTGCAACATTCTTGCTGCAATACTGGTGCCCATCAAAGTCTATTTAGGAGCAGATCCTACAGTGGAGTGTTGGGATAAATTGGTATGGTGGAGGGAAGTGTGTTGGCTACCCAAAGTATCCTTATACTAGTAGTCTTGAAGTGACAAAGACAATTTAAGGTTGGGTGAATTTTGGTGCCTAATATGCAACACTTTGATGAAAAGAAGTGACCCCTAGATTGGTGGATTGGAGCTGAAGGATTGGCCAACCTAGAAGAGAAGATTGGATTAGAGACCATGTTCATTGTAGCAGACGTGAATTTTAGTAGTGATAGGAGGCAACCCTCCTAGAGTCTTTATGAGTTGTACTTTGAAGGACTAAGGGGCATCTAGAGAGTAGTACATAAGCGAAGGACTGACAAGAAACGATACGACGTGGAAGTTGCAACGTGATTGTCATTGTATCTTGTATTCCATAGATTGTTGTATTATTCAGATTGGTTTAATATAACGAAGACAGGGCTGTACATTATTGTACAATATTTTGTTAAAAACTATGTATACTTATGCATATGTGATTTACTACTTTATATTTTCCGCTGTGCAAAGTAGTTCCTATTGAGATTCTTGGTTTGGTAGTGTAAAATATTCTAAGATTCTATCCTAGACCCAAGATCATGGAAATTCAACACTAAGGAAAGGGAACAAAAACTGGAAGAGTTGTTACTAGCATATTCTAGGATCTGGAAGGTTTACCACCAAAGAGGGAAATGGAGCATTTCTATTACCAAATATTGTGCTATTTAGGAAGTTCATTATAGAAACAAAAAATGTGAAGAAGAAATTGTAGTAATTTCTATAACAAGGTGTCATTCGATCAAGTACCTGACCATGTGGGTTACCCATCATAATTGTATAAAATAAGGATGGGACTCGGTGGATATGTATTGATTACATGGTGTCAAAAAAAACTATGCCAAAGAATAAGTACCCCTTTCCTGGATATATGATTTGTTGGAGAAATTGCAACAAGTAAAATACTTCACAAAGTTAGAATTAAAGTCTAGCTATCACCAAGTTTAATTTAGAGAAGAAGATACTTAGAAGACCACCTTCAAAACCAGAAAAGGTTCTCTATGAGTGGTTAGTTATGTCATTTGGCCTATGTAATGCACTAGCTAAGTTCATGACATTAATGAATGATATATTGCACCCTTTTATGATTCATTTTTTATTATTTATTTGGATGATATATTGGTATACAATTCTACTTGGAAAGACCATGTCTCACATTTAATGCAGGTTCTAGAGACCTTGAAGAAGCACCAACTATTGGAAAAAATCAAGAAATGTGAGTTTGCATAGTATTCCTTAGTGTATTTAGGATATATTAGAGGTCGAGGAGAGCTAAAGGTAGATCCTGCCAAGATGGAGGCCATCATGAAGTGAATAGTACCTATCAATGTTTATGAGATCAGGGTTTTTTCTGGGGTAGAATAGCACCTAAGGATATTCATATGATTATTTTTAGTAGTAGCATCACCACTTTATGCCATCACAACAAGTGGCAAGAGTTTCTAGCGGGGAAAGGGCCAACATAAGGCCTTTGAGGACTTAAAGAAGAAAATCAGTCAAGTGTTGGTTCTTGCATTACCAAATTTGCAGTATCTTTTAAGCCCTTCAAAGTGGAGAAATATGCAAGTGGTTGTGCCATGGGAGCATTGTTTATGTAGGGAGGAAGGCATGTATGCTATCATTATGAAGTATTTCATGGGGTAGTTATTAAACACCCTACCTATGACAAGGCATTCTCTGTGATGGTGATGTAGGTTTTAACCCTGTACAGAAATTACCTGCATACGAATTCTTAAACAAAGAAAATAAAAAATGCAAGAGCATAACCCATAAAACACATATGCACAAAGATTTTTCCCTGGATCCCAAAACTGGGACTACCAGCTTGATTTTTCATTATTTTCCTTTCAATGTTACAATACATATTTATACATGCCGAAGCATCCAATACCATGGACCGAAAAACCATCGCGTCTAATACCATGGACCGAAAACCATCGCGTCCAAAAAACATGTGCGAAAATCATGCACAAAACCATAGGTGGGTCCACCCAACCTAACATATGGTCCAAAACCAAAATTTTATAAAGTGGGGTTACGGGTGCCCTTCAAACCCCCTATTAACTACGTGGAAAGAATATAACACAACCCAACAATCTCCCACTTGTTGTTTTCTTTCCACAGGGGGCCATAGGAGAGCTTAGTCATTTTTTCAGCCCTGAGATTCCCATTGCTTCTCTACACCAAGAGAACTTCTCAGAGCTCACAGATTTTGTCAATGCATCTACAGTATTCTTCAAAGTGTCCACCTTTACCAGCAACACCTTTCTGTCTTCTATCATATCCCTCACAAAGTGATACTGAACATCAATGTGCTTTGTCTTTGAATGATAAGCAGGGTTCTTTGCCAAGAAAATTGCACTTTGGCTGTCACTGTCTATTCTTATAGCTCCCTGTACTAACCCCATACTTGAACACAATCTCTGCAACCAAACTGCTTCCTTGCTTGCATGAGTGGCTGCCATGTATTCTGCCTCTGTAGTTGATAGTGCCACTACAGATTGTTTCTTACTCATCCAACTGACTGCACCTCCAAATAGGTTAAACACATACCCACTTGTAGATCTTCTCTGATCCAGATCTCCAGCCCAGTCTGCATCAACAAAGCCATGAATATCCAACACTCTGTCCAATCCTGGTCTTCCTTGGTAGCACAAACCATAATCACTAGTGCCATGCAAATACCTGAAAACCCGCTTCACTGCTGTCCAATGCTCCTTCCCAGGTTTTGACATAAACCTGCTCAATACTCCCACTGCATGTGCAATGTCTGGTCTAGTACAGACCATTGCATACATCAGGCTACCCACTGCACTTGCATATGGAACACGGGACATGTCCTCTTCCTCTTCTTGTGTCTTGGGACACTGTTCAGCAGTCAACCTCACACCTACAGGAATAGGAACCTTCACCGGTTTACTATCCTGCATGTTAAACCTCTGGAGTATTGTCTCGACATACTTCCTCTGGTTTAACCAGAGCTTCCTCTTTGATCGATCTCTTTTAATTTCCATGCCCAAAATATAGTTTGCAGCACCAAGATCTTTCATGTCGAATTCGGAGGACAATTGGGTCTTCAAATCCTGGATAATTTCTTTGTCATTTCCAACCAGCAACATATCATCCACATACAAGACCAGATAAATAATACGGTCACCAATTAATTTAAAATACACACAATGATCTGCTTTGCTTCTGGTGAAGCCAAGTCCCCGTATAAATGTATCAAATTTCTGATACCACATCCTTGGTGACTGTTTTAACCCATACAGAGACTTCTTTAACTTGCATACCAGTTCTTTCTTACCCTTCACCGCAAAGCCTTCAGGTTGCTTCATGTAGATTTCCTCTTCCAAATCCCCGTGAAGAAATGTTGTCTTCACATCCATCTGTTCTACCTCAAAATCAAAAGCAGCAGCAACAGATAAAAGTAATCTAATAGAAGTTACCTTGGCAACAGGAGAAAAAATATCACCAAAATCAATTCCTGGCACCTGGGAATAACCTTTTGCTACCAACCGAGCTTTGTATTTCTCCACCTTTCCTTCTGCATTTGTCTTCTTCTTGAACACCCATTTGCTGCCAATGGGTTTCCTTCCAGCTGACAACTCCACCAGATCCCAAGCCTCATTTTTGTGCAAAGATGCCATTTCATCGACCATGGCCTCTTTCCAGAGTTTTCCATCCTCTGAATCCACTGCTTCCTTCACAGTTCTGGGATCATTATCAGTAACAGACAAATCAAAATTTGAACTGAAAGCAGATGGACTATACCTTTCTGGTTGCCTTCTTTCTCAAACTGATCTTCTCACAGCCGGAGTTTGTGGCTCTTCATCTTCTGATTCCTCCTCTGCTGCAGAGTCTGATTCTTCCTCCTTTGGCTCAAACTCTATCTTCTTAGGTTCCTTTGGTTGGACTTCATGTTGAATAACATCTTTTACCTCTCTGAACAACACATCTCGGCTGTACACAACCTTCCGTGTGACTGGGTTCCAAATCTTATAACCCTTTAAACCATCCTTATACCCAATAAAGATGCACTTTTCAGATTTACTATCCAACTTGGTTCGTTTCTCCTTTGGAACATGTACATATGCATCACATCCAAATACCCTTAGATGTGAAAGAGAGGGTTTCTTACCAGTCCATACTTCTTGTGGAGTCTTATCCTCCAACGCTGATGAAGGTGATCTGTTGATCAGGTAACATGCAGTATCCGCTGCCTCTGCCCAGAATTCCTGTCCTAACCCGGCACCACTGAGCATGCTTCTTGCCCTTTCCATGAATGTCTTGTTCATTCTTTCTGCGACTCCATTTTGCTGAGGTGTATATGGAGTAGTATTCTGTCGTGCTATACCACACTTATTACAAAATTCTTCAAATTCCTTGCTGCAAAATTCTCCACCATTATCTGTCCTCAGCACCTTTATCTTCTTCTCTGTCTGATTTTCCACCAGAGCCTTAAATTCTTTAAACCTGTCAAAGACTTCAGATTTCTTCTTAAGAAAATATATCCATGTATTCCTGAGAAGTCATCTATGAATGATACATAGTACACAGACTTACCCAGTGATGGAACCTTCACAGGTCCAAACACATCACTGTGCACAAGCTCTAATATCTGTTTCGTCCTCTTACCACCAGAGGGGAAACTCACCCGATTCTGCTTCCCATATACACAATTTTCACAGAAATCAAAATCCAGAGAGCTATTATTCATACCTTCTACCATACCTTTACCATGAAGTATTCGAAGGCCCTTCTCTCCAATATTTCCAAGCCTTTGATGCCACAACATGGGCTTCTCTCCAGAGACCACTAGATTCTCTACTCCATTTTCAGGAACCATAGAACTATTGCACCCATCAACAACAGTGCTACCTTGCAGCTTGTACAGAGTTCCAATCCGAACTCCCCGCATTAATATCAGTGCTCCTCGAACCATCTTGCATGTATCTTTCTCGAACACCGTCTTTACACCTGCATCATCCAACTTTCTTACAGAAATCAGATTTCTAGCCAATGCAGGAATATGTAGAACACCCGGAAGTGTTCTAACCCTTCCACCTTGCAACTTCAACTTTACTTTTCCCTGACCAATGATTCTAGCCTTCCTATCATCTCCTAAGAAGACATCACCACCATCGTATTTCTCATACTCGCAGAACCACTCTCTATGGGGAGTGAAGTGAAAGGATGCACCTGAGTCAATCAACCATGCCTCATGATCTACATGTGTACTTGAAGAAGCCAAGTACACATCCCCACCTTCATCTGAGGTGGTTTTCGCCTCTGCAGAAGGAGCATCATCAGATCCCTTTCCTTTATTATGAGCTTTAGATTTACAATCCCTTCTAAAGTGCCCTTCCTTTCCGCATTTCCGGCACACCACCTTTGTATGTTTTCCTGGAGATTTAGATCTCCCTCTAGATTTAGATCTCCCACTCGATGACTTATTTTTGTTTCTGTTCTGGGACCATCCTTGTACAGACAAGGCACCACCATTCTGGTTGTCCATATTTTTCCGTCTCATCTCCTTCGTCAGCAAGGCTGAGACTATTTCATCAAACTGCAAAGCAGTTGCATTGCTACCTATTGCAATAACCAGACTATCCCACGAATCTGGTAGAGAACACAACAGACTGATGCACTTATCTTCATCTGAAATTTTAATATCAACAGATAATAACTGACTTACCACAGTATTAAACGCATTCAGATGCTCTGTCACCGAGTCTCCATATTTCATCATCAGGTTATACAGCTTTTTCCGTAGGAACAGTTTATTCACCAGAGACTTAGATTGGTACAAAGTCCCTAACTTGACCCACAAAGCCTTTGTTGTAGCTTCCCCTGATACATTCAGCAATACTGAATCCGAGACACACAATCGTATTGTGCTCTTTTCCTTCCGATCCAACTTCTTCCATTCTTCATCAGTCACTCCCAATGGTTTAGTACCCGGATCTACCGCGATCCACTGATCTTTATCCACCAACAGATCCTCCATCTTGAGTTTCCACAACTCAAAATTCTGACCATTGAACTTCTCAATCTCTATCTTTCCACTGCTCGCCATCTTCTTTCACCACCAGAATCGATCTCGTAGATCTCCCACTGAACAGGGTCTACCACAGGCCCGAGCGCAACCCCTCAGCAACAAAGGCGTCCCCTTGAAGCCAAAACAGCTCCGATACCAAATGTAGGTTTTAACCCTGTACAGAAATTACCTGCATACGAATTCTTAAACAAAGAAAATAAACAATGCGATAGCATAACCCATAAAACACATATGCACAGAGATTTTTCCCTAGATCCCAAAACCGGGACTACCAGCTTGATTTTTCATTATTTTCCTTTCAATGTTACAATACATATTTATACATGCCGAAGCATCCAATACCATGGACCAAAAACCATCGCGTCCAAAAAACATGTGCGAAAATCATGCACAAAACCATAGGTGGGTCCACCCAACCTAACATATGGTCCAAAACCAAAATTTTCCGGGGCGCTGCCCCGGACCCCATAAAGTGGGGTTACGGGTGCCCTTCAAACCCCCTATTAACTATGTGGAAAGAATATAACACAACCCAACAGGTGAAAACTGTGAAAAAGTGGGAAAACTAATTGATGGGAAAGGAGATAGTAATCCACATATCACCAACCACTGTAGTATATATAGGGTTAGAGTAAGTTACCACATATCAAGAATTACAAGTGGAAAGGTTTTCTACAACAATTTAATTTAATGATCAAGTACAAGAATGAATGAACAAAGAAGTTGGATGACACACTTTTAAGGCACCCACATCAATGATCACAACTTTGGGGATTATGATGCACATGGGCCCTTTCACCCGTGATGCATAAAGAGAAGAATAAAAAAAGGATGATGAATTTAAAGAGACGTTTAAGTAGTTTCAGAGCTAGATTCATATGCATGTTAGTGACAACACAATTGACTATCATCTCTAGGATGGGTTACTATATAGGCTAGACAATAAATGTGTTTTAAAAGGTGAGAATTGTAGATAATTGAAAAGGGATCACACCTCCATGGTTGTAAGGAATTTTGGTGTAGGGAATACATGGACAAATTGTAGATGTATGTGAATTTGACTAGGATGTAAGAAGTTGTAGCTAGGTTCATAAAAGGATGTATTATTTGTTATTCGAACAAGCCTCATAACAAGAAATAAGGTCTATACAATCCCTTACCTATACACACTTATCCTTGGGAAAACATTTCCATGGAATTTTTTGGAGGCTTACCAACAACTAGGAAGGGACATGGCTACCTGTTTGTGGTAGTTGAAAGGTTCAGTGAGATGTGAATTCTCATGCCCTACAAAAAAAGCATCAGTGGGTAAGAAGTATCAAACTTATTCCTTGGATAGGTATGGGTGCAATTTGAAATCCCAAAGAGCATGATTTTAGAAAGAAGCACAATATTTCTCAATGCATTTTGGACTACATTGTGTAAGAAGATGGACACTAAGTTGAAGAGGTATACAACATTCCATCCACATATAGATGGGAAAACAAAAGTAGTTAACATACATTTGGTGCAACTTTTAAGGGGTTATAATCAAAAGCATCTAAAGATTTGGGATGAAAATATTATATATTTACAACACTCTTATAATAGAGTAGTCCACACTTCTTTTGGTAAGTCTCCATTTTAATATTTTTTTGGATATTTTCCACCTTCACCTTTGGATATTGTATATTGACAACAAGGAGGGGTGATGAAGAAACTTATAGGGATTCCTTAAGGGAAATTGTTTTTGTTTAGAAGATCAATCAAATCCATCTGCAACTATTGGAGACACTATGAAAGTCACAGGAAAAATACAAGGCCTGGCATGATCAACACATAACAGAGAATTTTTTGAGAGTAGGAGATAGATTATGGTTATAATTTAACAAGGAGAGACTACAAGGTCCTGGTAATAAAATCAAGGCTCTGTGATATGGTCCCTTTCAGATATTGAAAAATGGAGATAATGCCTATAGACTCATTCTACCTGCATACATACACATTTAATCAATGACGAATGTAGAAAATATGAAACTCCATGAGCCTTCCATGTTGGATCAGGAAGAGGAATAGGTACACATTATATAAAGGATTTAACAGTAGATGCTCAGGAATCATTGACAAAGAATACAATTTCGCAAAAGAGGTCCAGGACTATGAGGCAAGGGTAACATGAAATTTGATATATTAGGTTGAAAGGGCAACTACCAAGCAAGGCTAAATGGTATTCTAGAAAGAAGGTAGATGAAAATTTTCCTTAACTCATTCACTAAAATATTTTGGGGACTCAAATGTAGGTTTTAACCTGTCACTTATAATGTTTATGAACATATTCTCAATATAAATAGAAAATATTCAATAACACACACAAATTGCACAAAGATTTAACCTTAGAATAACAAGACTAGGAACACTAGACTACTTTTTCTATATCTCCAAATGATTACATAAGAACTATATAATTCCATCTTAAAGGGGGTTTCCTTCTTGGTAAAAAACCATAATATAAGTTCTACTGTCAGATATGTGACCTAATGATGAATGGTCTTGATTAATTATGAATTACAATATTCTAGAAGGAAAATAAAAAAATTTACTTCAAGGGAATTCCCCCGCAAAACCCCCAAAGGTGAGGTGGGGGTCTACATAAAAGTGCCATTACTCCCTTGGAACCCCCATTGTGATAGTTATATGATGGGGCAAGCCCCCCCATTAGGAACTGGGGTCCAAATGTGGCTAATCATGTGAAGAATATAAGACATACCTAATACAAAAGCCTCCCAAAATGGTGATTTATGATTCATATTATATCATTATATTATTTTTCATCCATTGTGATGCTTTATGAGTGGAAAGTTGGAGGAATAAACTCACAACCATTTTTATTTGCAGGTCCCAATATGGAAAATTAGGGTTTTAAAACTTCTGAATGTGCTTTGAGGAATTTCCTTAAGTTTTTTTGTGTCCAAAAGGTGCCAAACTTCCTAGTGCTATTCTACACTCAAATACCTTTTTTAAAAACACAAGGAATACCTCAAACAACATCCATATGCAAAAGTTATGCCATCTGGAAGTTGACCTTCCTATCTTGACCACCATGATCTGAGAGGATGCCACGTTAGCCCCATTACTCATGGAAAAGGGGCTGGCCATGTGACCATGATGATGAACACTAGAGGATTTTATTTTTAACTCATATTTAGGGTTAAATGAGTCAAATTTAACCCATAGTTGGATATTGGGTTGTGTTGTAACTATACCACTAGGAGGAAAATGGGTTCAATTCTATTCTAGTGCATTTTGTCCCATAGTTGAGTAAAGTAGCTGAGAGTGGATAGAGAGAGGGAATAATAAAGAAGTCTTTTTTTCTATAGCATCCCATGGGACACATGTCTCACTCCTCTATATTTTCACCATTTTCCATCCAGAAAAAAGATAACACAACAGTCTTACTTTCCATTTGGGTTTTCTCTCGAAAGGATTCCTATGTAGCTGAGAGTGGATAGAGAGAGGGAAGAACAATGAGGGTTTGCATTATATAACTAATATGAATTGGATCATTATATTTTTTTCATCCATCCCGATGCTTTTGGAGTGGAAAAAGTGGAGGAATCAGCTCACGAGACCGTTTTTACCAACGAGACCAAGTTTAGCGAAATGAGATCTGAAACCTTCCGGGAGTTTTTGAGGCATCAAACAACGTTTTTGGGGGGTAAAGATTTGTCGCTTAAGTGCCACACATATTCATATTTTTATACACACAAAAATATTTCCAATGGTGCAAGAATCGCACCAATCAGAGTCCGTATGTAAAAGTTATGCCACTCGGAAGTCGACCTTCTTGTTTTCACACCTATAGCTCAGGAGGATGCTGCGTTAGCCCCCATTATTGATGGAAAAGGGGCTAGCCACGTGTTTGTGATGTATAAGACTCTAGAAGAGTCTATTTTGTAACTCTAGTTAAGAGTTGATGTAGTCAAACTTAACCACTAGTAGGTTATCAAGTTGTGTTATAACTAGGTCACTAGGAGGAAGAGGCATTCCATTCTTTCGAGAGAATTTTGTTCCATAGATGAGAAAATATAGCTAGGGTAGATATGAGGTAGAGCACACAAAGAGGATTTGTGCACTATAGCAGCCCATAGTCCACATACATTACTTCTTTATATCTGTAGCCATATTTCCAGACAGAGAAAGAGAGCAAAGCGACGTCACCTTCCAGCTGGGTTTTCTCCCAAATGGGTTTCCAAGAGAGAATATATTGTATTTTATATGTGTGTGAGATTATTTTTTCATTCTCTTCTTTTCTGCATAATTTACTTTTACATGCATGCACTAATTGCAACAAGATCTATAGATCTAGAAATTAAATAAAACTGTAATAGTGTAGAATCTCATATTTTTAATATAATATTATCAGATCTGTTGTGACGAACTGTCTAGTGGAATATCCATGGAAGTTTACTAATCAATAACATCCCATGAGTGTCATTCATTTATATTTTCAGCATTTTCCATCTAGAGAAATAGAGAGCACAATAGTCTCACTTTTCGGTTGGGTTCTCTCATAAGGATTTCCTAGGTCGAATCTTGTGTTATTATGGTTTTCAAGTGATTGTTTTTATTTATTCTCTATTTTATCTATTTTTAGATTTTTCATGCATAAGTAGAACACAATAACTTACTAATCCAAAAATATAAGGAAAAATTAACCATGATAGTATAGATATCAAATTTTAGTAATTATTTATCAAATATATTGTGAGAACTATCCAATGGAACATCCACGACATTTTATGGTTCACGTGGCCAAAAAAACAAATGGGGAAAACTTAGTGAAATTCATTAAGGAATGCTCAAGTAAAGATAAACATGGAGATGGTGACATGTTCTTATAGGAAGTGAGTAGGAGTTCTATGGGCACACAAACTAGATGTGAGACCTAAGGAGGCTCACCCACCTCACTTGTGGCACACGTTAGCTCAGTTACGTGGGTTGTGTGTATTAGATGAGTTGGATGCATGCAAAGCAAGGATGGATGGATCAACTTGAATTCATTAGGGGAATTTTGAGGTCTAAAATGGGCCTCCTAAGAAAAATGTACAACCAAAATAAAAGATATAAGAACCAATAGGATTCAAGATGATGACATCAACCATGGGGGATGATTCACCATTTTTGGAGTAAAAAAGTAAAAATATTAAAAAATAATAAAATAATAAAACTATTTTTTCAACTCTTATTTTCAATTTATCTCCCTAAGGTTTTACTCAAATTTCGAGCAGGAGTACTAGTTGGATGCAAAATTTAATTCCTCATCTAAAGAGTACCCATGTTGCATACCTTTTATGGACCTTGCTACATGAAAAATGAGAATTACATGAGAAAACGTGATTGCAATAACGTTTCTCATTTATTTCTCATTTGTCATGTAACAGGGTCCATCGAAAGTATGCAACATGGGTATTCCTTGGATGAGGAATCAAATTATGCATCCAACGAGTGTTTCCGCTCGAAATTTGAGTAAACCCATAGGGAGATAAGTTGAAAATACGAGTTGAAAAAATAGTTTTTTATTTTTTCCCTCTAAAATTTGATGATGTAATCTAATATTATTTTACAATTTCCACTATTATTTTATAATTTCCTTAGGAGGCCCATTTTATACCTCAAAAATACCCTAACGAAAAGAGCCAAGATACAAACACCCAATAATTGGGGTAGTTTATGGTTCTCTGGGAACATTTTTGTGGCAATTGATGAGTCAACATGAATCCCTCAAATAGTGCAATGCCCCTTACAGTACAACTAAATCAAATGTGTGGAAGATGATAGGTTGGCTTAAGGAATGCAAAGGGTCATATTAGAGTAGATAAAGGGACATGATCGTTGACATTGTAACACCCTCCTTCCACATTTACCCAAATTCACAGGTCCACCAGGGTAAATATGTGACGAGGAGTTACTATGATATGACTCAACCTCCTAAGTATAGTTAAGGAAGTGGAATTAACAAAACAAAAATTTATTGACCTTCCTTAGGAGCTACAAGACCCCCAAGAGCTAAAAAATCACTCCAAGTGCCGAAAC
Source organism: Pinus tabuliformis (assembly GCA_031772625.1). Taxonomy (NCBI): domain Eukaryota; kingdom Viridiplantae; phylum Streptophyta; class Pinopsida; order Pinales; family Pinaceae; genus Pinus; species Pinus tabuliformis. The sequence continues at coordinate 245,362,293 of CM062808.1, read as the reverse complement.
CCTGAGTTAACTTTATTTTTTATTGACCTGAACTCCCAGTCGCATGCACGAGCCTACATCCATGCAACTGTAGACCTCCAATCGCATGCATAAGCCTCCAATGGAGCGACTGCAACAAGGAAACTTTTAAGGATGAAATTTTATGTTAAAGGTTAGAAACTTTGGCGAATCTTACTAGTCTCTAGTACAAAAATAATACAATGTTTTCTGATATTTTCTAAAAATATCTATATTTCTAATTATTTTATATAATCCTATATAAGAACTTGGTGATTTTTAAGATAAAATAATTTTATACTATAAACTTGGGCGAATAATTTTAGAAAACATGGAAATTAGCGAATGTTTTTTGGAAAAAGTATGGAAAATTAGCCCACCTACGAATCTTAGCCCCTAAACTTTTCCCTAGACTACAGTCCCAATTTCCTTGTTTTGCGTCTACAATGCCACCTTTTTAGGGCTAGACTCCATATCACTACCCAAAACTTAATGAAAACTTCCAAAACTTGATCAAGGAAAAAACCTCTAACACAAAACTTGATCAAGGAATTGACCTACCAAAGCCTAACCATGATAGGAATTTCATCAAACATATGGCAGACATGTAATATATAGGTCATGAATGCATATTGTAACATAGGGGTTTGGTACTTATCTGAGAATCATCAAGAATTTCCAATTCCCTCTCATAATAGTTGCAATAACATTTTTTAGTTGATGCATTCATCAACCATTCATATATTCATCAAACATGTCAATATCCATAGACATTACACATCATATAACTAGCAAATAACCATCATAGAAACCAAAAAATAACCAACATACAAACAACGGAAACTCAACCAAAATATCACCATCATAATCAATACATATGCTCATAGATCACAATAGAAAATACCCTTTATTAAATTATGAAAATTCCAACCAAGTCATGGACTTGATCATAGATTGGGCTTAACGAAATCTTTATTTCAACCAATCACCCCCGCGCCATATTCCAAGCATGAATTTGGGATCTCATGGAATAACCAAAATATAACCAAACTAGGGCTTCCAGAGGCTAAACCATCTCAACCCTCAACTAATGATTCTTCTAACCAGCAAGCACCAATGAAGGGGCCAAAGCATAAATACGTCACAGTTGGACATCACTAACCATCACCAAATTAGTCTCTACCCAAGATGTCCAAGGCTTCAGAGTGTTTGTTCCAACTAGACTCTAGGACTAGTAACTCAACCCACCAAGGGATTTAGAGCATTTGTCCAACCAAGGCTTCCACGACTAGTCATTCAACCCAAGCTATTTCAGGGCTTCTAGAGTGTTTTTCCAACCAAGGATCCATGAGCTAATAAGTCAACCCAAAACCATAAGGAACATGAGCACAAATCAGAAAAAAAATGGTAAAACCCACAACACCATGGCTATCCAGGAAATGGAAAGGCTAGGTAAAACCACTGTCAATCTAGGCAATCCTCCATGCCAATGACAGATCATAACCAAATAACCACATGCACACATCATTCATGCCAAAACTAGCAAGTAAATCATACACGCAAATTGATACCTACAAAGAAATCCAATTGTAGTCGCTGATCCACCTATTCCATTGCACTTTCCTTCTTTCGATTTGCTTCTTCCTCCAAATCCAAGTGAGACTAGAATGCTCCAAGCATGTTCCAAGAATGCTCTAAGTGTGAGAAAATGAGAGAATATAAGACAATTCAAAACCAAACTCACAAAATCTAACACTGACAAAAGGCCACATTAAAAAAAGCCATGAATTGATCCTTACAACCCTTTTTATCACTGAGGCCTCTAATTTCTTCATTTTCCTTCAATTTCCCTCTCATGAAAATCAGTGACCTTTCATCTTCCTTTTATCCTATTTTCCTTTATTTTCATAAATAAAATGCCAATTATTGCCGGTTTTCCTTTGCCAATTTCCTTAGCCATAATAAACCGAAAGTGACACCCACTAGGATGTTTTTCCCAACATTCAACTTGGATACATGTCCCATGCCCTTGGTATTATATTTTTTTTACATGGAAATTCAACCAGGGCTGTTACAGAACCCTCCCCCTTGGGGGAAAACCATCCTTGGTGTTATATGACATCTATAACCAACAAGGCCACTAAAAACCAAAACATACTACCTATGGAGCTTTATAACACAACTCGTTACAATATTTACAATGACCACTGCTGAAACATGATAAACATGCTATTTATCAGAGCTTTATAACACAACTCATTACAATATTTATAATAACAACCACATATATACTCATACACATTTGCTTCAACCAACAAATAATCATATTGCCTATGGAGATTTATAAATCCAGCTCAATAGAATATTTACAAAAATATACACATATACATACATGCACATTTGCTTCAACCAACAAATAAAAGGATATAGTTCTCCTATCAACAACAAGGGAATCTAGAGGCTCACACCTCCACCCTCAAAATTAATACCAGGATTCACCTCCTTCCCAGGAAGTCCAGAATCCACTTCCAAAGTCAAACCTGCATCCAATGTCTAGTGCTACAATCCTGCGCAACTTTTCCTCTAAGTGAACAATTACCACCTCATTATTCCAAGGAACACTCCCAATGTGCTTATGATTCTATTTGGCATTGATATTGACCAAAAAAATGTATTTGCCGACCTTCCCTTCTCTGCTACATAGTTCCTCAGGCAATCCAGTCACCCCCTTCCATGCAGTCACACACCTTCCAAGTTCTGTGGGCATCCCCTTCTCTGCTACATATTCCCTCAGGTGTCCCCTCCCTTGGCAATGTTTCCTCGCATCAGAAGGTCCAAAAAACAAGGCATATCCTTGCCTCAAATCCATCATGCTGGTCATATCATGGTCATGGAAATCAATGGACACTATTGGGTACCAGTGTACCAAAATGGCCTTGCTCCTGAAGTGCTTTACCAATATACTATTGCATGTTCCAATTCCTTTCACTGTTGCTGTTAACATTATCTGGAAGCTAATTCCAACCACCCAAACTAGGAATTGCCATGCTTTCCTGTACCAAGCACGTAAGTTCCATTAGATTCAAAACAATTTGAAATGAATTTAAATCATACCACATTGGCAGCTCGTCAATAAGGCACACCTGCAATTCTGTTTACTTCCTGTCACAACAAGTCAAATTGGCTGTTTGATAAAATTATAATGTATAAACATATCACATCCAGTTAGCTCAAATCATAATCATCATAATCAAAATCATATATCACGTGTAACCATCATAAATCAATGTCATAAATCACATGCATAATTAAAATTGAAGTAAAATACTTATACTTATCCTTCAATTAGTTCTTTTCTTTTGCCTTTGTTCTTTCCATATGCACATTAGATAAGTTGCCACACCTAGAAAGAACCTAGTGCCTTCGGTTCTCTTCAGTCACATACACATACACATACTGGTCACCACACACATATAACAACACATGACATACAACACCATCAAATACATGCACCTACACCCGACATGCAACACATACACCTACACTCGGCGTAAAACAAAACACATACACCTATACCCTGTGTACACCAAAACACAATGCATACACCTACACCCGATGTACAACACAATACATATACATACACGGAGTACAACACAACAAATACACATGTCACGATACAACAACTACACAATACACATAACATAAAACCACATGTATACAACACAATGTGTATGATATGTACACAATACCACATGTACACAACACTTCTCGCACAACGTGTATACAACACCACATTCACAATGTGTACACAACACCACCTACACAATGTGTACATGACACTACATGCATGAAACACCTCATATACCACATGTACATAACACCACATGCACACAATGACACATGTAGAATGTGCACACCACACCATATGTACATAACATCGCATATACAACATGCAAACAACACCATATGTACACAACACTGCACATACAACACACACACAACACTACATGTACACAACATTGCATATCCAACATGCAAAGAACACTATATGTACACAACAACGCATATGCAACATGCACATAACACTATATGTACACAGTACCACACATACAACATGCACACAATGCCATATGTACACAATAATGCATATGAAACATGCATACAACACTATAGGTACAACATGTACAAATTACACAACAATAGTACTACACGTCCAGATACCACACAATGACTCAACCAAACAACCTTGCTTCTGGTGTCTTTCCACTATTCATGCTTGTTCCAACATGCCGCAGATCACACTGCTTTCATTCTGCTAATGTATTCCTCAACATTACCTGTCCATAACATAAACATATGCATATTATTATCACATAGTATCAATTCATATCCACATGATACTAACCTCATAGATCTGTCAGGGCCACTATTCCTACTTAATTCCTTATAAACCAGGAGCCTTTTCATGCCACTAACTTGCATAAGAAATCATTCCTCCACAAGAAAAATACCTAATAACCCTGTCAGACAACAACATACATACATACATATATACATAAAAACGTTAACATAAAACAATCATGATCCTTGACGACCCTGTCAGACAACTACATACATACATATATATACATGTAATCATCAACATAATCATGATCACAACATAATTATCAGATATCATAAGGTCTAGGTTAAGAGAACTCCCTTTATCCGTGAATAACATGCACAACATGGAGAACAATAGTTCCCAACATAGTCAAGGCATTTGATGCATCAAATCCATTTACTTTACCTTTCCTATTACCTTTCTCATAACTATTTTTCCACCATCCATTTACATTGATGGACCCAACCAATCCAACTGGCTATCATACTTTGTCCTTCAACTTCCCTTATACATGCACCAATCTTCATTCGAGTCTAATATTACCTATTGGAATTCATTCAACTCTACTAAGCTTCATTTACTTTCCTCTTTCCAATCAATTCCCAATTCCCTCGAAACATAAAAAGAAATAACAAGAAACAAACAAGAAGAAAACCATGAAAACCAATAGAAATACAACACCACAAAGAAAGTGGCATGGCCATGAACAAGACACAATAAAAACCACAAATTCAAGCACAAAATATCACAAAATACTGAAGGCAAAAAACTGGCAATAGACACCATGACTCAATTCCCATGGGTTCCCAATGCTTCCAAGGAAAGGTCAACCTGAGCCTTCTTCAATATTTCACGACAGTCTCTTTTGCCATGCAATCCTCTGCATCTTACTACCATAGACACTCAAATGTTAATGCATAAGTAAATATAACAATATACTATTTATCTTACCTTGTTGTTCCAAGCACGTTGCCTTGTAACTGAGCACATCCATGCCATCTTTTAAGGGACTCAAATTCCCTTGATGAATCCAGATATAAATAGAAAGTAGCTAATATGCCTGTCAAATACATGTTTATGAATATAGCACATATCCACATAATGTCAAACAAAATCAAGGTTAAAAGACTTCTTGTATTCATGCAAAGTACTCATTCGTTTGGAATTGCGTTTCCAAACATAGCCAAAGGAATTTTCACCTAATTCCTTTATTTTAACGTTTACCTTGCTACAATTGAGTATTATTATCTTCTATCACATCACCCAATTGTTAGTTATATAAACAAATCAACTGTTACCTTTTCACGGTAGCACCAAGCATGTTGCCCTGCAATTGCTCACACATGTCAGTCACATGTTCCAAAGATCAAAAAATCATGTCTATTAATTTGAAATCAACCTTTACCGAGACTAACAACCATGTCATAATTAAAAATAAACTCATATTCATTAGTCGATAATACTACAACTAGCATCCACTTGTACTCAAGTGTATATCAGTTGTCTCAACACATGTGTTAGTACAATCATCTTAAAGCGAGATCATTCCTTCATGAAATCTTATAAACACATACTCATATCATGCAATTAATAAAAGATTCAAATAACCTATAAACATACCATGTTAGACAAACCAAATAGGCAACATAATAAAACTCATACCTCAAAGTATCTCATGGGAGGCTATCACATATGCACAAGTCATTCCAAATCAGTATGATACAATATCATAAGTATATCGACTCATATCTAAATGTCATAACCATAACCATCCACACAAACCAATCCAAATTAACATGATACATATACATTAAGATCTTAAATGTAGTGACCATAATCATCATGCATATGATTGCAATGCATATAACAAGTTACTATCATGCATGACTAAGTAACACACATGTACAACACCGCACTAATGAACTAACATTTATCATGCATGTAACCACAATAGCAATAGAATGAAATGCATGTGTATAACCATCACGCATATAATAATCATTAAACAACATACCTGCATACCCAACGTACAAACTTGTACAATGATCTGCGCTTACCCCGAGGTCTTATGCTGCAACCTTGCTTTGATGATTTGCATCTCCTGCTCCATCTTGGCCAACATATTAGCATCATAACCTACCAACAACATCATGATGACATAAGACCACAACAATGACCATCCAAATGCATGCATAACACGTAGGCAACTAACATGCATGCATGGAAAAAACATTTTGCCCATCCAATCCCAGTGTTTAACTTGAGAGCTTTGATACCACTCTATGGTATCAGATATCACCCAAGGAGAGAAAAATCCCACTCTGATACCACTCTATAACACCCTCCTCCCACATTTACCCAAGATGACCAGTGCACTGGGGTAAATATGTGATGAGGAGTTATTATGACATGAATCAATCTCCTAAGTATAGTTAAGGAAGTGGAATTGGAAAACCAACTTTACCGACCTTCCTAAGGAGATACAAGACCCTCGAGAGTCGAACAATGAATCCAGGTGCCAAAACCATGAGTTAAATTTCTTTTTCACTGACATGAACTCCCGCTCACATGCACATGTCTGTATCCATGCAACTCTATGTTGGCATTTTGGCACAGGTGTAGCGCTACGGTACAGGTGTTGTCCTTGATGGCAACTCTCTTTGAAGACAGATCTCAGTCCAGACTACAAGAATGAAGAGAAATTTCATATACGCAGGTTCATCAAGCCCAAGTTGCGTATACACACTGGTACGATATATACTAAGTCGCGAATACGCAGTCTCGCTATATACGAAGTCATATATACACGCAGTTTCATGAACAGAAAAGAGCGTACATGTCGAGAAGCTTTCTTTTGGTCCGTGGTAGTTAGTCCTCGGTACTTGAGCCTATGTTTTTGGACCAAGGTATCTCGACAGTTGTGTTGATCCCGAGTTTTGAAGTTGATGGTATTGTATTACTATGGTTTTGGACCATGGTATTGAGAAGGGCCTAAGGCTATATAAGGAGAAGAAGATCATTAGGCAATTGTATCGAAAAAGTCTTGAATATCTAATGAAGAAAGAGATCTAGTATGCAGGTTCTGGGTTGATGATACATTGCTTGATCTGAGCTAAGGAGAGATCACACCGGTTGATGGAAGACTAGATCTAAGGATAGATCGGGATCAAATTGTTTGAAATGAACTATCTTTATATGGTTGATTATGCATATTTTTAGATCTGCATACTGACGCAATGTTATGTTCTGGGTATGACTGATGTCTGGTACAGCTGCGAAGTTTTAAGAAAATACTTTTAGATCTGTACGCATGTTGGCTTCGGTAAAAGCGCGTGTATACGCGGGTTTGTTTCATTGAAGTAGCGTATATCTTTTGAAGCTTAATTTTTGGGGTTGCAGTTGGGTCTGACTGTTATTGCAGAGTTCTGTAGTCTGCTCTGTGTTCTGGTGACTGGGTGTTGACAGGGTTTCAGTGGTTCAGTGATTCAAAGATTGATGATGCTAGTATTGGTTGTTTTGTGCTTCAATGATTTGTTATGAAAAGTGAATGAATCGTGGTCTTCAGATTGTAATGTTGTGCTTCAGGAGTATCCAGTCTGAAAATTGATGAAAAGTGGTACCTGAAGGAAAGAAGATTGTAGGCCAGCACCTACGTACTAGTATCTTAGCTAGTACAAGAGCAAAGGGGGTTGGAGCTCCCTTCCAGGAGAGTCTGGAAAATGAGAGAAGGTTGTAGCCTTCTGCAGGTTGTAGCCTGCGTACTGGTATAAGGCTGCACCAGTACAAAAGATTGTAAACTGAAGTTTCTGATTAAAGAAAGATAGAGATGACTTGCAGCAGGTGGTTTTCACCCACATTGGGTTTCCACCTTATATCTTGGTGTTCATGTGTGTGGCTTTTGTGTGATGATCTGTTCTGTTATACTGCACCTGTTTACTGTTAATATGGTTAATAATGTTCTGATGCATTTACTGAAGATAAGCTAACTGAATCATAAGATTTCTGAATATACGCTAGTTTCTTTAGACACAGCAGCGTGTACACGCGGGTTCACTTAACTGAAGTAGCGTATATGTTTCTGAGTATGAAATTGAAAAAGTTTTATTGATCTGATAATACTGATTCACCCCCCCCCCCCTCTCAGTATTATTTCCAACAATTGGTATCAGAGCAGGTCCTTCAGAGAAGCTTGATCGCTTGAAGGTAGATCGTTCATCATGAGCAACTACGAGAAAGAAGCATCAATCAGGCCACCGGTTTTTGATGGGACAAACTTCAATTATTGGAAGGTAAGAGTTACTGCCTATCTTCAATCTCTTGGTACAGAAGTTTGGGACATATTAGAGACAGGCTACACTTTTCCTTTAGCTACTCCTACAGATTCGGCCGAGAAAAAGAAATATGAAACAAATGCGAAAGCAATCAGTACTCTATTGGGATGTATATCCCAATCAGAATTCATGAAGGTAATGCACTATAAATCCGCAAAAGAAATATGGGACAAAATTGTCACGAGCTATGAAGGAGACGAACAGGTAAAGCGTGCTAAACTTCAAACTCTCAGGATTAAGTATGAGACTCTCAGAATGTATAATGATGAAAGTGTGGCTAACTATTTCCTTAGGGTGGATGAGATTGTTAATTGCATGAAAAACTTGGGTGAAGAAATAAAAGAGGCTATTGTGGTTGAAAAGGTTCTAAGATCATTGTCCCCCAAGTTTGAATCTAAAGTGTCTGCAATAGAAGAAAAGGAAAATCTACGAACTCTTACTATGTCTCAGCTTCACGGAATTCTAACTGCTTATGAAATGAGAAAGGGAGGTCCATCAGACAGAAGAGAAGTTGCTTTCAAGGCTTCAGGCAAAGAAGATTATTATGAAGCATGTCACGTGCCAGAAGATGAAGAAGAAGAATCAAATTTTGTCAGAAATCTTCAAAGGGGTTCTGGAAGGTTCAGAGGTAAGTTACCTTTTAAATGCTTTTCTTGTGGAAGAGTAGGTCATTATGCTGCCAAATGTACTCACAAAGATAAGAATGACAAGGGAAAGGAACCTGTTAAATGGAACAAGAAACAGAATGAAAAGAAGAAAAGCTATTACACTCATGAAGATAGTGATGGTCTTTCAAATAGTGATGAAGATGAACAAGGTAATATATATAAACTTTTAATGGCTTTTGAAGATGATGACTACATGGATGCTATAGATGTAGAAGGCTTTTGTGAAGAAATGAATAATCTCAAAGTTTGCTTAGAAGAGAAAAGTGCTATTATTGATTCTCTACAATGTCAACTGGCTGAAAAGGAAAAACATCTTGAAAAATTGGAATGTGAGATTGTTTGTCTTAGAAAGGAGATTGAGAAAACAAAAGCGATTAATCTTAAATTTGTTAAAGGATCTGAAACCTTGGATGAGATTATCAATGTGCAGCGTTCTCCTCTGATCAAGACAGGTCTGGGATATAATGGAGAAACATCTCAAGCTTCTACCTATAAAAGTTATCTTGATGCAGCAAGGAGGAGCGAGCAAAGGCCAAATAAAAGTCATCAGGTGAATCAAGGACAGTTTACCTCAAGAACAAATAAAGACTATCAAGAAATTCGGGGACAAGCTGCCTTAAGGACAAACAGAAGCTACAATCAGCCACAGGTAAAATCTTTCCCAAGAATGGATGTCAATAGAAGCTACAATCGGTTGGATGATAGATCTGATTATCGCAGAAGTTTCTTTAATGGCCAATGTTTTTCTTGCCATAACTTCGGTCACAAAGCAGCTCAATGTGTTGCCTACAAGACAATCATGACTAGAGAAGCTCAAAAGCAAAGAAGTATGACTGGAACCATGAAAAGGACTTATAACAACTTTTCGGTTCTTGAAAATGAAGTTGAATGCTCTATTTGTAATAACTTTGGTCATGAAGACTCTGAATGCAGGAGCAGGTTCAGGAAAACAACTCAGAAGGAACAAACCTCAAATGTCAGAACATGGAAAATAAAGGAACCGCAACCAGAAAGATGTGGGATAACCTTTTATGCAGAAGGTCAAGAAAGTCTATGGTACATTGACAGCGGATGTTTGAAGCATATGGCAGGGGACAAATAAAAACTTGAATCATATACCGCATTAGAAAAGGGAAAGAAAGTTTCTTTTGGAAACGATATCTCTGCAGCCATAAAAGGAAAAGGCGTTGCTCCGTTGAAAGAGAAGGTCAAAGTTGGAAATGTTTTGTATGTTGATGGATTGAAGCATAATCTTCTGAGTGTCAGTCAAATGTGCGATCAAGGAACAGAGGTAATATTTAGATCAAATGGATGTTGTGTTCGTGATCTTGATACAGGTGAAACAGTGATCAAAGGAAGAAGGACTCCAAATAATCTATACATATTTGAAGAAAGACAACAACAATGCTATTTGAGCAAGGATGATGAACACTGGCTATGGCATCGGAGGCTGGGGCATCTAAGCTTTTCACAAATAAGGAAAGCATGCAGATATCAGGCAGTTCGTGATCTTCCAGATATCAAAATTCCAGACAACACCATATGCAAATCATGTCAGTTTGGAAAGCAAACCAGAACTAATTTTCCTGAGAAGGAAGGATCAGCTAGCATGCCTCTTGAGCTAGTACATACAGATACATGTGGTCCATTCAGAAAAAGAACACCTCGAGGAGAAGAATATTTGATATTATTCATTGACGATTTCTCCAGGTTTGTCTGGTTAGGACTTATGAAGCACAAAGATGAAGCATTTGAAAAATTCAAATCCTTCAAAGCCTTGGTTGAAAATGAATCAGGACACAAAATTAAGTGCCTCAGATCTGACAGAGGTGGGGAGTTTACCTCGAATGAATCTTTTGATTTCTGTGAAGAACATGGGATAAGAAGAGAATTCTCTATAGCTAGAACTCCTCAGCAAAATGGAGTTGTGGAAAGAATGAACATAATAGTCCAACAAATGGCTCGTGCTATGCTTGATGAATCAGGTACTCCCGCAACTTTCTGGGGTGAAGCTGCACATGCTGCGGTTATTATTGTCAACAAAACAAATGTCCGAGTAAACAGCACTCAAACCCCTCATGAGCTCTGGTGTGGTGAGATTCCTTCGGTGAAGCACTTCAAAATCTTTGGGAGAAAATGTTATATTAAGAATACCGATGAGCAACTTGGCAAACTTGAACCTAGAGTAGATGAAGGCATTCTTCTTGGTTATTCTCCACATAGCAAAGCATACAAGTGCTACAATAAAAGACTTGGCAAAATTGTTGACAACATTGATGTTGTGGTTGATGAGAAGGGATACATTCCTAGGCAAGTTCATCATGAAGACATCGAAGAAGATGAATGCTACCCTCAAAGACAGAATGATGAAGAAGAAGAACCTCAAGAAGAAGAAGAACCTCAAGAAGAACCAGAGGAGCAGACAAGAATAGAAGAGAAGACTCCATCCAGATATGTTGAGAAGAATCATCCAGAATCTCAGATTGTGGGGCAGAAAGAAGCAGGAGTACAAACAAGAAGAACAATTGCAGAAGCTTCAAGCTACTTGGCATTACTCTCTTCCATTGAACCACAAAATGTGAAAGAGGCATGCAAAGATGAATGTTGGATCAAAGCAATGGATGAAGAACTTGAGCAAATCGAAAAGAACAACACTTGGGAATTGGTTCCTAGACCAAAAGATAAGAATGTCATAGGGACAAAATGGGTCTTCAAAAATAAATTGAATGAAAATGGAGAAGTAATTAGAAACAAGGCCAGACTTGTTTGTAAAGGGTATGCACAGCAAGAAGGAATAGATTTTGAAGAGACCTTTGCTCCTGTTGCAAGACTTGAGGCCATCCGAATGTTCCTTGCTCTCTCAAGCTTTCAAAACTTCAAAGTATTTCAAATGGACGTGAAATCAACCTTTCTGAATGGAGACTTAGAAGAAGAACTATATATTGAGCAGCCAGATGGTTTCATTCTTGGGAATGATCCAAACCTTGTATGCAGATTGAAAAAGGCTCTCTATGGTCTCAAACAAGCTCCAAGGGCTTGGTACTATCGGTTGGACAAATATCTTCACCAACAAGGTTTTTCAAAAGGATCAGCAGATAGCAATCTCTATATAAAAGTTGAAAATAACAAATTGCTAATACTTGTTGTGTATGTAGATGATATTATCTTTGGCAGCAATGAAGAGGCTATGAGTCAAAACTTTGCCTTGGTTATGCAGAAAGAATTCGAAATGTCATTACTTGGAGAATTGACATACTTTCTTGGATTGCAAATCCAACAAAATGAAGGAGGTATTTTCTTGTCTCAAACCAAGTACCTCAAGCAGATCTTGAAGAAGTATGGCATGGAAGATTCAAAGCCAGTTTGTACCCCCATGGTTACAGGATGCAGCCTCAGTACAAATGATGAATCAGCAGCAGTTCATCAACCAACTTATAGATCCATGATTGGGAGTTTGCTTTATTTGGCAGGTACCCGACCAGATATTATGCATGCAGTAGGAATTGTTGGAAGATTTCAAGCCAACCCAAAGGAAACTCATCTTCAGGCAGTCAAAAGAATCTTCAAGTATCTTCAAGGGACTCAAAACTATGGCTTATGGTATCCTAGAGATACAGATCTCACTCTTCATGCTTACACAGATGCAGATTGGGCCGGAAGTGTGGATGACAGGAAAATCACAAGTGGTGGTGCTTTCTTCATGGGTTCCAGATTAGTATCTTGGTTCAGCAAGAAACAAAGTTCGATTGCTTTATCCACAACTGAAGCAGAATATGTGGCTACGGCATATTGTTGCACACAACTTCTTTGGATGATGCAGACCTTGCAGGATTTTCAAATCCCTTGCACTCCACCAGTCTCTATCTTATGTGATAATACAAGTGCAATCAACATTTCAAAGAATCCAGTCATGCATTCAAAGACCAAGCACATACCAATCAAGTATCACTTCCTCCGGGAACAAGTGCTTGAACAAAAGGTCAAGTTGGAGTATGTCTCTTCTAAAGAACAAGTTGTTGATATTCTCACAAAACCACTGCCCAGGGAGACTTTTGAATATCTCAGACAAAAGCTGGGAGTAGTTGATGCTTCATCCTGCTGTTGAAGCCTGTCTGTTCTAAAGAAAAGTTGGTATACGCGAGTTGTGTAAGGGATATCCGCGTACATACGCAGATTTATGCAGGTGAAGTCGCGTATATGGAGTTCTGAACAACAAGGGCAGATTCTGGTTGGAGAAGGTCTGAGATGGGTATGCCAGAGTCCTTCAGGCACAGTTTCAGGGGGAGCAGCAGGCACAGTTTCAGGGGGGAGCAGCTTAAAGTCTAATAAAGCATTGTTGGCATTTAGATGCTTTTGGTTCTAGTTCACAACTATTGTTGGTTTCAGGAGAAGGAGCACAGAAGGAAATCTTGGTTGCTGATCTAAAAGATGATTATCAGATGCTGCTGGTGACTTTCATAAGTCTTGGTCCAGATTTTTCGTCTCTATGTCATGTATCTCTTTTGTGATATCTCTTCTATGGTGTCAAGGTCATGTAACGGCCTATGTTGGTTTCCCCACTATGCCTGAGATGAATGATGTAACGTAATTGGTTGTTATATGTAAATTTCTGATGTATCCCCTCTTGGTTGGGAGTATGGATGTATATATTGAGTCTTTTGGTGATATGAAGGTCCTTTTTGATGTATAAGTCTTGGTTCCTTTTTGAAGAACATCTTTTACAGATCTTGCCTACAGTCAGGGGGAGCATGTTCAGCACAGCAGAGTAGAGATATCAGCATGTACTCAGGGGGAGCACAGCCATTTGCCCTTGATGACAAAGGGGAGAATGATTCTAAGGATCTTGGGGTTTCCATCAAGTCCAAAGGGGGATATTGTTGGCATTTTGGCACAGGTGTAGCACTACGGTACAGGTGTTGTCCTTGATGGCAACTCTCTTTGAAGACAGATCTCAGTCCAAACTACAAGAATGAAGAGAAATTTCATATACGCAGGTTCATCAAGCCCAAGTTACGTATACACGCTGGTATGATATATACTAAGTCGCGGATACGCAGTCTCGCTATATACGAAGTCGCGTATACACGCAGTTTCATGAACAGAAAAGAGCGTACATGTCGAGAAGATTTCTTTTGGTCCGTGGTAGTTAGTCCTCGGTACTTGAGCCTATGTTTTTGGACCAAGGTATCTCGACAGTCGTGTTGATCCCGAGTTTTTAAGTTGATGGTATTGTATTACTATGGTTTTGGACCGTGGTATTGAGAAGGGCCTAAGGCTATATAAGGAGAAGAAGATCATTAGGAAATTGTATCGAAAAAGTCTTGAATATCTAATGAAGAAAGAGATCTAGTATGCAGGTTCTGGGTTGATGATACATTGCTTGATCTGAGCTAAGGAGAGATCACACCGGTTGATGGAAGACTAGATCTAAGGATAGATCGGGATCAAATTGTTAGAAATGAACTATCTTTATATGGTTGATTATGCGTATTTTTAGATCTGCATACTGACGCAATGTTATGTTCTGGGTATGACTGATGTCTGGTACAACTGCAAAGTTTTAAGAAAATACTTTTAGATCTGTACGGATGTTGGCTTCGGTAAAAGCGCGTGTATACGCGGGTTTGTTTCATTGAAGTAGCGTATATCTTTTGAAGCTTAAGTTTTGGGGTTGCAGTTGGGTCTGACTGTTATTGCAGAGTTCTGTAGTCTGCTCTGTGTTCTGGTGACTGGGTGTTGACAGGGTTTCAGTGGTTCAGTGATTCAAAGATTGATGATGCTAGTATTGGTTGTTTTGTGCTTCAATGATTTGTTATGAAAAGTGAATGAATCGTGGTCTTCAGATTGTAATGTTGTGCTTCAGGAGTATCCAGTCTGAAAATTGATGAAAAGTGGTACCTGAAGGAAAGAAGATTGTAGGCTAGCACCTACGTACTAGTATCTTAGCTAGTACAAGAGAAAAGGGGGTTGGAGCTCCCTTCCAGGAGAGTCTGGAAAACGAGAGAAGGTTGTAGCCTTCTGCAGGTTGTAGCCTGCGTACTGGTATAAGGCTGCACCAGTACAAAAGATTGTAAACTGAAGTTTCTGATTAAAGAAAGATAGAGACGATTTGCAGCAGGTGGTTTTCACCCACATTGGGTTTCCACCTTATATCTTGGTGTTCATGTGTGTGGCTTTTGTGTGATGATCTGTTCTGTTATACTGCACCTGTTTACTGTTAATATGGTTAATAATGTTCTGATGCATTTACTGAAGATAAGCTAACTGAATCATAAGATTTCTGAATATACGCTAGTTTCTTTAGACACAGCAGCGTGTACACGCGGGTTCACTTAACTGAAGTAGCGTATATGTTTCTGAGTATGAAATTGAAAGAGTTTTATTGATCTGATAATACTGATTCACCCCCCCCCCCCCCCCCCCCCCCCCCCCCCCTCTCAGTATTATTTCCAACACTCTAGGCCTCTAGTAGCATGCATAAGCATACAAGGGAGTGCTTGCAGTCCTAATTTCCTAATTTTATGCATGCAACCATGAAATCTATGACACATTTTCAAGATTAGACTCCATATCTCTTCCTAGAACTTGATGAATTTTTCAAAAATAATAAATGACACAAAGAAAAAGCGTCTAACGCAAATCTTGATCAAGGACTTGACCTAACCAAGCCTAACCATGACATAAATTTCGTCAAACATATGGCAAACATGTAATATACAGGTCATGAATTCATATTTAAACATAGGGGTCTGGTACTTATCTGACAATCATCAAGAATCTCTAATGCCCTCTCATAATAGTTGCAATAACATTTGTTAGTCCATGCATTCATCAACCATTCATATATTCATCAAACATGTCAATATCCATAGACATTATACATCATATAACCAACAAATAACCAACATATAAACCATGTAAACTCAATCATAATATCACCATCATAATCAATACATATGCTCATAGATCACAATAGAAAATAACTCTTATTAAAATATACAAATGCCAACCAATTCAAGGACTTCCATGTACCACCCGACCATAGATTGGGCTAAACCAAATCTTTCTTTCAACCAATCACCCTTGTGCCATATTCCAAGATTGAATGTGGGATCTCATGAAATAACCAAAAAAAAACAAAATAGGGCTTCCAGAGGCCAAACCACCTTAAACCTCAACCAATGATTCCACCTCACGGTTAGACATCACTAACCATCACTAGATTGGTCTGTACCCAAGATTTCCAGGGCTCTAGAGCATTTGTTCCAACCCATCTCCACGACTAGTAACTCAACCCACAGTTGTCACTGTTATCACCTAGATTGACGTTAGGCTGAAGGGAGGGAATTCCAGGGTAACCACAAACCAAGCTTAGCCTAGTAGCTAGCCATACTAGGCCGGGAGAGGGCTCTCTCCGTAAGGATCTCAGTCAAGATGACTGGATAAGGTAAAGGATTTTAGGCTAGGTATATTAGCTCGATAGGTTTTGATTGAATTTGTTGGTGTTTTGCTAGATCAGATGGAGCTGGGTAGTTTAGATCTAGGAAATTAGGTCAGAAATGCAGGGTGTTCTATGGGGCAAGGTAGGCATAGGCTTTAACACTTTAGGCTTAATGGTGTGAGGTGTTTAAGACTGATGAGGAGCTAAGGAGGGCATGTTACAATCATGGATCTTTCTCAAACAGTAGAAAACATGAAATATTGAATGATTTTCCAAGACAGAGCACTGTTACAATGGCTTCTGCCTATCAAACTTGATAACATTCAATAAGAAGCAATGAAATAGATGATGACATACATAAAACATGTAAACAAATTATCACAAAAGAAGAAACCATGCTAAAACTCCATACCATAGGGATCCCATAAAAAAAGCTGCAAATCCTATTAATTTTCTTGCCAAACTGCTTACAATGGTGTACAATCAAGCTCTGAGCATCCAAGTGAGTCCAACCTCAACAAATGTCTAAGAAAATACATAATATAGGCATCAAAACCACTCATCCTAGCCTCAGGGGTCGAATCCATGAGAGGAGGAGCAGTTACACAACAAATTGAACTGCAAGCTAAGGACTAGGGAGGTCAAACTGACTCATCCCTAAGGTGAAGGAAATTGATTCATTACATGCCACCTGGGCCATTTACCTAATGTTTCTACCCTAGGTAACCAAAATATACATTAATTACATCATGATTTCACATTACATTAGTAAAAATATCAAAATCCCTAGGTGAAAAGCAAATTCTAGAAGAAATAGTGCAAAATTGAGCAATCGAGCAAGTGCGCAATGCCAGTGTCAAGTGCACAATGCTTGAAGGGAGTGCACGGTGCCAAGTTCAAGCTGATATTTGACTGCCTTCCTGACCTCCAAATCTAGCTCATGATAGCTCATTGGAAAGCTTGTCCTGTCTACATTCCAAATCTCCCCCTTATTTTCTAATTTGACCTTGATTTGCCGCTCCAAATTTTCAATCTCCAAAGACTACTCAAATGCACAGCGTCAGGCTCAAAAAACAAGCAGAAACATGAAATTTTGGTGGTTTTTTGGCATTTTCACCTAGCAAAATTGACTTTCTCACCTAGAAGCATGGTTTTCCTACATGTACATGGCCTTCTAAATCCAATGGTGGTGGTCGTTTCTCCAAAAAGTGCCTCAAAAACGCATTTGACCAGTGGACTGATAAATTAAATGCCTGAAAATCACAGAACAACTAGGAAATCAAAAATTGAGCCAAGGCTGCTAAAAAATGGTTGTGATTATTGATGTTGAAGGTGACTAAGCCTGTAGTGAAGCCTCCACCAATAGTTCAAGCGTGTCCTTCTCTTTTTGATGAGCTAAGGCTTCAATCCTTGCTTGACCCCTTTTGAGCCTGGCTCTAGCAATCTTGTCCCTCATGGCGTAATTTTTTGCTATTCTCCTTTGCACCTCCACATCTCTAGTGGCTTTGGTTAGCAAGTCCTCAAGATGAATGTTAACCCTCTCAAGCCAATACTCCCTGTTCTCATTCACCATTTGGCCCATTTGTTCATTCAAGGTAAGTTGATTTGCAAGTTGGGCTTCTTTTTCCTTCTCAAGCTCCAAAGCTCTCTTTAGGCCTCTAGTCCTAGGCCTTCTCCTGGGCATATCTTCCTCCATGGGCTCACCATATTCACCATAAGCTTCCTCAAGCTGCACCTTAGCCTTTTCTGCCTCTCTTTTGGCCTTGATGAGCTGAACTGCCATAAGCTCATGCTTAGTATCCAATTGCTTGTTTTCTTGTTTGTAATAAGAGATGATCCATTTAGATCTTTGGAGGTTCACCTGTAACTCACCTATCTTTGCCTCTTGCTCCTTGATGAGCATTCTAGTGTTTGTCTCATCATCCTCATCATCTAAGTTCACTTGGTCAAAATCATGCTCAGTTTCATGGAGGTGTTCTTTCTGTTGTTGCATCTCTGTTTCAACCATCTTCTCCTTCCCTTTGTGTACCTGTTTTACTAATGATGAAGGCAAGGCCCCTCCCACAATATGTGGGGAAAACACTTGCCTATGTCCTCTCTGATAAGTATGCACCATGGTACCTGAACCAGTCCTTCCAGACTTGCTGCTTTGGCCCAAATTTCCCTGATCCTCTTTGCCACTATCTTGTTTCCTGTCAAGTGAAGGAATAGGTGCATGTGAAGGTGATAATGGAGGTGAGGGTGGATGTGATGATGAAGGCATGTTTTGAACATTCTGATTGGAAGCATGAGTGAAAATGGGGTTGGTAATGAATGTAATCCATGCAATGTTAAGTTCTTTAAGGTGATAAAGAACAATGATCTTTATGAGGGCATGATGGAATAGGCTTTTCATTTGATCTTTGGGTTCTCTCTTTCGGGTAATGTAAGAAATTTTCTCCACACTCCTAAAAATATATTAGGGTATGTTAAGCATTTTGACCCTAGTGAAATGCATGAGTAATCTGATGTGATAGGAATAGACCCTAGAAAATCTTCCCTCACATGAAAAATATTTCATTATGATCTTTATCATCGGTGCATATCTATCAAGAAGGTAGGAGAAAGGAAAATAGCCATTTATTTCATGTTTGTATCTAGGTTTTATGTATGGTTCATAGAAATGTGCTTCAATTTCCCCCTATTTGAATTAGTTTTCCCCAAATTCTGAAATACTGGTGGCAACAGACAATGTGAAGGTTATGCCTGAAAGAGTGACCTGATTGTCTTGAAGCCCAGTGATGAAAAGTCTGGTCAACTCAGGGTGGTAGTGGACTGCATGGACCTGTTCACAAAACTCAAAACATCCTAACCCCTTGAAGGATGTCTCTGTCATGGGAGAGGCTAAAATCTCTTTGAGATCTGTGGGCTCAAACCTATGTATGTTCCCTCCTTTATGAGGTCTTCTTTGCTCTATGTTTCCCTCTCTGTCTGATCCTTCTTCCTCACTCTGTGGTCTCTATTCCTCCTTAGCCATGGTGTTTTGAAATGAAACCCTAGGTAGATGATATGGGAATGTAAGAGTGTAGGGGGGAAAGAAAAAGGAAAGGGCAGATGGGAGTAAATTAGGATTTGATGGGGTAGGGATAGAAACTTTTGAGGGAGAATGTAGGGTGTAGATTAGGTGTTTTTGGGGGAAATGGGGAATTTACTTGTGAAAACTAGGGTTTAGGATAAAGGCTAGGGTTTGAAGTGAAAAACTAAGACCATATGATTTTCATTCTTTAAACATGAGGGAAATAAGCTTAATGAGAGGGGAATGGCAATACTTACTTGATTTAGGGCTTAGGAGATCTTTTGAAAGCTTGAAGACTGAAGGAGTGCAAAATTGGTCAAGTGCGTAGCGCCTTAAGGGAGTGCGCAACACCTTAAGGGAACACACAGCGCCTGTCAAACGCACAATGCCTGAAGCAAACACACAGCACCAAGAGGGAACGCGCAACGCCTGCTCTATTTTCACCAATTTTGCCTTGAAATCGCCCAAAACGCTGCTCTAGTTTGCTCAATGCGTGGTAGGAGGTAAATAAACATAAAATGAGGGCAAGAAGATATTTATAGGCCCTTGACTTTAATCTTTAGCTCCTCAAACCCATTTTTCTAATGTTTCTTGCCTTTTTCACTTTTACCCTTTTAAACTCTGTTTTGATACTATTTCTTCTTTGTGCTTTTGCAGGTGGAAAAATGCTCAACTTAACTTGATTTTTTGTAGTGCTGGTGTGTCTTGCAGCAAGGAGAACTCTTTTGATGTAGCTGAGATCCATTATTACATATAGAAACTTAAAAGTACATAAGAAATACAATAAATTCAAAATACTTTATTTTCATCTCAAAAACATGTTTTTGAGGTGAAAATTACATTAGGTTACAAAAATAGAAATTTCAGTAGCTGTGACTTTCAAGCCATCATGCTTGATTTATTTATCATCCTCATATCCTTGCTGACCTTTATTTACATTTGAAAATCAGTTTCTTGACCTTGGTAATGAAACCCTAGGACCTAATGAAATGGACTGCAAATTGTTTATGAACCAAGACTAAAGACAATATAAAGGGGGATCAACAAGTATGGTCTATGAGGGAGGAGCTGAAGAGAAAACAACCATCCGTGGATCCATATATCATGACCTAATGGAGTGATGAAAAATTTACAGTATGGGACTCCTACTGTGAAAATGAAAAAGAAAATTTTTTGATCCCTGATGGAAGTATGAAAAGACTGACACTAACAGTCATAGGGCTCCAACGTGTTTGCCCAACGAAGGCTCCCAGATTAGTAACTCAACCCACCAAGGGATATGGAGCATTTTTCCATCCAAGGTTTCCAGGACTAGTAACTCAACCTAAGTTGTTCCAGGGATTCTAGAGCGTTTGTCCAACCAATGCTTCAGGAATTAGCAACTCAACCCACATCCATAAGGAAAATGAGCACCAATCATAAAACAAAATTGGAAAACCCACAACACCATGGCTATCTAGGAAGTGGAAAGGCTAGACAAAACTAGTCTCAATCCAGACAATCCTCCATGCTAATGATAGATCATAACCAAATAACCACATGCATACACCATGAATTCCAAAACTAGCAAGTAAATAATACATGCAACTCGATACCTACAAAGAAATCCAATTGTAGTCGTTGATCCACCTGTTCCCTTGTGCTTTCCAACTTTCCTTTTCCTTCTTCCTCCAAATCCAAGTGAGATTAGAATGCCTCAAGAATGCTCCAATAATGTTCAAAGTGTGCGAGAATGTGAGAATAGAAGAGAGCTCCAAAATTGAACTCACAAAAGCTAACTCTGACAAAAGCCCACACTGACAAAATCCATGAACTGATCTTCATAAGCCTTTTTATCACTGAGGCCTCTAATTTCTTCATTTTCCTTCATTTTTCCTTCAATTTCCCTCTCATGCAAATATGTGATCATTCATCTCCATTTTCTCCTATTTTCCTTTATTTTCATAAATAAAATGCCAATTATTGCCACTTTTCCTTTTCCATTTTCCTTAGACATAATAAACTGAAAGTGACACCCACTAGGTTGTTTTTCCCAACATTCATCTTGGAATACGTGTCCCATGACATTGGTCTTATATGTAAAATTTTGTAGAATTTTTCCTACAAATTAGCTAGCTTTGATACCATGTAGAACTTTTTCTACAAATCAGCTAGTTTCGATACTATGTAGAAATTCCCACTGTAGATCAACTTGGTAATGCAATGTACTAAAGCAAAACACTTGATCTACGTCTACAAAAAATTTAGCAGAAGCTTAATCAACCATGAGCAAAATCAATAAGAACACATATAACTGATAATAAGGAATCAATCACACATAACACAAAAGAATTTACCTGACGAAAGCACCTACCTAAAACCCCATCTCTGTATTATCATACAAGTGGAAATATAGTCCGGATTACACAAAGCCTTAACTTGGAAGCTATCCAGCTCTCAGTACAATCCCTCTGCTGCTCATAGATAGTCAAAGGCTTCTCACAAACCTTCTCCTCTACCCTCCAAGACTCCTATTTCTATGCACAATTTTTCCTGGGTCCTTCGGCTGCAACCTGTGTGATTATCACCTCACACACAACACTGACCTTTGGAATAACTACACAAACTTGAAGGAGATAAATCCTCATCATGGATGAGCTTCCTTCATAGGAAAAATATTCATCCCACTGATAGTACACTGTCCCTTCTCTGATCTCAACTGGGTCTCTGTCTGAACTAACATGCATGAGTTATTTAAACTACAATATTCAGTTATCTGAAAATACCAGTTGTTACATGCATGCAAGCATTAACAAACTGAATCTCATTAATTTAACAACTTGTTAAATTAATCTAACTGGACTTGACTCAGTTAATTGAGCCAACTAATTTCAAATCATAATTACAACTCATCCTCATCCTTTAACTGATGGTTAAATCCCTCAATCAAAGGAGAAACTGTTGCATGTCCTCACATGGACTTCAAGTTCATAATTCCTTAACTAATTAAATCAAACTAAATTAATTAAATTAATTTACAAACTGTTGTTAATATCAAATTTGAATTTACTTCCTATAGATAGATCAGAGACTACTATAAATAGGAAGGGACCCAGAAATGCTATTTTTAGAAGATGTTATTTTTAGCAGTTTCACCTCTCACCCAAGGTGGCCAAACTGCTATTTTTAGAAGTGATATTTTTAGCAGTTCTATTTTTATCACTTTCTAAATTTAGCATTTCTTGTTGCACACTTTTCAACACTCCCTCTCAACAAGAAAGGCTTCCTCTTGAACCCGATCCTGTAACTCTGGAATGCTCTGCATGCAACACATCTACCAAGTGTGGTTGCTCCAGCAACGCTTAGAACAAAAAACTCCCAACTGACCACTCTGTTGGGCTAGAAACATACTCTGATGTTTAAGCTCTACCTTCTACTAACAAGTGCTCCCTCTTTGACCTCTGTGCTATTGCAACATCCCCATGCATCTCGCACCATTGCACCCTTCTCTGTGTTACCCTGCACAGTGCTACACACTTGTGCCTCTCGCATTGCTGCAACCTACATGCTCTACATTGTCCTGGGATTCCTTGCACTGTAGCTCTCTCTACTGCTCCACCCGCATATGTCTCTACCCAATCAGTTAGCTCCTGCTACTCCACATTGGGGCTCCCGTAGCAAGGTCTCATCCAAGAGGTTGGGTACCTCAAGGATCTTGCCCCTCGTCCTTGGGACAATCACTCTACATCACCCCACCTCCTACCTGGAGGTATGGCTGCATGTGATCCCTCTACCCACCTGCCTCAAATTTTCCCCCTACTGGAGGTCTCTGCATGAGTAGATGTATTTACTCGATCTCCTCTCAGCTTCCCCTATTGTGGCTGCTCCATAACCTCCTGAAGCTGCTGCACCAATCATGGCTTCTCCACAATTGTCTGAGAATTCTTCTGGCTCTGCATGTTGAGAGGTAATTTACTCTCCCTCTCAACCACCAAGTATCTAACCTTTTCCTTGCTCCTCAATGCTTTGCATGCATCTTGTACCTCAAGTGCATAAAGGTTCTTGGCTAGCACACCAATCTATTTCCACCTTCCCTTCATCATGAAATTTTCTAGAAAAAGAACTAATTTTAAATCAACGATATTTCCCTCATCCGAACTCCGATTTAGTCGATTTTTTTTTTTTTGATTTTGGGAATTTTTCTGCAAGGAATCCAAATCTGCTATTTATTTCTGAAAATTTTGTACAAAAATTTTCATATCTGCTCTGCAAACTCTCGGCCCATGTTGGGTCCCTATAATACTAGTGATTACCCCATTACTATTATAGTTATACCCCTTATTTACATTGTTGTGCCCCTATTACCCCCATATTGTTATTTCTGTCCCCCATAGAATCCCTCTATTGTTATTTTTGTGGCTTTATATTATTATTGTTAGGTCGACTGGATTATATTGTGACTCCTTAGACTCCTATATATAGAAAGGAGGTTTTGTCATTTGAATCATCAAAGAATTTTTCATTTATGTAATGTAAAGGAGGTTGCCCCCTCGAAGAGGCTGAATTCTAAGGCGTTGATCTATCTTTTCTTGAGCTGGTTTCATAACATTTGGTATCAGAGCTTTGGATTCTAGGGTTTCGCTGCTCCAAACAGGTCATCGTGGTATTTTCGCTATAACTTTTTTTTTGTGACGTTTCAGAAGTCTTAAAAAAAACCCATTTGAGAAGAAATCGCGCTGAACCTTGGGTCCGAATTTCAGAGCTTTGTGCGTGATATTTTCGGAGATATGATCTGAGGAAGTTGGTCTTTTTGCAGACTCCTGAATTACATTCAAAACAGGTGACCTGGGGAAAATTGTCATAACTTTCTCTCTGGGAATCAAATTGAAATTTCATAAGAAGGTACAGAAAGAGGACGGACTGTAGTTTCTTGTATACCTTTTTTAGAACCAAATATAAAAAATTGTACACGTGGCACTTCATACAACTTCGCTCTTCTGGAAAGGTCTATAATCAGGTCATCTTGGGAGATTGTGCATAACTCTTTCTTGGAGAATCCAATTTGGATCAGACTGGTGGCATTGGAAAGAGGACATAGAGAGCTACTACAGGTCACAAATTTAGAACTAGATGATTGGAAAGTACAGAGATACATCAGAGGCAATATCGAGCTCCTACAAAGTGAAAAAAGGTGTGTAGATTTTTTTAAATTTTTGCTTAAGCTTGGTTTGAAAATTTATTTTGAAGGAATTCAAAGGGCATAGTAGAGCATTATTATCGGTAACTGATGCCCCGAGGAAAGAAAATGCAAACACCTAGTAAGGAACCTGAAAGCTCTAGCATGACTCATGAAGAAGAGGAAGAAATGCTACATGATATATCAAAATTACAAGAACAAGTGCAACAAATGTCACGCTCACAAAAGTTAACAGATGCTAAGATAAATGGCGTGGAAGCTAAGATAAATGGCGTGGAAGCTAAGATGAATGGCATGGAAGCTAAGATGGACAATTTGAAGATAGATTTGAACACAAATTTGAAGACAGGCATGGAAGATTTGAAGACAGATTTGACAAATTTTCTACAAGAAATACTTACTAATGGTGAAAAGGTAGTAAAGGAAACTCATGATGAGAACAAAAGAAATGTTAATCATGATTCCATAGACGCTAATGTTGGATCGAAGAATCACCATATTCCAAAAATCGATATGAGGAAGTTTGATGGCAAGGATCCCGCCACATGGATATTACAGATGGAGCAATTCTTCGATCTCAATAATGTGCAAAACGCACAAAAGGTACGTATGGCAACTGTATATTTGGAACCAAATCAGTTTGTATGGTATCAATGGCTTTGTTCTCGTAAAAAATTTATCACTTGGGCAATTTTTACGGAAGAATTGATAGCACATTATGAGGATACAAAAAGCAACACTTTTTTTAGCCAATTGATAAGTCTCAAACAAAAGGGTTCAATAATGGAGCACATTGAGGAGTTCCAAAAATTGAACATAAGGGTAAAAGATATTCCAGAGGAGCATAGGATTGATGTGTTCATAGGGTCTTTAAAGGATAATATCCAACATGATGTTCGCCTTTGGGAACCTGATTCATTAGAGAAGGCATTCAGGTTAGCAAGAAAAATGGAAAGCAAAATTATGGCAACTAGGAAGCATACCACTCACAACTATAAAGACGGAAGTGTTGTTGCCCCTAGTCTTCCACAACCTACAAGGTTGACACCACAACAATTGGAAGAAAAAAGAGCAAAAGGGCTTTGTTACAATTGTGATAGCAAATACACAAAAGGTCATAAGTGTGCTGAGAAGAAATTATTCTACATAGATTGTGAAGAGGAAGAAGAAAAGGAGCAAGAAAGGTCAAAAGAAGAGGATATATTCCAGGAACAAAGCCTAGATGAAGAAAAAATAAATCCGACCATATCTTGTAATGCATTGGCGGGAATTACCACTCCTCAAACCATCAAGATAGAAGGACAAATCAAGAAGAAAAAGGTAATAGTGTTGATTGATTCAGGAAGCACCCACAATTTTATTCATTGTAGGGTAGCAAAAGAATTGAATTGCTTCCTATATCCAGCACCAGAGTGTCAAGTGATGATTGCAAATGGAGGAACAATAAATTGCTCTGGAAAGTGCCATAATATCAAGCTATCCATGGGAGAATATGTATTGACTAGCCCAATGCTTTCCATTCCAATGGGAGGTGCTGATGTTGTACTAGGAGTCCAATGGCTACAATCCTTGGGTACAATAGCTTTTAATTTTCAAGAACTTTTCATCAAATTTTCTACGGAAGGAAAGGAAGTTGAATTAAGGGGTATTGCAGGGAAACCAGGAAAGATAATCAGCTCTAATGGCATGACAAAGCTTCTAAAAAAGGAGCAAAGAGGTGTAATTGCACAATTATGTTCGCTAGATGTTTCCACATTGGAATCATCTATTTCTCCAGATCTCCAAAAAGTCCTGGACAATCATTCCAAGGTATTTGAGACTCCCAAAGGTCTCCCACCTATGCGTGATCATGATCATGCTATTCATCTGATTCCAGGAAGTGTTCCTCCAAACATCAGGCCGTACAGATATCCCTATGTCCAAAAAAGTGAAATTGAACGTATGGTTGCAGAAATGCTAGAGGCTGGTATAATTCAACCGAGTCAAAGTTCTTTCTCAGCTCCAGTAGTATTGGTGCACAAGAAGGATGGATCATGGCGCATGTGTCCGGATTATAGGGAGCTCAACAAGCTCACTATTAAAGATAAGTTCCCCATTCCTGTCATTGATGAATTACTGGATGAATTGCATGGATCAATTTACTTCACCAAGTTGGATCTTCGTTCGGGATATCATCAAATCAGAATGAAGATTGAAGACATTCCGAAAACGGCATTTAGAACTCATGAGGGTCATTATGAATTTTTGGTCATGCCTTTTGGCCTTACCAATGCACCTTCAACATTTCAAGGTTTGATGAATTCAATTTTCAAACCATTCCTTAGAAAATTTGTGTTAGTATTTTTTGATGATATACTAATCTACAGCAAGTCTTGGAAGGATCATGTTGAACATGTTGACAGGGTGCTACAACTATTGGAGGAGAAACAATTATATGCAAAAAGATCCAAATGTTTCTTTGGAGTCCAGGAGGTGGAATATTTGGGTCATATTGTATCTCATGAAGGAGTTAAGGTAGACCCTAGCAAAATTAAAGCCATTAAGGAATGGAAAATCCCCACATCCATAAAGCATCTGCGAGGATTTCTTGGGTTGACAGGGTATTATCGCAAGTTTGTTAAGAATTATGGGAGAATAGCAGCACCTCTAACAACATTATTGAAGAAAGATTCATTTTCATGGACTCCGGAAGCAACAAAGGCCTTTGAACATCTTAAAGAGGCAATGTGCCAAGCACCGGTCTTAGCTACACCGGACTTCACAAAAACCTTTATTGTGGAATGTGATGCTTCAGGAAATGGAATTGGTGCTGTTCTAATGCAAGATGAAAGACCCATTGCTTTTGAAAGTCGTCCAATCAAGGGAAAGTTTTTAAGCAAAGCTATTTATGAGAAGGAAATGTTGGCAATACTCCATGCACTTAAGAAATGGCGACCCTACCTAATGGGAAGACACTTCAAGGTAAAAACGGATCATGATAGCCTTAAATACTTTTTAGAACAAAGATTATCCTCTGAAGAGCAACAAAAGTGGGTCACAAAGATGTTGGGTTATGACTTTGAAATCATCTACAAAAAAGGGAAGCAAAATGTGGTGGCAGATGCACTCTCAAGAAAGGATGAGGATGTGGAAGCATTGTTGTGTGCCATTTCTATTATCCAACCAGATTGGATAAACGAAGCAAGGGAGGAATGGAAGAATGACGAAGAAGTGTGGGCACTTATTCGAAAGCTACAACAAGATTCCAGTACTTCTGATACATTTAGCTGGCAAAATGATTCGTTATGGTACAAAGATCGCTTATACCTCTGTAAGAATTCCCAGCTAAAACAAAAGATTCTTATGGAATTGCACACTTCTCCCTTAGGAGGGCACTCAGGATTTTTAAAAACTTACCACAGGGTTAAGAAGGAATTTTTTGGGATGGCCTTAAATCAGATATTCAAAAGTTTGTGGCGGAATGTTTGGTTTGCCAACAAAATAAAGTTGAAACAATTAAGACACCGGGTCTATTACAACCTTTATCCATTCCAAGCCAACGTTGGGAGGAGGTTTCAATGGATTTTATCACAGGTTTACCCAAGTCTGAGGGAAAGAGTGTCATCATGGTGGTAGTTGACAGACTTACCAAGTATGCACACTTTTGTGCATTATCACATCCATTTAAAGCCAGTACAGTTTCTACTGCATTTATGGAAACAATTCAAAAGCTACATGGAAACCCAAAGATTATTGTAAGTGACAGAGATCCCATTTTCACTGGAAATTTTTGGACAAATTATTTTCTTGTCTTGGTACTCAGTTAGCTCATAGCTCATCTTATCATCCTCAATCTGATGGGCAAACTGAGATAGTAAACAAATGTTTGGAAGGATATCTTCGTTGCTTTGTATCTGATAAACAGACACAATGGGTCAAATGGTTGCCTCTGGCTGAATGGTGGTATAACACTTCCTTCCATACAGCAACAAAAATGACCCCATTTATGGCACTTTATGGGTATCAACCACCATCCATCACATCATATTTAAGAGAAAATTCTAAGGTTCAGGCAGTGGAACATCACATCGAACATCAACAACAAGTCCTCCAACTCTTAAAGGATAACCTCGTGTTGGCACAAAATAGAATGAAACAACAGGCAGATCAACATCGCAGTGAAAGAAGTTTTGATGTAGGTGATTGGGTATTCCTACGGCTACAACCATATAAGCAAATGTCCCTAAAGCAAGCTAAGAAGGATAATAAATTATCACCAAAGTATTATGGTCCGTACAAGGTGTTGCAAAAGATTGGTACTATGGCATACAAATTGGAGCTTCCTGCAGCTTCTCGATTGCACCCAGTTTTCCATGTTTCATGTTTAAAGAAGGTTATAGGCGACAAGCTCCCAATTCAAACAATATTGCCAGAACTTGACGAGGAAGGAAAAATTATATTGGAACCGGAAGCAGTCACAGAAACAAGAACTCGACAGCTACGAAATCGATCAATTTCAGAGTATCTTATCAAGTGGAAGAACTTATCCGCTGAAGATTCCACATGGGAGGATGAGAATTTTATGCAGAAGTATCCAGAACTACTCAAGCGTTGAGGACAACACTTTTTTTGAAGGAGAGGGGCATGTTGGGTCCCTATAATACTAGTGATTACCCCATTACTATTATAGTTATACCCCTTATTTATATTGTTGTGCCCCTATTACCCCCATATTGTTATTTCTGTGCCCCATAGAATCCCTCTATTGTTATTTTTGTGGCTTTATATTATTATTGTTAGGTCGGCTGGATTATATTGTGACTCCTTAGACTCCTATATATAGAAAGGAGGTTTTGTCATTTGAATCATCAAAGAATTGTTCATTTATGTAATGTAAAGGAGGTTGCCCCCTCGAAGAGGCTGAATTCTAAGGCATTGATCTATCTTTTCTATCTTTTCTTGAGCTGGTTTCATAACAGCCGAAAACTCAAAACTTTGAAATCTCCTCTCAGTATATTGTTCTTCCTCGATATCTTGTGATTTGATACCATGTAGAATTTTTCCTACAAATTAGCTAGCTTTGATACCATGTAGAACTTTTTCTACAAATCAGCTAGCTCCGATACCATGTAGAAATTCCCATTGTAAATCACTTGGTAAATGCAATGTACTAAAACAAAACACTTGATCTACTTCTACAAACAATTTAGTGGAAGCTTAATCAACCATGAGCAACATCAATAAGAACACATATAACTAATAAGTGTTGGAAATAATACTGAGAGGGGGGGTGAATCAGTATTATCAGATCAATCAAACTTTTCAATGCTCAGAAACATATACGCTACTTTAGTTAAGTGAACCAGCGTGTACACGCTACTGTGACTAAGTAAAACAGCGTATAAGAAGAAAACTCACAATTTAGTTAGCTTATTCTTCTGTTAAGTGCATCAGGACATTATTCACCACATTAACAGTAAACATGTGCAGTATAACAGAACAGATCAAAAGCCACACACATGAACACCAAGATATAAGGTGGAAACCCAATGTGGGTGAAAACCACCTGCTGCAAGTTGTCTCTATCTTTCTTTAATATGAAACTTCAGTTTACAATCTTTTGTACTGGTGCAGCCTTATACCAGTACGCAGGCTACAACCTGCAGAAGGCTACAACCTTCTCTCGTTCTCCAAACTTCCTTGGAAGGGAGCTCCAACCCCCTTTGCTCTTGTACTAGCCAAGATACTAGTACGTAGGTGCTGACCTACAATCTTCTTTCTTTCAGGTATCACTTTTCATACATTTTCAGACTTGGATATTCCTGAAGCACAACATTACAATCTGAAGACCACAATTCATTCAATTTCCACAACAGATCATTGAAGCATAAAACAACCAAACTTTGAATCACTGAACCACTGAACCCTGTCAATCACCAGTTACCAGAACACAGAGCAGACTACAGAACTCTGCAATAACAGTCAGACCCCACTGTAAACCCAAAATCAAGCTTCAAAAGATATACGCTACTTCAATGAGCAAAACCCGCGTATACACGCGCTTTTACCGAAGCCAACCTGCGTACAGATCTAAAAATAAACTTTCTCAATTTGCAGCTGTACCAGACATTAGTTAGACCCAGAACATAATATTGCGACAATATGCAGATCTAGAAATACGCATAATCAACCATATCATGATAGTGCATTTCAAACCATTAGATCCCGATCTATCCTTAGATCTAGTCTTCCATCAACCGATGTGATCTCTCCTTGGCTTAGATCAAGCAACCCAGAACCTGCATATCAGATCTCTTTCTCTCTTAGATATTCAAGCCTTGTCAAAAGATGATTTTGCCTAATGATCTTCTTCTCTTTATATAGTCTTAGGCCTAGCTCAATACCAAGAGCCAAAACCATAGTAACACAATACCATCAACTTCAAAACTAGGGATCGACACGCCCGTCGAGACACAATGGTCCGAAATCATAGGCACAACTTCCAAGGACTAACCACCATGGACCAAAGATGCTTTTCCACATACACGCGCTTTTTATGAATCCAACTAGCGTGTACACGCGACTTGGGCTTAACGAACATGCGTATATGAACTTCCTTGGCATGCTGTACTGAGATCTGTCTTCTGATTAAGTTGCCATCACCTGTACCAACCTCTGAGCACCTGTACCAACCTCTGAGTGAGTTGCCATCAAGGACAACACTTGAATCATAATGCCAACAATCTCCCCCTTTGGACTTGATGGCAACCACCACACCAAGTCACTCTCCCCCTTTGACATCAAGGGCAAAGGGCTGTGCTCCCCCTGAGGACATGCTGATACCTCTGCTTGGCTGTGCTGACTCGTGCTCCCCCTGACAGTAGGCCAGATCTGCAAAAGATGTTCTTCAACAAGAACCAAGACTTATACACCATAAGGGACCTTCCTATCACCAAAAGACTCAATACATACATCCATACTCCCTACCAAGAGGGGACATATCAGAAACAACAAATTATATTACAGCATTCATCCCAGGCATAGTGGGGAAACCAACATAGGCCGTTACATGACCTTGACACCATAAAAGAGATATGACAAGAGAGATACATGACATAGAGACAACAGATCTAGACCAAGACTTAGGAAAGGCACCAGCAGCATCTGATAAACATCTTGTTAGATCAGCAACCAGGATTTCTTTCTGAGCTCCTTCTCCTGAAACCAACAACCAAAACATCTGAATGCCAACAATGCTTTATGAGACTTTTAAGCTGCTCCCCCTGAACCTGTGCCTGTTGCACCCCCTGAAACTGTGCCTGAAGAATTCTGACATTCCCATTGCTGTTCAGAACTCCAGAGTTTTCCCTTGCTGTTCAGAACTTCATATACGCGATTTCTCCTGTATAAAACAGCGTATGTACGCGGATATAATTTCTGCAACAAGCGTACACCATACACGCGACTTTCCCACCATAAATCCGCGTGTATACGCGTATATACCTTTCGTAACTTGCGTATACCAACTTTTCTGTAGAACAGACAAGTTTCAACAGCAGGATGAAGCATCAACTACTCCCAGCTTTTGTCTGAGATATTCAAAAGTTTCCCTGGGCAGTGGTTTTGTGAGAATATCAGCAACTTGTTCCTTAGAAGGAACATACTCCAACTTGACCTTCTGCTCAAGCACTTGTTCCCGAAGAAAATGGTACTTGATTGGTATGTGCTTGGTCTTTGAGTGCATGACTGGATTCTTTGAAATGCTGATTGCACTTGTATTATCACATAAGATAGAGACTGGTGGAGTGCAAGTGATTTGAAAGTCCTGCAAGGTCTGCATCATCCAAAGAAGTTGTGTGCAACAAGATGCTGCAGCCACATATTCTGCTTCAGCTGTAGATAAGGCAATCGAACTCTGTTTCTTGCTGAACCAAGATACTAATCTGGAACCCATGAAGAAAGCACCACCACTTGTGCTTTTCCTATCATCCACACTTCCAGCCCAATCTGCATCTGTGTAAGCATGAAGAGTGAGATCTGTATTTCTAGGATACCATAAGCCATAGTTTTGGGTCCCTTGAAGATATTTGAAGATTCTTTTGACTGCCTGAAGATGAGTTTCCTTTGGGTTGGCTTGAAATCTTCCAACCATTCCTACTGCATGTGTAATATCTGGTCGAGTACCTGTCAAATAAAGCAAACTCCCAATCATGGATCTATAAGTGGGTTGGTGAACTGCTGCTGATTCATCATTTGCACTGAGGCTGCATCCTGTAACCATGGGTGTACATACTGGCTTTGACTCTTCCATGCCATACTTCTTCAAGATCTGCTTGAGGTATTTGGTTTGAGACAAGAAGATACCTCCTTCATTTTGTTGGATTTGCAATCCAAGAAAATATGTCAATTCTCCAAGAAGTGACATTTCGAATTCTTTCTGCATAACCAAGGCAAAGTTTTGACTCATAGTCTCTTCATTGCTGCCAAAAATAATATCATCTACATAAACAACAAGAATTAGCAATTTGTTATTTTCAACTTTTATATAGAGATTGCTATCTGCTGATCCTTTTGAAAAGCCTTGTTGGTGAAGATATTTGTCCAACCGATAGTACCAAGCCCTTGGAGCTTGTTTGAGCCCATAGAGTGCCTTTTTCAATCTGCATACAAGGTTTGGATCATTCCCAAGAATGAAACCATCTGGCTGCTCAATATATACTTCTTCTTCTAAGTCTCCATTCAGGAAGGCTGATTTCACGTCCATTTGAAATACCTTGAAGTTTTGAAAGCTTGAGAGAGCAAGGAACATTCGGATGGCCTCTAGTCTTGCCACAGGAGCAAAGGTCTCTTCAAAATCTATTCCTTCTTGCTGTGCATACCCTTTACAAACAAGTCTGGCCTTGTTTCTAATTACTTCTCCATTTTCATTTAATTTATTCTTGAAGACCCATTTTGTTCCTATTACATTCTTATCTTTTGGTCTAGGAACTAATTCCCAAGTGTTGTTCTTTTCGATTTGCTCAAGTTCTTCATCCATTGCTTTGACCCAACATTCATCTTTGCATGCTTCTTTCACATTTTGTGGTTCAATGGAGGAGAGTAGAGCCAAGTAGCTTGAAGCTTCTGCAAGTGTCCTTCTTGTTTGTACTCCTGCTTCTTTCTGCCCCACAATCTGAGTTTCTGGATGATTCTTTTGGACATATCTGGATGGAGTCTTCTCTTCTATTCTTGTCTGCTCCTCTGGTTCTTCTTGAGATTCTTCTTCTTCTTGAGGTTCTTCATTATTTCGCCTTTGAGAGTAACCTTCATCTTCTTCAATGTCTTCATGATGAACTTGCCTAGGAATATATCCCTTCTCATCAACCACTATATCAATACTGTCAACAATTCTGCCAAGTCTTTTATTGTAGCACTTGTATGCTTTGCTATGTGGAGAATAACCAAGAAGAATGCCCTCATCTGCTCTAGGTTCAAGTTTGCCAAGTTGCTCATCAGTATTCTTAATATAACATTTGCTCCCAAAGATTTTGAAATGCTTCACGGAAGGAGTTTTACCACTCCAAAGCTCATGAGGTGTTTGAGTGCTGTTTACTCGGACATTTGTTTTGTTAAGAATGATAACAGCAGCATGTGCAGCTTCACCCCAGAAGGTTGCAGGAGTACCTGATTCATCGAGCATAGCACGAGCCATTTGTTGGATAGTTCTGTTCATTCTTTCCACAACCCCATTTTGCTGAGGAGTTCTAGCTGTAGAGAATTCTCTTCTTATCCCATGTTCATCGCAGAAATCAAAAAATTCATTTGATGTGAACTCCCCACCTCTGTCAGATCTGAGGCACTTAATTTTGTGTCCTGATTCATTTTCAGCCAATGCTTTGAAGGATTTGAATTTTTCGAATGCTTCATCTTTGTGCTTCATAAGCCCTAACCAAACAAACCTTGAGAAATCATCAATGAATAATATCAGATATTCTTCTCCTCGAGGTGTCCTTTTCCTAAATGGACCACATACATCTGTATGGACTAGCTCAAGAGGCAAGCTAGCTGATCCTTCCTTCTCTGGAAAGTTAGTTCTGGTTTGCTTTCCAAACTGACAAGATTTGCATATGGTGTTGTCTGGAATTTTGATATCTGGAAGATCGCGAACTGCCTGATATTTGCATGCTTTCCTTATTTGTGAGAAGCTTAGATGTCCCAACCTTCGATGCCATAACCAGTGCTCTTCATCCTTGCTAAGATAGCATTGTTGTTGTCCTTCTTCAAATATGTACAGATTATTTGGAGTTCTTTTGCCTTTGAGAACTGTTTTACCTGTATCAAGATCACGAACAAGACATCCATTCGATCTGAAAATAACCTCGGTTTTTTGATCACACATCTGGCTGACACTTAGTAGATTATGCTTCAATCCATCAACATACAAAACATTTCCAGCCTTGACCTTTTCTTTCAAAGGAGCAATACCTTTTCCTTTTATAGTTGCAGGAGTATCATTTCCAAAAGAAACTTTCTTTCCCTTTTCTAAAGTAGAATAAGATTCAAGTTTTTCTTTATCACCTGTCATATGTTTCGAACATCCACTGTCAATGTACCATAGATTTTCCTGTCCTTCTGCATAAAAAGCTATCCCACATCTTTCTGTCTGAGGTTCCTTTATTCTCCATTTTTTGGTGCTCGTGGCTTGTTCCTTTTTCTCCTGAAACCTGCTCCTGCATTCAGATTCTTTATGACCAAAATTATTGCAAATAGAACATTCAACTTCATTTTCAAGAACCGAAAAGTTGTTATAGGTCCTCTTTGTAATCCCTGTCATACTTCTTTGTTTTTGAGCTTCCCTAGTCATGATTGTTTTATATGCAACACATTGAGCTGCTTTGTGACCAAAGTTATGGCAAGAAAAGCATTGTCCATTGAAGAAGCTTCTGCGGTTATTGAATCTACCAGCCAACTGATTGTAATTTCTATTTTCATCTATTCTTGTGCCAAACTGAGAAGATTTTACCTGTGGTTGGTTGTAGCTTTTGTTCACCCTTAAGAAGGATTGTCCCTGATAGTTTCTGTTTGTAATTCGTCCCTGCTTTACCTGATTATCTTCATTGTTCTTCTGCTCATTTCTTCTTGCTGCATCAAGATAACTTTTTGAGGTGGATGCTTGAGAGGTTTCTCCATTATAGCCCAAACCTGTCTTGTTTAGAGGAGACCGCTGCACATTGATAATCTCATCCAAAGTTTCAGATCCTTTGACAAACTTAAGATTAATAGCTTTTGTTTTCTCAATTTCTTTTCTGAGACCAACAATTTCACCTTCTAGTTTTTCAAGATGTTTTTCCTTTTCATCAATTTGAAATTGCAAAGTATCAATGATCACACTCTTTTCTTCTATGCATCTCTTGAGTCTAGTAATTTCATTATAGAGATTATCCACATCTACAGCATCCTCATAATCATCATCTTCAAATGCCATTAACAGCTTATATTTATTACCTTGTTCATCTTCATCACTGTTTGATAAGCCATCACTATCTTCATGGGTGTAGTAGCTTTTCTTATTTGCACTTTGTTTCTTGTTCCATCTAGCAGGTTCTTTTCCTTTATCCTTATAAGGACATTTTGCAGCATAATGACCTACTCTTCCACAAGCAAAGCATTTGAAAGGTAGCTTACCTCTGAACCTTCCAGCACCCCTTTGAAGATTTCTGACAAAATTTGATTCTTCTTCCTCTTCTTCTGGAACATGGCTTGCTTCATAGTAATCTTCTTTTCCTGATGCCTTAAAAGCAGCTTCCCTTCTGTCTGATGGACCTCCCTTTCTCATTTCATAAGCAGTTAGAATTCCATGTAGCTGAGACATAGTGAGAACTTTGAGATTTTCCTTTTCTTCTATTGCAGATACTTTAGATTCAAACTTGGGGGATAATGATCTTAGAATCTTTTGAACTACTATAGTCTCTTTTATTTCTTCACCCAAATTTTTCATACAATTAACAATCTCATCTACCCGAAGAAAATAATTAGCCACACTTTCATCATTATACATCTTGAGAGTCTCATATTGAATCCTGAGAGTTTGAAGTTTAGCTTGCTTTACCTGTTCATCTCCTTCATAGCTAGTGATCATTTTGTCCCATATCTCTTTTGCTGATTTGAAGTGCATGACCTTCATGAATTCTGTTTGGGATATACTTCCTAATAGAGTACTGACTGCTTTTGCATTTGTTTCATATGTCTTTTTCTCAGCTGGATCTGTAGGAGTAGCTGAAGGAAAAGCATAGCCTGTTTCTACAATGTCCCAAACTTCTGTACCAAGAGATTGAAGATATGCAGTAACTCTTACCTTCCAATAATTGAAATTTGTTCCATCAAAAACCGGTGGCCTGATTGATGCTTCTTTCTCGTAGTTGCTCATGATGAATGATCTACCTTCAAGCGATCAAGCTTCTCTGAAGGACCTGCTCTGATACCAATTGTTGGAAATAATACTGAGAGGGGGGGTGAATCAGTATTATCAGATCAATCAAACTTTTCAATGCTCAGAAACATATACGCTACTTCAGTTAAGTGAACCAGCGTGTACACGCTACTGTGACTAAGTAAAACAGCGTATAAGAAGAAAACTCACAATTTAGTTAGCTTATTCTTCTGTTAAGTGCATCAGGACATTATTCACCACATTAACAGTAAACATGTGCAGTATAACAGAACAGATCAAAAGCCACACACATGAACACCAAGATATAAGGTGGAAACCCAATGTGGGTGAAAACCACCTGCTGCAAGTTGTCTCTATCTTTCTTTAATATGAAACTTCAGTTTACAATCTTTTGTACTGGTGCAGCCTTATACCAGTACGCAGGCTACAACCTGCAGAAGGCTACAACCTTCTCTCGTTCTCCAAACTTCCTTGGAAGGGAGCTCCAACCCCCTTTGCTCTTGTACTAGCCAAGATACTAGTACGTAGGTGCTGACCTACAATCTTCTTTCTTTCAGGTATCACTTTTCATACATTTTCAGACTTGGATATTCCTGAAGCACAACATTACAATCTGAAGACCACAATTCATTCAATTTCCACAACAGATCATTGAAGCATAAAACAACCAAACTTTGAATCACTGAACCACTGAACCCTGTCAATCACCAGTTACCAGAACACAGAGCAGACTACAGAACTCTGCAATAACAGTCAGACCCCACTGTAAACCCAAAATCAAGCTTCAAAATATATACGCTACTTCAATGAGCAAAACCCGCGTATACACGCGCTTTTACCGAAGCCAACCTGCGTACAGATCTAAAAATAAACTTTCTCAATTTGCAGCTGTACCAGACATTAGTTAGACCCAGAACATAATATTGCGACAATATGCAGATCTAGAAATACGCATAATCAACCATATCATGATAGTGCATTTCAAACCATTAGATCCCAATCTATCCTTAGATCTAGTCTTCCATCAACCGATGTGATCTCTCCTTGGCTTAGATCAAGCAACCCAGAACCTGCATATCAGATCTCTTTCTCTCTTAGATATTCAAGCCTTGTCAAAAGATGATTTTGCCTAATGATCTTCTTCTCCTTATATAGTCTTAGGCCTAGCTCAATACCAAGAGCCAAAACCATAGTAACACAATACCATCAACTTCAAAACTAGGGATCGACACGCCCGTCGAGACACAATGGTCCGAAATCATAGGCACAACTTCCAAGGACTAACCACCATGGACCAAAGATGCTTTTCCACATACACGCGCTTTTTATGAATCCAACTAGCGTGTACACGCGACTTGGGCTTAACGAACATGCGTATATGAACTTCCTTGGCATGCTGTACTGAGATCTGTCTTCTGATTAAGTTGCCATCACCTGTACCAACCTCTGAGCACCTGTACCAACCTCTGAGAGAGTTGCCATCAAGGACAACACTTGAATCATAATGCCAACAATAAGAAGGAACCAATCACACATAACACAAAATAATTTACTCGGGGAAAGCACCTGCCTAAAACCCCATCTCTGTATTATCATACAAGTGGAAATGTAGTCCGGATTACACAAAGCCTTAGCTTGGAAGCTATCCAGCTCTCAGTACAATCTTTCTGCTACTCAATGACAGTCAAAGGCTTCTCACAAACCTTCTCCTCTGCCCTCCAAGCCTCCCATTTCTATGCACAGTTTTTCCTGGGTCCTCTAGCTACAACTTGTGTGATTCTCACCTCACACACAACACTGACCTCTGGAATAACTGCACAAACCCGAAGGAGATAAATCCTCATCATGGATGAGCTTCCTTCATAGGAAAAATATTCATCCAACTGATAGTACACTATCCCTTCTTTGATCTCAACTGGGTCTCTGTCTGAACTGAAATGCATGAATTATTTAAGCTATAATATTCAGTTATCTGAAAATACCAGTTGTTACATGCATGCAAGCATTAACAAACTGAATCTCATTAATTTAACAACTTGTTAAATTAGTCTAACTGGACTTGACTTAGTTAATTAAGCCAACTAATTACAACTCATAATTACAACTCATCCTCATCCTTTAAATGATGGTTAAATCCCTCAATCAAAGAAGAAACTATTGCATGTCCTCACATAGAATTCAAGTTCATAATTCCTTAACTAACTAACTCAAACTAGATTAATTAATTAATTTACAAACTGTTGTTAATATCAAGTTTGAATTTACTTCCTATAGATAGATCAGGGACTACTATAAATAGGAAGGGACCCAGAAATGTTATTTTTAGAAGATGTTATTTTTAGCAGTTTCACCTCTCACCCAAGGTGGCCAAAATGCTTATTGGCCAAACTGCTATTTTTAGAAGTGCTATTTTTAGCAGTTCTATTTTTATCACTTTCTAAATTTAGCATTTCTTGTTGCACACTTTTCAACATTATATAGATTTTACATGG
The DNA here is from genome assembly GCA_031772625.1 of Pinus tabuliformis. Taxonomy (NCBI): domain Eukaryota; kingdom Viridiplantae; phylum Streptophyta; class Pinopsida; order Pinales; family Pinaceae; genus Pinus; species Pinus tabuliformis. The sequence goes on along the minus strand of CM062808.1, from coordinate 245,322,340 downwards.
AATTTCAACCAAGGCTATTACAAACATGCCTTAATGGATAAGTATAGGTAGTGTGAGGTAGAAAGGGAAAACATAAAATCATCTTGATTGAGGTTAGGAGTCACAAGAAGGTGGGATGAACTGTAGTGTAGAGTTGTATGAAGTACGCAAAGGAGTACATAGAGATATGAAAGAATTTGAAGTGTGTGACCAAGAATGAATTTATCAAGGTGAATAGGAGAAAGTGCACATGAAGTGACCAAGTAGTTGAGTGAGTGACAATCAGGGAAGTAGGTCTAGGTGAGATGAAGAGTTCATATGAGGAAATCATGCAAGAGGCTTGTGCTAGATAGGGATATTGGGAAAATTGATGAGCACCAGTATTGCAGCAAGGATGCTGCAAGTCCTGGGCTACCAGATTTACTTATCAACTCGAGGTTCGTAAAAACTTGGATGTGAGAGTGCTATTTGCACAAGTAAAAGTGAAGGTCCTGCCTATTATCACTGTTCATCTGGTGAGAGACCTCAAGGGTTCCAAGCCAGAATTCTATAGAGTCAGAAGAATCTTGATTCTTTGATGGAAGAAGAGAAAATATATTCTAAGAGAGCTACTCTACTGCAGTAATGAAGAAAACAACATGTAATGCTAAATCACACCATATCCTATTTAACCATTTGAACAACTATACTAAGAAGAATTGCTAAATCAACACTAACCTAATGCTGCCAGCTAAGTTATAGAAGTAAAGTCAAAAAATCAAGTGGAAGAGCAATGGGAGGATGAAATCAGTGAAAGGACGATATAGTGAAGTAGCAGTGCATAGGAACCGTTGGATTAGTCAGATCAGGACTAACAGAATATGAGCGGAAGATGAGAGGTGGAGATTTTATTGCAGGCAATTACTTAAATAGATGGATGGATCGATCAACGAACAAGATTAATGGAAGATGAGCGGTGAAGATCTTATCGCGGGAGATGAAGTAAATAGATGGGAAAACACGATGAATGGGAGATGAGAGGTAGAGATATTATCGTGGGAGATTAAGTGAATGAATGGACGAACATGATTAACGAAAGATGAGTGGTGGATATATTATCACGGAAAAAAGTGCGGAAATGATGGAGTGGGTTTTCATAGGCGGTAAGCAATTTATCGCGCACCCTCAAAGCGGTAAGCAGAATTCCTAAATTTTACGTGATTAGCCTAACTGGGTGACACATAGCATGGGAAAACCACTTTTCTCATGTCCTCTTGGTTGGATATCGGTCACGCAAGAATCTGTGCAAGATTGTGCGATAACCGTTGGATCAAGCTAGACAGATCGACGATGGAGATTTGGAGAGCATAAAGTATTGAGGTGATGTGATAGCCATTGTACCAAGAGACAGTTCGATGGTGGAGATTTGGAGCGCATAAATTATTGAGGTGACGCGATAGCCATTGGATTAAGCTAGACAGATCGACGGTGGAGATTTGGAGCACATAAAGTCAAGCGTTGAAATGAATCAGATGGTGATTGGTCAGGTTTGTTGTGGATCGGATGGTCAGGAAATCTACGGGTATAATTTGATCAAGACATGTTTTATTAGCTTCCACTTAAGCATTTCGTGCTGAAGGAAATGAGCACATGAGAAAAAAGTGATGGAAAAAGATGACAATGAAATGAACCACGTAATCAATCAAGACAACGAACTTCATGAAAGAACTCCTAGCTAACCTGCTAATTGAAAGATAGCACAAATGGAAGCAACTAAAACACAATCAGTCTACTCTACATTGTTGTAATGGAAATGCAGCTACTTAAGAAAATGAACGATTAAACCATGAACCTATGCTAGCATACATGTACAATAAAGAGGAGCCTCAACTGCTAGGGTTGGGCCCTAACCCAAGAGCTTTAGCCCTCTGAGTTAACTCAATGATGGCTGAAAAGAAAATGCATTCTTATTATCAAAACCATGGATTACATCAAAAACTATCACAAGTCTTGTAGCTCGAAAATAAAGTAGAGTTTTACAATAAAAAATATGAATAAAAGCCAAATCCTACTGAGGTCCTAGGCCTCTCTACTTATACATCTAAAGTCTCCAATTAATTCCTTAAAATTAGGGAGTCTTGGCTCCCAAACTCGAAATAAACTGGTGCTTTGACTTTCACTTGCTCGACTGCCTTCTAGTCGTCATGATTTGGTTGTTTGCACTCCGAGCTGATGGAGGAATATTCAAATGGAGGGGTAGTAAATGAGGAGGATTTACCTCCTATAATTTATTTCCCTTGTCCCATTCAAGTTTTGACCAAGGTCTCTGCCAAAATTCCATGCTTTTATCCTTTAATCCTGCATTAAATGCACATTAGACCACAAAGAAAAATATCCACCTCTAACTCATCTCATAAACAAAATATAATCAAAAGTATGCAATAAGTTGTGAGAATAGTTGGTTTGACTAAGCTAGGAGGTGAATGAAGGCCCATATAATTACCCAATGATGAGGCTCATCATCACTTCCCTACTGAAAGTGTTGTTCATCCTCTGAGCAACTTAGTTAATGTCCATGTCCTTCATGGCTCTGGTAGCCTCTCTGACATCCCATGCCTTTGCTGTGGTCTCTTCTTCTTGTTCATAAAAGCCTAATTTCCTTTCTACTTTTTCCCATTACCTCTTTTCCTCCTCTTCTTTTGTCCCTTCTAGCATCCCTAGGAGTAGTGGTGGACTGAGTTTTAGGCCTATCCAATTGACCTTCAACCTTTGCATTCATTACTTATATATAGGTGTCCTATTGAGTGCCTCTCTCAACCTTTGAGGGGAGTGATATTCTCTGATCTTCAAGCTGTGTGGCAATGTGTTCCATCTCCTTAAGAAGGCATGTATACTATCATCTCCTAGAAGCCTAAACATATCCTCAAAATGTGAAATTGCTTGCTCTTGTGCAGCAAGATATCTAGGTGCTAGCTGAGGATCATTTGCAATTAGGTTATGGGTACTGATTAGGGCCATGGGATTTGATTGTTCAGCTCTGATGAAAAGAGGTTCATTTTTCTCTCTGGATAATATTCTTTTCATCTCTACAGCCCTTGACTCCTCATGGTTCATCCATGATTCCAAAGCCATTAATTGTAGATATCCTAGCTCGGCATTAGGATCCCAAACATTCATGTCTGTGAGGGCCATGTTGTGCAAGTAAAACTCAGCCATTTTGGCCCTGTCCTCTAGTGTACTTTGATCACAAAGATCAATAAATTGAATGTAGTCTTGAAATGGCATGGTGCGCCTTCGTGCTAGTGCTTTAATATGAAATTGCAACCATTGTTCTCTGAGGTAAAGAGCATAGGATTTAGCTAGTATCCTACATTGGATGGCCTCCAAGGAGAGACTGGCCATGCATGCTAGTTGGTTTTCTCTTTCCTGCAGCTATCCTCTCTGCCATGCACTTTCCCTCTCAAGTTGATCTTTCATTATTGCTTCTCTATCCCTTAAGCCACTTAGCTCTTTTCCCATTCCCTTGAGCTTCTCTTCCATGTGCCCAATGTCTTCCACCCCTTTTGACTTGGCAATTTGCATCCATCTGTGGGTTCTGTCCCTCTCCTTCTCAAGTTCAAAAAACAATGGGATGGAATTTTTTTGAGGTATCACCCTACCTCCTTCAATAAACTGGTAGTAGGAGTCTAGGTTAGGTTGGGGACTTTGTTCCTTTGTTTCAAGGTCTTCCTCCTTTGTTTCAAGGTCTTCCTCCTTTGTTTCTTGCTGCTCCCCTACCTTGCTTTCCAATTTCTGTGCTCCTTGTAGTTTTTGCTATGGATCCTGTAGGATGGCCTTACCCTTTAAGGAAGTTGATCTGGTACTATGCCTCCTTACATAGGTGATTAGTGACTTAGGGGAAGGAATTTTATCTATTAGTGTAGGGGAATCTTCAATCTCAATAGGGATTTTTGTTGATATTTGTGGTTTCCCTTGCTTGATTCTTGTGCTCTTTCTTGTTATGAAATATAGATGGGTTTGCCTCCTTCTAACCCTTTTTTGCTTGACTGGGATACTAAGAGCAGTGAGGGCAGCTGCTGACTCCATATCAGGGGCCTATGGAGACACCCTAGGTGACTCCTCCTTGTGTTCTTCCCCTTCTGTTTCAATGCCTTCTGCCTCTCTATTTTTCTTATCTTTTTCCTCTTGCTGTTCTTTCTCATCTCCATTATTTTCTTCCTTTGTTTCCTCCTCTGTTTCAACATCATCCTTCTTCTCTTCTCCCCCTTCTTCTTCTACTTCATCATGTTCCTCTATATTAGTTTCTTATTCATCCATCTCATCCCCATCTAGATCTGTATCTTCTTCTTCTTGTTTTTCCTCCTCCTCATTGACAGAAGGACTAACATCATAGGTGAGGGTTTCGATGTCATCTTCTGTTGGTACATCTTTGAAGACTAACCATGTTATAGGATCCTGAGGTTTTGGAGGGCATCCTCAATGAGGATCCTGATCAACCCATGGTGAGCCAACTGTTGGGAATTCCCTTCCTTTAATTTGTTGCTAGAGTCTATGAGTGATTGCATCAAGAAATAGGGTATGCTGAGTCTTTGGTGAATTGGTGTTTCTACCCCAAATCTTAATTCTTCAAGCATCTTAAAATGGTGGCCATAAACAACACTGTATCTATGGAATGGCAAATAAGGTGACGGGGTACGATGAATGAGGTGGACTGTAATGAATGAGGGTGGCAAATGACGTGGAGGAGATGAGATGGAGTGGAGCGATGGGGGTGGCCTGTTGCGGGGGTAGGGAGTGTACGGGATGTCCATCAGGCTTGAACCACACACATCAATATCAGGTCGTAAATCTCAATCAAACACCTTGAAATCATGGTCAACTTTTGGGTTTAGCTTGATTTATAACTCGTGCTCATTGCTCGCCCATAGAGCACTTTATCTTCCTCTTGAACCAATGCTTACTTAAATCTTGTGCTACCACTCGAACTTTAATATGGGTCGGGGCCCTACCTTACATCGGATTTGAATGCCATAAAAAATAAATCACTGTTTACAGACTCTTTCATTCTCTTTTGATTTTAAAAAGAATTTCCTTTTTCCCACCTAACTGTCTGCTTTGTTGAAGGTGGCCAAGTTAACTGGTTACCTTTTCACTTATAAACCAACTACCTCATAACCCTTACAACTTTTGATCAAATGATTCATATGAGTGAGTGAGCAGGATACTTACCTGTGGTCTCGATGCCATGCAGTAGTTGTCAAAGATCAGAGGTGTTGTGTTGTTTATTTGTTGCATGGTCATTCTTCTTCCTCCTCTGCTATCTGCTGATGGTTTCTTGGCTTTTGCAGGTGTCTGTAACTGAAGATCTGATGCTGCTGCTTTGGAGATCCTGGATCATCCTGTAGTTTTTTTTTTTAGGACAACAAGGAAAATGAGTGGTAGAAACTTGGAAATGATGAGTGGATGGTGGAAATAGATGAGGGTGATGGATAGGCATGGACTTGGCCTTGTTTAGCATTTGAGCAAAGGAGGAGAAAGTCAAAATTTGACTTCTTTTGACTAGGCTTGATCAATTTTCCTTTTGGTACCAACTTGTTCTTGTTGCTTGCAGATGTTGGAGAGTACATGCATTTATCAAAGAGATGCATGGAGCAAGGACTTCTTTTTTTTTTTCTCTTTTTTTCTTCTAGGCCTACTAACCGCCTCAATGAGGTTTTCAACTAGTAGGTCCGCCTAGGCGCCTCAAAGGAGGTTTTCACCTTGGATCTTTTCTTTTTTCCTCTTTTTTTCTTTTCAATCCATTGACCACCTCATGGAGGTTTTCAATCAATGAGCCAATCTGAGGCGCCTCAAAGGAGGTTTTCACCTTGGATCTTTTCTTTTTTCCTCTTTTTTTTCTTTTCAATCCATTGACCACCTCATGGAGGTTTTCAATCAATGAGCCAATCTGAGGCGCCTCAAAGGAGGTTTTCACCTTAGATTTTTTTTTCTCTTATTTTTTTTTCTTCTTTTTTTCTACCCTACCCTACTTGAAAAACAAAATCACTTTTAAGTATAAGAATACTTCCAATGGAGCCATGTGCACATCAAGATGATAGACAAGATGATGTGGAGGCTTGAAATGTATGCTTTTCCATGTACCTGGATTTTAGAGACCAAATGATTTGACTTTGAAAGGATCAAGCATATTTGAGGAAGAGAGTGATGCTACAACTTCGTGATTGTCTGGAACCATATTTCAATGTAGTTGTGATATCCCTGGTCCACTTTCTGATTTGGATCATCTTGGATGTCTTCTTCTTTCAAGACCTTTAAATATTCCTCTTTTTGCTAATTGTTCTCTTGAACACATGGAGGATTTGATGGTAACCATGAGGAAGGTTTCTCAATCTCTGATTTTGTTGTCTGCTCTTCATCAAATGCAACCCATGGTTCTCTGATATTCTCTTTTGAATCTTCTTCTTTTGTATGTTGTCCTTTAATGATATCAAGAGAACGTCTTTTTTGCAATACTCTTCCTGAGCTATGGTGAATACCATTGATCTAAAGAGGAGATGTTTGGAAGTGTTGTACCTCAGCATTGTAAGTGGGCCAAGCTACTGTTGGATCTCAAAATTACTCTCTCTTTGACATCTTTTATCACTTCTTTCTCTTGTTTTCCATAAAATATAGATCCTCATCACTGATAAATGATAGATTTTGTCTCAAGGAAGACATTAAATGATTGACATGTTATACTTTTATGTTTTTGCTATTTGAAATAAGTTTTTGCAAATTAGCTATGGAACGCAGCCTACTATGCAGCTAACCATGTGCTCCGTAGCTACTTCCATGGTTGAATAGGTTACATGTGTCAAACGAAGAAACCAGCCACATGGGCATCTCTGGAATTGTCTTGACATCGATCCTATCCTAGTCACCCAGCCTAGATAAAAAAAAAGCCAACTCAAGACCACAGTCAAAGGTGGAGTCAAAAGAAGAAAACCAGGAGTAATAGGACTCTTTGTCCACTCTTCGTGGTTAATTAATAAAACCTGATAGTTTTGTTGCAACATTAACTTGGATTAGCCACCGGTGTTAATGGTTTTATGCAACCATCTTGCTTGAACTAAAGTCACCTATAGCTGATCAACCATTTAAGTAGATCTATTGTAAAATGTGTAGACTGCCTGTAGCTAATTTTCCTCGAAAGATAGTTATGAATGTTTTCTCTAAATACCAGTTGTACAGAACTGAGAGCAGTTCGAAGTTTTTGATGTATTAAGGTCAGACTTGTAGCTCTGTAATTTTGAACTTTTGCTCCTGTTTATAATATAAATTTGTGTGTTGATCAATGATCATTTGAAAGAGTATCTTCAGCTAGTTAACAACTCAAATCAGTCAGTTGCAGAGGGCCTTTGCACTAAAGGAGGTTTTTTTTCTTTTTATTTGTTCACTGTTTAGTTTTTAGTTTCATTATTTTCTTTTAGCGGTGTTTGTAACTTAGGTTGATTCCTTGTAGTTTGTTTTCTTTTAGTTCTGATCAATAGCACAATGTTAGAATTTGATGGTGTAGTCTTGTTTCTCTAACCCATTTCATAAAGGAAACAAATTTGTTTTTAAACAGGGTAAGGTTGACAGTAATGAGGATGCATTGTTGATTATTTTCTCATTGTTTTGTTTTCTCTGTTATTTATTTCCTAGTTCAGATTGCCAATGCACTGTGTGAATAAATGTTTTTGGTGACCATCTCAAGCTGATATCCATCCTAAACTAAATGGTTAAACATTCACTTCACACAAGGATTGAAACCAATCAGTTACCTTCTGCATGTTTTATTTAGTTCTTTGGACCATAAAGTACAGGAAGTTGCTTGTATGCCATCTCAAGAAAATTATCTTTCAAAATTGAAGGTTTGGGCAACTGGAAGTACTTTAGTTAGTTTCATTCTCTGTAATGATTTCAATTTTCCTTACAGCTTCGCCTTTTAATTTTTGACTTAGGATTAAATGACAAGATAGGATAGATGCTCTGTTTTTCCTTCCTTTAACTTAGATTTTGATTAGTTCACCTTTAGGAAATTTAGACTCAGTTTCTCATAATTTAAATTGTACAACATTAGGAATAAAAGAACAAAAACCCCAAAAACAAAACAATATAAAAATACAAAACAACGAAGTTAGAAGGGTTAACTAGCACATAAAGTGCACTACAGTTCATCAGCTTACGAGCCTTGGTTGATAATTTATGCAAAGATATTTAGGATACTAAATTCACTAAACATTTTGGCACTGTTGTCGAGGAAGTGTAACTAGGTAACTTTATCTCTTACATTAAAAAAAATTGATATGCATAGAGAAAGAGACTCTAGGGGTAGATTTATAGCTAGAGGCAGGAGTTCAATTCCTACAACACTAGCTACTCCACCAAGAACAAGAAGAGATACACCTCCATCCCAAACTCATACTCCTAGCCATAGAACTCCTGAAATTCCAAGGGCAGAAATCCAATCAAAAGAATCTAGTACTTCATCTACCAAGTCAATCCTAGAGGAGAAAAATCTTGAATCTCCAACAATAGGAGTAGCCTTTTTTACCTCTACAGGGGAGCACATTTTAGTTGAACAATTAGGAATACCTGGTGAGGAAGAAGAAGTATAACCTCTCTCCCATATCCCATTAATAGAAGAACTAGAGGAGGAGAAAGTAACCTTACAAGTTGAACCCTATATTTACCTAAAGAAACTATAATGGCAGAAGAAGGAGAGGATGGATAATTCACACTTTTTGGAGGATGGGGTAGAGGAAGAGGTAGAGGAAATAATGGAGGAGGCAGAGGAAATAATGGAGGATGCAAAGGAAATAGGGAAATAGATAATTCTTTTGGATTTCCTATAGTGGATGAAGAAACAAATGCCACAATGAAAAATATCTCACCCTATGTCCTCCCAAACTTCCATGGGTCAAAAAGTGAGGATCCTAAAACATTTTTATTTGAGTTCTAAGTCTTGTGCAAAACTTATGATTATCTAGAAGACTCTCAAAAAGTTAAGTTGTTCCCTTCAACACTGAAAGGAGCTGCTTTGAATTGGTTCATGGGATTAGTTACTCAGTCCATTAGAACATGGAATGACATGAAAAAAGTGTTTTTGGATAGGTATTTGGATTATTGCATGCCTACCAATCACAAAGATGAAGTGTTCAAAATGATGCAAAGAGAGGAAGAAAATTTAGAGGATTTGATTAAGAGATTCAACTATAATTTGAAAAGAGAAAAGATGGACAATTTAGATGAGGATACCTTAAAAGCTCTTTTACTAAAAGCCATTAGAGATGAGTGGATAGATATCCTTAAAATGATGGGGAAGGGAGATATCTCTCAACTCCCATTAAATGATATAGGAGAATTATGTGTTCATCTCTCAAGGGGGAAATCCAAAACTGGGAAAGGTCCAAGAGATCCTTCTCTTGTTAGAGTAAATAAATATACAACTGGATCAATGACTAGGGCAGAAATTGGTAATATTCTTGATGAATTCAAAACAAATATTCTAGGGAGTCTTAGTGAGTAAATAGACACCCTTAAGTTGCAAATCAAGCAGAAAACTGAGGTTGATTCTTTAGCTATTTTCTGTCCAAAATGCAGAAAAAAACATGCTCTAAGAGAATTCGCTTTAGATGCAAAAATTATAGAGACTTGTATGATTTTCTCAGAGAATCATGAAACCAAGGGTTGTCCTTCGATTCCAGGTCTTAGGGATGTTTTTAAAGAAGAAATAGTTCTAAATTCAACAGAACCTCTTTTCTTTGTCTCTAGAAAACCTTGGGAGGGGCCACAAAATTAGGGATTTCACAATCAAATGTATCTTCAACCCCCACCAAATTGGAATTCTTGGCAGCAACCTTGGCCTCAACCTCAATCTCAATCTCAAACTTGTCCTCAACCTCAATCTCAATCTCAACCTTGGGCACAAGGAGTACAAAATCCTTATGGGGGATTTTCTCAATATTATCAATATCCTCCATCATATCAGAATTATCCTCCCCCACACATTCCACAAAAAAATCAGTAGCCACAACTTAAAAATTAGAACCCTCAACTTTCATTACCATTTCCACAACAAAACCAAAGTCCTCAACTCTTACTGCCATTTCAGTAGAAACCAAATCAGTTACCTGCCCAACCATTACCAAACCCCAACAATAAAAATCCTTAGAATACTTACATGGTGGAAGGACAATAATTTCCAACTTATATGATCACTCCTCTAGATCTCAATGATGTTCAACTAAGCTGTGGTAGGATATTAGAAAAGGAAAGACCTTCTATAGTTATTCAAGAACAAGAAAATTCCGAGGAAGATTCTCTACAGCCAAATGAAAGTTTTGAGGGAACATCTCTCCGAAACCAAAATACTGAAAATGAAAAACAGAAAGAACCAGTGAACTCAACTCCTATCATTGAGTAGCTAGTATCTACTTTTGCACCTCCTTTTCCTGAAATATTACAAGTTGATAGAGGAGCAGAAAAGCAAATCATGTTTCCTAATTATGATTTTCTAGATAAATTAAAAAATGTCTGTATCAAAATCCCTTTGTTACAAGCCATTAAGGAGATTCCAATCTTGGCTAAAACAATAAAGGAGTTGAGCATAAAGAAGCCAAGAAGAAAAGAAAAAGAAATAATGAAGTAAGAAGGGTTAACTAGCACATATAGTGCACTACACTTCATCAGCTTACAAGCCTGGGTTGATAATTTATGCAAAGCAATTTAGTGCTAGATACATTAGCAGGTAATAAGTATTTCTCATTCTTGGATGGTTTTAGTGGTTATAATCAGATTTGGGTGGCACCTGAAGATCAAGATAAAACCACATTTACTTGTCCATGCAGAACTTATGCCTATTGAGTACTTCCTTTTGGGTTATGTAATGCACCTGCAACATTCCAAAGAGCAGTACTAGGAATTTTTTCTGATCTAATACATGATTGTGTAGAGGTATATATGGATGATTTTATAGTCTATGGGAATACATTTGAAGAAGCTTTGGAAAATTTGGAAAGATTTCTTAAAAGATGTAAGGAAGCAAACCTTTCACTAAGCCATGAAAAATGTTTTATGATGTTTACAGAAGGTATTGTTTTAGGGCATCACATTTCAGGATATGGGATTAAAGTTGATAAATCTAAAGTTGAAGTCATCTCTAAATTATCAATTCAAATTTCCAAAAGGATGTTCGAATTTTTCTAGGATTCACAGGATACTATAGATGATTTATAGAAAATTTCACTAAAATAGCATCCCCACTATTCAAATTACTCACCAAGGATTGTGAATTCAATTGGAATCCTGACTGCCAGTTAGCAATTGAGACTTTAAAAACAAAAATTTCTGAAGCACCCATCTTGAGAGGTCCAAATTGGAAACTACCTTTTCACATTTCAACAGATGCTTTAGATAAAGTTCTGGGAGCTGTATTAGGACAAAAAGACTTGATTCCCTATGCCATCTACTATACAAGTAAGAGTTTGAATCCCATTGAGTTAAACTATATTGTAACTAAAAAGGAATTTTTAGTTGTTGCCCATGCAATCAACAAGTTCAGACATTATATAACAGGCTATGAAACCTTTGTTCATACAGATCATTCTGCAATTAGATATTGTAGAAATTTTGAATAATTTAACACATATTCAACAGAGATTATCCTGATCATGTACTATTGCGGAATACATACACAATACATAAGCTCCTCTACATTGATCATCAATATAGCAACATCAATAACAATAAAACGTCAAGAGCATTCACACATTAACACAGTATGTAACCCGGGGAAAGCATCTCGCTAAAAACCCCAACTATCTGTATATTAATGATTGAGACCATGTAACATTACAAAGTACAATGCTTATCACAAGAAATCCAGTACCAGCTCCACCTATGACACACAATACAGCTAAGATCTGATCTCCAAATCTATTCCACTGCTTGCCTGCCTCCACTGCTCAATACCTGCTCAAGAATTAATGAGAATGGTTTACCAAACTCGTATTTCACCTCCAAAGAATCACTCACACTGTGTAATACGTGAGCAGAGGCTATAATACTGGGAAAATACATGAGCAAACTCATTGGCATACTCAATCCCTTGATTGTGCAAGATCTCATGCACAACTATAGTCACAACTGATAGCAATCTGATCCTCTAACACCTATTCCTGCTGAACTGAACATGCACTGACATGCAACTGAGTTAACTGATGTATTCTATAGTTGCATTATGAGTTAATAATTAGTTTAACAACTCATCATTAGTCTATTTGCAGTTAGACTAATTACAACTAGTTTAACCAAGTCAAACTGAACACAACTCCATCAACTCCACAATCAACTCCACCAAACTCAAGTGATTGAATTCTAACTGAAGTCATGCATGCAACAACTCAACTGACTCATAAGAAAAGCATACTTCCTTCTGACAGCTGCATGGGCCACATTTGTAGCTCAAACTGAAGTGCTCCAAGAGAATAAGATCAAGTTTATAGTCCAAATATTATTATGAGACAATAATATTTGACTTTTCTATTTTGGACAGGTAGTCTAAAAATAGACTTTGATCACTCCTGCTGTGATCACTCCTGCTGTGGTCACTCCTACTATGATCACTCCTGCTATGGTCACTCCTGCTGTGATCATCCCTGTTGCGGTCACTCCTACTATGATCATCCCTGCTGGGATCCAAAAATAGAACTTGCGCCATAATTTGCCTGCGGGCCCACTTAGTGAAGGCGACTCTTTTCACTAAGCTCCATCATCTTGTTGCAATCTCAACACTCCCTCTCGACAAGATATGGATTATCAGCAACCCCTATCCTGCCTCGGTGGTACTCAAATTTGCTCCTGGTGAGAGCCTTCGTCAGAATATCAACATCTTGATCCTCCTTTGGAATGTATGAAAGTAACATGATCCTCCACTGCACACAATCTTTGATATGATGGTACCTGATTTCCTTGCTGCCATATACTCGGCCTCTTGAGCTCCCTGCCCAATCTGCATCCTCCTGTCTGTACCAAGATCCATATCCCAATGTGCCTCTCAAGTAGCGCAATACATGCTTGCCTACCTTCCAGAAGAGCTTGGTAGGCTTAACCATAGCTTGTGAAAGCTGGTTAACTGCATAGCATATATCGGGTCGTGTATTGACCAAATACATCAGCTACCCCACCAACTGTCGATAAACAATGGCATCCACTTCTTCTCCCAAAGTGGCATCCTCCTTCCTCCAACCTCCAGGAAGAGGAGTATCAACATGCTTGCAGCCATGCATGTTGAACTTCTCCAGTATCTCCAGAGCATACTTGCCCTGAGAAACAAACAGTCCACCACTGCGCTGCCATATTTCCAATCCTAGGAAATAGTGAAGGAGGCCCAAGTCATTCATCTCAAACTCTATAGCAAGATCCTTCTTGCATGACAGTATCAATAGCTCATCACCCGTTAGAATCAAATCATCAACATACAGTACAATGATAAGCAACTTACCCTCCACCACAATCTGGTATAGGTTAGGATCCGCCTCACTCTTGGAGAATCCAAGTCCTATGAAATAGCTGTCTATCCATGTGTACCAAGCACGTGGTGCTTGCTTCAACCCATACAACGCTCTCTTGAGCCTGCACACATGCGATTCGCTGCTGAAGACCTCAAAGCCTTCGGGTTTCTCAATGTACAACTCCTCCTCAATGACTCCGTTGAGGAACGCAGTCTTCACATCCATCTGATGAATGTGCCATCCCATCTGCGCTGAGAGAGCAATAATCGTCCGTATGGAAGAATACCTTGCGACAGGTGCAAAGGTCTCCTCATAATCGATCCCCTCTATTTGTGAAAAGCCTCGGGCAACAAATCTTGCCTTGTACTTCTCTACACTCCCATCAACTGTTTGCTTAACTTTATAGATCCATCTCGAACCCACCACTGATTTCCATTCCGGTCTAGGAACAATCTCCCATGCACTGTTTCTGACAATAGAATCATACTCTTCCACCATGGCATCTACCCATGCGGGATCCTCCACAGCTTCCTCGAAAGAGGATGACTCAGTCACAACACACTTGCTCATAAGAGCCATGTATCCAGTGTACCGATCAGGTGACTGTCTCTGCCTGTGTTGGGTTGTAGGTGGTCCTACAACTTTCTCTGCATCTTGAGCCAGTCGCTCAGCTTTTGTCAAGTTCTTTTGCCCTCTGATGGTTGGCGCTGCATGAGTGGTCTCTTCCACTCCATGAACCTCGTCCTGTGGTTGATCCATATCCTGAAGCTCATCCTTAGGAACTAATAGCTCCTCATCTGCATGCAAGTGTAGCTCCCTCTCAAGTGAACACTTCATGGCTTTCTCCTCCTGAAATTTTATATCTCGTCGCACGACAGTTTTACCACTGTCTGGGAAATACACACGATAGTTGTGGGGCGTATCAATGTACCCCACAAATATCCCAACCTCTGTGGTCAGCTCCAACTTCTTCCTGGCATCCTTCGTCACATGCATGTAAATGTTAGCACCAAAAATCCTCAAATGAGAAAGATCAGGCTTCTTACCAGAATAAGCCTCCTCGGGTGTACTCATGCCAAGTATTCTACGAGGACAACGGTTCTGCACATAAACTGTTGTATTGCATGCTTCCGCCCACAAGTGAAGGGGTAGGCCCTGATCATGCAACATTGCCCGTGCAACACCCACAATCGTTCTATTCTTTTGCTCAGCTACCCCGTTCTACTGTGGGTTATGGGGAGCTATGAGCTCTCTTCGAATCCCTTCTCCCTTGCAGAAATCCTTGAACTCATCCGAGATGTATTCACCACCATTATCGCTCCTAAGAGCCTTCACCTTCTTCCCCGACTCCTTCTCGACCAGTGCTTTGAATTCACAGAACTTTGACTATGTCTCGCTCTTCTTCTGCATGAAGAAGATCCAACACTTACGAGAGAAATCATCAACATAAATCACATAATACCTATGTTTTGTTGTCGAAGCAACTGAGAAAGGTCCACACACGTCTGTCTGAATTCTCTCAAGGATCATCATGGCGCGACTATCCTTCTCGTGAAAGGTGGCTTTCACAAACTTCCCCAAAGTACACCCCTTGCACTGATCTGGCTACGCAAGTGTGCCTTTAGGAATCCCTGTAGTGATCTGCTACAGTATCTTCAAGGCTCCATGGTGAAGGTGACCCAATCTCCTGTGCCACAACTCGCCATCATCCTGGCTCACCAATCCTTCTACCTTGCCTGCCATTGCTGCGCATCCATCTACATGCAACTGATAAAGGTTCCTCACTCAAACCCCTATCTTCCGGGTCTCACTAGTTGTCTTGCTGCGCGGGAAAGCCTTTCCCTCGCTGAAAAAAACATCATACCCCTTGTCTTCTAACATCGCCACTGAGATAAGATTCTTCTTCAATCCTGGAACATGCATGACTTCCTTCAATACGAAGGGTTTACCAAACTCCCTCTCAAAGGAAATGGTACCGATACCGGTCGCACTGTATCTACCATCATCGCCCATCTCGATGTGCACTCCAAGATCTTTGTCCTCCATATCAGAGAACAAATCTCTATCTCCTGTCATGTGAAAGGACACACCACTATCCAAGAACCACACTGATCCCATCACACTTGAAACCAAGCATGCGATCAATGAAAAATCAAGCTCAAACTATGAGGCTAGAGCCTCTCCTGCTGAAGATCCAGCAGCCTGCTTGTTCTTCTTCTTCTGCGGAGAATTAGTGGCATAGTGTCCGTGCTGGTGATAGTGAAAACACTTCACCTTGGACATGTCCTGCTTCTTGCCTTTCGCACCGGAATGAGAAGCTTTCTTGTTCTTCCCCTTCTTTGCTTTAACAGCCAAAGCGCAATTCTCTTCATCAGATACCTTTGATGAAGATCCATTCTCACCTTTATTGTTTCTGAGTTTATCCTTGAGCGCCAGGTCGCTCTTGCTTTGGAATAACATTTGCAATCCGTTGAAAGACATTTCAACAACACTGCTGCAAATTCGATTTCCACCAGCTCCAACTCAACCGCTTCCGATCTAAAATTCGTGAGAACAAAATATTTCTCGTACAGAGATTGATTGTATGGGCATTCACCGGATATCTCACCTTCCAAAGGAAGGATGAATTCAGAGGTTACCTGGCCCGATTACAGACTCTGCCTGAAGAAATAGAATGTAAACACTTCCTGAATAGTAGATCTGATGATCAACAACTCTGATACCATGTAGAAATTTTGAATAATTTAACACATATTCAACAGGGATTATCTTGATCATGTACTATTGCGGAATACATACACAATACATAAGCTCCTCTACATTGATCATTAATATAGCAACATCAATAACAATAAAACAACAAGAGCATTCACACATTAACACAGTATGTAACCCGGGGAAAGCATCTCGCTAAAAACCCCAATTATCTGTATATTAATGATTGAGACCATGTAAAATTACAAAGTACAATGATTATTACAAGCAATCCAGTACCAGCTCCACCTGTTACACACAATACAGCTAAGATCTGATCTCCAAATCTATTCCACTGCTTGCGTACCTCCACTGCTCGATACCTACTCAAGGATTAATGAGAATGGTTTACCAAACTCGTATTTCACCTCCAAAGAATCACTCACACTGTGTAAGACGTGAGTAGAGGCTATAATACTGGGCAAATACATGAGCAAACTCATTGGCATACTCAATCCCTTGATTGTGCAAGATCTCATGCACAACTATAGTCACAACTGATAGCAATCTAATCCTCTAACACCTGTCCCTGTTGAACTGAACATGCACTGACATGCAACTGAGTTAACTGATGTATTCTATAGTTGCATTATGAGTTAATAATTAGTTTAACAACTCATCATTAGTCTATTTGCAGTTAGACTAATTACAACTAGTTTAACCAAGTCAAACTGAACACAACTCCATCAACTCCACAATCAACTCCACCAAACTCAACTGATTGAGTTCTAACTGAAGTCATGCATGCAACAACTCAACTGACTCATAAGAAAAGTGTACTTCCTTTTGACAGTTGCATGGGCCACATCTGTAGCTCAAACTGAAGTGCTCCAAGAGAATAAGATCAAGTTTATAGTCCAAATATTATTATGAGACAATAATATTTGACTTTTCTATTTTGGACAGGTAGTCTAAAAATAGACTTTGATCACTCCTGCTGTGATCACTCCTGCTGTGGTCACTCCTACTGTGATCACTCTTGCTGTGGTCACTCCTGCTATGATCATTCCTGCTGTGGTCACTCCTGCTGTGATCATCCCTGCTGGGATCCAAAAATAGAACTTGCGCCATAATTTTCCTGCGGGCCCACTTAGTGAAGGCGACTCTTCTCACTAAGATCCATCATCTTATTGCAATTTCAACAGATATTTAATGAATAAACCTATTACTAATGGTAAAGTTGCAAGATGGCATTTACTCTTGCAAGAATTCAATATTATTGTGCTAGATAGACCTGGAAAACAAAACACAGTTGCTAATTTATTGTCCAGAATTCAAAATATCAAAGATGACACTCCGGTTGAAGATAAGTTTACTGATAAATATATTTTTGTAGTGACTACTCAAACTCCTTGGTTTGCAGATATTGCTAATTACTTAGTCACAGGGAAATTACCTTCACATTTGTTTCCTAGAGAAAAAAGAAAAATCATTCAAATAAGTTCAAGATACCTATGGATCACTAATGAATTGTATAAAACAGACCCATATCTTATGATCTGAAGATGTGTTAGGGAAGATCAAATTCCTGAGATTGTTAAGGCATGTCATGATGAGCTGTGTGGTGGACACTTTGCTCACAAGAGGATAGCCTATAAAATCCAATCTTTAGGATATTATTGGCAATCCATCTTCAAAGATGCTAAAGAATATGTCAGGAGGTGTGACAACTGCTAGAGGGTAGGGAAACCTGCTCCTTCAAATGAAATGCCACTACAAATTTAGGTACTCATTGAACCTTTTGAAAAATGGGCCTTAGATTTTGTTGGGCCAATTAATCCTTCATCTAAGCAAAAAAAAGTATATATTAGTATGCATTGATTATGTCACTAAATGGGTAGAGGCCAAAGTATTACCTTTTGCTAATGAAAATTTTTTAGTTAATTTTATTTTTGAGGACATCCTCACTCGTTTTGGTGTTCCAAGAGAAATTGTGACAGATCAGGGATCTCAATTTACATCTAAAATGGTGAAGGGTCTTGTGGAAGATTACAAGATCAAACATAGGAAATCTACTCCCTATCATCCACAAGCAAATGGTCAAGTTGAATCTACAAATAAGGTGATTGAAGGAAATCTCACTAAGATTGTGCATCTACATAGAAGATATTGGGCAGAAAGGCTTCCTAAAGCCTTATGGGTCTATAGAACTACATGGAGGAACAAAACGGGACATACACCCTATGAACTTTTTTATGGGAAACAAACCCTGTTCCATATAGAGTTTCAAATCAAAACCTTCAAGATGGAAGTCCACCTAGGACTGGATTTATCAGAGGCACATAAACATAGATTGGAGCAACTCAATGAACTTGATGAAATCAGGCAAGATGCAATCCAAAGAACCAGTATAGTCCAACAACAGAGGGCTAAATGGCATGATAAATACATTAAGGAGAAGAAGTTGCAAGCAGGAGATTGGGCACTGTTGTTCAATACAAATTTCAAATATTTTCAAGGGAAATTTCAAACTCATTGGCTTGGGCCATATGAGATTGAAGAAGTCTTTAATAACAGAGCAGTAAAGATAAGGACAATAGATGGAAGCAAAATACCTCTTCTTGTGAATGGTCATCGGTTGAAGATATATCAAAAACCAGTTTCAAGAGAGGAGTTCATTAAGATTTTCCAAGATAACTCTGAAATGAAGCTAGTGAAGAAGAATTCTTCTTCTCCACTAACTTAGTATTTATTTTTTGTGATAATATATATATATATATATATATAAAAGAATAATAATAAAAAAATTGTATGAGGTTGAAAACCAATCATTGATTGACATCCTTATACAAAAAATACAGGGTGAAAATAAGAGATTTTTGACATCCTATATTTTCCATTTCCTTTCTGTAATAAGTAGTGACAAAATGATACATTCATTTACAGTTTAGAGTCTACAAATTCATCATCTCATTCCATCTCATCCTGTCTTCATTTTTTCCTATAGTTCCACTTCATCTCACTGTCATATCTCATTTACATTTTATCTTCTTACAGTTTTACCCCATTTCACCCTATTTTTCATTTTATCTTACATCTCATTCCATCTCACTGTCATAACTCATTTCCATTTTATTTTTACATCCATATTTCATAAGACATATTTTACTTTTCCTTCTTTTCACATTCTACAGTTGATTCCATTCCGCAACTAATATGATTTTGCAGATACAACTTACTTGTCAGCTCTGGCACAATTGTACAACTTACAAATAAATCATGAATGTAGGGAAATTGAAGAATCAAGTTTTGGAGATCAACCATGCTCAAAGTACCTACGGATCAACACCAAAAGAATTATGAAGCAAAAGGTTAAGTTCTAAAGGTAAAATGAAAATTTATTTCAAACAACAAGTCATAAACATAAGTATTGTATAATATGAATGATCATATGTCTCCTTAACAAGTCATCATTTGATTTGAATGCCACTTCATGATACCACATCTCCGCCACATCTTCCACATTTGATACCAAATGGTCTATAATGATTTCACCATACCACACCTCCGCTACGTTCTCCATACTATGTACTTAAACGGTCTCTAATAACTCCATTTGTTAACGGTCAAAACTACGACGTGACCAACATATTCACATCTCTTTAAACCCTCACCGTCTACTTATTCCACGTAAACCCATAGTTCTTTTTCACCATACCCCCAGTCAATCCATTTCATAGACTAGGAGAGTAATTCTGAAGGTTAGAAAATTTTGCGAAACAGAGACCATGGGACTCATTGTTAGGGCAGAGCTCGTAGGGGAAAAGTATATGGAAGGGTACCCACAACTCAAGGATATGCTGCAGAAGATTGGATGGCTCAATTTCATTGAAAAATTTGATGGATATCACAAGGAGATCACAAAATCTTTTGCTAGATCATTCGATGGTACAGAAGTAGAGATTAGAGACACTAAGTTTGCAGTAACAGAATCTTACATAGCGGAGGCTACAGAACTGCTAAGACTTGGTGAGAGATGGTTCAAAAGCAAAGAATTTCACAGTGAATCATGGAAGGTAATCCTCAGGAACCTAGGTATGGATGTCACTATGTTTAGAAAAGGAATTCCTATTTCATCACTTAAAAATAAATGGAGAAGCATGCTTTTGATATTACAAAAATTTATTATCTATGAGGGAAGATTCAGATGCATGTATGTTTATCATGAACGTTTATTGATGAACTTCCTAGAAAATGGAAACATCAACCTCCCTTTCTTCCTTCTCAACATTCTAAGGAGGATGGCTTCAAATTTACAAGAGAAAATAGAATCCATAGACACAACTATGTACCATCATGGATTGGTAAAAATACTGGTTGAGTTTCATTTGAAAAGAATAGGAGATACTTGGGAAAACTTCTTGATAAGAAACTATTTCCAAGAGGCACCAGAATCACCTGAAGAGGGTAATGCTAGAAGGAGTAAGAGGAAAAATACCAGTATGACCATTCAAAGCAAACCCGAGTCCTCCACACAAAAGAATGATAAAGAGCCAGTCTATGAGACAAAGATTAGGGAGCAGAGCAAGAAAAAAGGAAAGTTGGTGGAATTACTGAGAACAAACCTGAATCTTCATTACAACAAGATGATGAACAACTAATCTCTGAAAAATTGATAGAGATTAGAAAACAAATCAAGAGGAAGGAAAAGATAGGAAAGGAGAAAAAGGGTACAAAGGAGGAGAACATAAGCCCTCTACAACTTAGAAGGAACTCTAGACTCCAAGGTATGGTAAAGAAGGTATCATCAATGGGAATAGAGTTCATAAATCTAGAAGAAGAAACCCCAGTACCATCTCCTGAAAATGTTCCATTTACATACAGTCCTCAAAAATCTCCTAAACAGTATTTTGAAGGCAACCCCAACAGAGGATCCCCAGGCATAGACCCAATGCAGAAACAAATTTATGATTACATAGAATCATTGGGAAAGAAAAATGCCTCAATGGATCGAGGATCCTCAGCCAATCTAGAACAACCCATCAATCCACAAGAACCTCTGACTGATTCTCTCAAACATGAAATCTATGAGTTAGAGATATTGAACATGCATATAAAGAAAGAAAATGAAACGTTGAAGGAACAAAGCAAATTGGATAAAGCCATTCATGATAATAAAATACTGCACATAGGGCTATGGTATAAGAAGAATAGGAAGTTGAAGAGGAAGAATAGAAACATGAACAAAACAATCATCAACCTTAAATACAGACTTCTCATGAAGAAACCCAGGATGGAAATCACTTCAAAGAGGAGCAAGAGAAGAAAATTAGATGTACTAGCAGAGGTATCTGAGCAAATGCAATAGGAAAGAAGTGTTCACAGTTTTGGAAAAATTGCATGCGGACATGCAATGATTTTGCAGTGGGGGTATGAAGGACCTCAGAACTACTCTCTCTTTGACAAATTTTCTCACTTCTTTCTCTTGTTTTCCATAAAAGACAGATCCCCATCACTGATAAATGATAAATTTTGTATCAAGGAAGACATTAAATGATTTACATGTTATACTTTTATGTTTTTTCTATTTGAAATAAGTTTTTTCAAATTAGCTACAGAACGCAGCCTATTTTGCAGCTAACCATGTGTTCCATAGCTACTTCCATGGTTGAACAGGTTACAAGTGTCAAACGAAGAAACCAACCACATGGGCATCTCTGGAATTGTCTCGACATGGATCCTATCCTAGTCACCTAGCTCAGATCGACAAAAAATATAGCTCAAGATCACAGTCAAAGGTGGAGTCAAACAAAGAAACCTGGGAGCAATAGGACTCTTTGTCCACTCTTCATGGTTAATTAATAAAACCCGACAATTTTGCTGCAACATTAACTCGGATCAGCCACCGGTGTTAACGGTTTTATGCAACCATCTTTCTTGAATTAAAGTCACCTATAGCTGATCAACCATTTACACAGATTTGTTGTAAAACGTGTAGACCACCTATAGCTAATTTTCCTCAAAAGACAGTTATGAATGTTTTCTTTAAATACTAGTTGTACATAACTGAGAGTAGTTCGAAGTTTTCGATGTATTAAGCTCAGACTTGCAGCTCTGTAATTTTGAACTTTTGTTCTTGTTTATAATATAAAGCTATGTGCTAACCATTGATTGTTTGAAAGAGTATCTTCAACTAGTTAGTAGCTCAAATCAATCAGTTGCTGAGGGTCCCTACACTGAAGGAGGTTTTTTTCTTTTTATTTGTTTACTGTTCAGTTTTTAGTTTCATTATTTGCTTTTAGCAGTGTTTGTAACTTAGGTTGATTCCTTGTAGTTTGTTTTCTTTTAGTTATGATCAATAGCACAATCTTAGAATTTGATGGTGCAGTCTTGTTTCTCTAACCCATTTCATAAAGGAAACAACTTTGTTTTTAAATAGGGTAAGGTTGAAAGTAATGAGGATGCATTATTGATTAGTTACTCACTATTTTGTTTTCTCTGTTATTTATTTCCTAGTTAATATTGCTAATGCACTATGTGAATAAATGTTTTTGGTCACCATTTCAAGCTAATATCCATCCTAAACTAAATGGTTAAACATTTACTTCACACAAGGATTGAAACCAATCAGTTACCTTTTGCATGCTTTATTCAGTTCTTTGGACCATAAAGTACAGGAAGTTGCTTGTATGCCATCTCAAGAAAGTTATATTTTAAAATTGAAGGTTTGGGCAACTGGAAGTACTTCAGTTAGTTTCATTCTTTGTAATGATTTCAATTTGCCTTACAACTTCACCTTTTAATTTTTGACTTAGGATTAAATGACAAGATAGGATAGATGCTATGTTTTTCCTTCCTTTAACTTAGATTTTTATTAGTTCACCTTTAGGAAATTTAGACTCAGATTCTCATAATTCAAACTGTACATCATTAGGAATCAAAAAACAGAAACCCCAAAAACAAAACAATATAAAAATACAAAACAATGAAGTAAGAAGGGATAACTAGCGCATACAGTGCACTAAACATTTTGGCGCCATTGCCGGGGAAGTGTAACTAGGAGTTCAATTCCTACAACACCACCTACTCTACCAAGAACAAGAAGAGATACACATCCATCCTAAACTCATACTCCTAGCCATAGAACTCCTGAAATTCCAGGGGCAGAAATCCAATCAAAAGAATCTCCCACTTCATCTACCAAGTCAGTCCTAGAGGAGAAAAATCTTGAATCTCCAACAACAGGAGTAGCCTTTTTTACCTCTGCAGGGGAGCACATTTTAGTTGAAAAATTAGGAATACCTGGTGAGGAAGAAGAAGTAGAACCTCTCTCCCATATCCCATTAATAGAAGAACTAGAGGAGGAGAAAGTAACCTTACAGGTTGAACCCTATATTGACCTTGAAGAAACTATAATGGTAGAAGAAGGAGAGGATGGAG
The DNA here is from genome assembly GCA_031772625.1 of Pinus tabuliformis. NCBI lineage: Eukaryota > Viridiplantae > Streptophyta > Pinopsida > Pinales > Pinaceae > Pinus > Pinus tabuliformis. The sequence goes on along the minus strand of CM062808.1, from coordinate 245,298,713 downwards.
AATTCACACTATTTGGAGGAGGGGGTAGAGGAAGAGGTAGAGGAAATAATGGAGGAGGCAGAGGAAATAGGGAAATAGATAATTCTTTTGGATTTCCTATAGTGGATGAAGAAACAAATGCCACAATGAAAAACATCTCACCTTATGTCCTCCCAAACTTCCATGGGTTAAAAAGTGAGGATCTTGAAACATTTTTATTTGAGTTTGAAGTCTTGTGCAGAACCTATGATTATCTAGAAGACTCTCAAAAACTTAAGTTGTTCCCTTCAACACTGAAAGGAGTTGCTTTGAAGTGGTTCATGTGGTTAGTCACTCACTCCATTAGAACATGGAATGACATGAAAAAAGTTTTTTTGGATAGGTATTTAGATTATTGCATGCCTACCAATCACAAAGATGAAGTGTTCAAAATGATGCAAAGAGAGGATGAAAATTTAGAAGATTTGTTTGAGAGATTCAACTATAATTTGAAAAGAGCAAAGATGGATAATTTAGATGAAGATACCTTAAAAGATATTTTATTAAAATCCATTAGATATGAGTGGATAGATATCATTAACATGATGGGGAAGGGAGATATCTCTCAACTCCAATTAAATGATATAGGAGAATTATGTGTTCATCTCTCAAGAGGGAAATCCAAAACTGGGAAAGGTCCAAGAGATCCTTCTCTTGTTAGAGTAAATAAATCTGTAATTGGATCAGTGAGTAGGGTAGGAATTGGTAATATGCTTGATGAATTCAAAAAAAATATTCTAGGGAGTCTTAGTGAGCAAATAGACACCCTTAAGTTACAAAACAATCATAAAACTGAGGCTGATGCTTTAGCTATTTTCTATCCAAAATGCAGAAAAAAACATGCTCTAAGAGAATTCCCTTTAGATGAAAAAATTATAGAGACTTGTATGATTTGCTCAGAGAACCATGAAACCAAGGTTTGTTCTTCGATTCCAGGTCTTAAGGCTGTTTTTCAAGAAGAAACAGTTCTAAATTTAGCATAACCTCTTTGCTTTGTCTTTAGAAAACCTTGGCAGGGGCCAAAAAATCAGGGATTTAACAATCAAATGTATCTTCAGCCCCCACCAAATTGGAATTCTTGGCAACAACCTTGGCCTAAACCTCAATCTCAATCTCAAACTCAGCCTCAACCTCAATATCAATCTCAACCTTGGACACAAGGAGTACAAAATCCTTATGGGAGATTTTCTCAATATTATAAATATCCTCCATCATATCAAAATTATGCTCCCCCACTCATTCCACAAAAAAATCAGCAGCCACAACTTCAAAATCATAACCCTTAACTTTCATTACCATTTCCACAACAAATTCCAAAACAAAACCAAATTCCTCAACTCTTACTACCATGTCAGCAGAGACCAAATCAGCTACCTGCCCAACTATTACCAAACCCCAACAATAAAAATCCTCAGAATACTTACATGGTGGAAGAAAAACAATTTCCAACTTATATGATCACTCCTCTAGATCTCAATGATGTTCAACTAAGATCTGGTAGGATATTAGAAAAGGAAAGACCTTCTGTAGTTATTCAGGATTAAGACAATTCTGAGGAAGATTCTCTACAGCCAAATAAAAGTTTTGAGGGAACATCTCTCTAAAACCAAAATACTGAAAATTAAAAATAGAAAGAACCAGTGAACTCATCTCCTATCATTGAGTAGCCAGTATTTACTTTTGCACCTCCTTTTCCTAAAAGATTACAAGTTGATAAAGGAGTAGAAAAGCAGATCATGTTGCCTAATTATGATTTTCTAGATGAATTAAAAAATGTCTGTATCAAAATCCCTTTGTTACAAGCCATTAAGGAGATTCCAATCCTAGCTAAAACAATAAAGGAGTTGAGCATAAATAAACTAGGAAGAAAAGCAAAAGAAACAACGAAGTAAGAAGGGTTAACTAGCACATACAGTGCACTACACTTCATCCGTTTACGAGCCTTGGTTGATAATTTATGCAAAGCAATTTAGTGCTAGATACATTAGTAGGTAGGAAGTATTTCTCATTCTTGGATGATTTTAGTGGTTATAATCAGATTCAGGTGGCACCTGAAGATCAAGATAAAACCACATTTACTTGTCCATGGGGAACTTATGCTTACCGAGTACTTACTTTTGGGTTATGTAATGCACCTGCAACATTCCAAAAAGTAGTACTAGGAATTTTTTCTGATCTAATACATGATTGTGTAGAGGTATATATGGATGATTTTACAGTCTATGGGAATACATTTGAAGGAGCTTTGGAAAATTTGGAAAGAGTTCTTAAAAGATGTAAGGAACCAAACCTTTCACTAAGCCATGAAAAATGTTTTATGATGTTTACAAAAGGTATCGTTTTAGGGCATCACATTTCAGGAGATGGAATTAAAGTTGATAAATCTAAAGTTGAAGTCATCTCTAAATTATCAATTCCAAATTGCCAAAAGGATGTTCGAAGTTGTCTAGGATTCACAGGATACTATAGACTATTTATAGAAAATTTCACTAAAATAACATCCCCACTGTTCAAATTACTTGCCAAGGATTGTGAATTCAATTGGAATCCTGACTGCCAGTTAGCATTTGAGACTTTAAAAACAAAAATTTCTGAAGCACCCATCTTGAGAGTTCCAAATTGGAAACTACCTTTTCACATTTCAACAGATGCTTTAGATATAGATTTGAGAGCTGTATTAGGACAAAAATACTTGATTCCCTATGCCATCTACTATACAAGTAAGAATTTGACTCCCATTGAGTTGAACTATACCATAACTGAAAATGAAATTTTAGCTGTTGTTCATGCAATCAACAAGTTCAGACATTATATAACAGGCTATGAAACCTTTGTTCATACAGATCACTGTGAAATTAGATATTTAATGAATAAACCTATTACAAATGGCAGAGTTACAAGATGGCCTTTACTCTTGCAAGAGTTCAATATTACTGTGTTAGATAGACTTGGAAAACAAAACAAAGTTGCTGATTTCTTGTCCATAATTAAAACTATCAAAGATGACACTTCGGTTGAAGATAAGTTTCCTGATAAATATCTTTTACAGTGACTACTCAAACTCCTTGGTTTTTAGATATTACTAATTACTTAGTCACACAGAAATCACCTTCACATTTGTTTCTTAGGGAAAAAGGAAAAATCATTCAGATAAGTTCAAGATACTTATGGATCACTAATGAATTGTATAAAACAAGCCTAGATCTTATGATCAAAAGATGTGTTAGGGAAGATGAAATGCTTGAGATTGTTAAGACATGTCATGATGAGTTGTGTGGTTGACACTTTGCTGACAAGAGGACAGCTTATAAAATCCTTTTTCTAGGACATTATTGGCCATCCATCTTCAAAGTTGCCAAATAATATGTCAGGAGCTGTGACAACTACCAGAGGGTAGGGAAACCCGCTCCTTCAAATGAAATGCCACTACAAATTCAGGTACTCATTGAACCTTTTGAAAAATGGGCCTTAGATTTTTTCGGGCCAATTAATCCTTCATCTAAGAAAAAGAAGTATATATTGGTATGCACTGATTATGTCACTAAATGGGTAGAGTCCAAAGCATTACCTTTTGCTAATGAAAAATCTGTAGTTAATTTTCTTTTTGAGGACATATTCACTCGTTTTGGTGTTCCAAGAGAAATTTTGATAGATCAGGGATCTCAATTGACATCTAAAATGGTGAAGGGTCTTGTGGAAGATTACAAGATCAAACATAGGAAATCTACTCCCTATCATCCACAAGCAAATGGTTAAGTTGAATCTACAAATAAGGTGATTGAAGGAATTCTCACTAAGATTGTCCATCTACATAGAAGAGATTGGGCAAAAGGCCTTCCTAAAGCCTTATGGGCCTATAGAACTACATGGAGGAACACAACGAGACATACGCCCTATGAACTTGTTTATGGGAAACAAGCCCTGTTCCCTATACAGTTTTAAATCAAAACCTTCAAGATGGCAGTCCAATTGGGTCTGGATTTATCAGAGGCACAAAAACATAGATTGGAGCAACTCAATGAACTTGATGAAATTAGGAAAGATGCAATTAAAAGAACAAATATAGTCCAACAACAGAGGGCTAAATGGCATGATAAATATATTAAGGAGAAGAAGTTTCAAGCAGGAGATTGGGCACTATTGTTCGATTCAAAGTTCAAAGATTTTCAAGGGAAATTTCAAACTCATTGGCTTGGGCCATATGAGATTGAAGAAGTCTTTAATAATGGAGCAGTAAAGATAAGGACAATAGATGGAAGCAAAATACCTCTTCTCGTGAATGGTCATCGGTTGAAGATATATCAAAAACTAGTTTCAAGAGAGGAGTTCATTAAGATTTTCTAGGATAAACCTGAAATGAAGCTAGTGAAGAAGAATTCTTCTTCTCCACTAACTTAGTCTTTATTTATCGTGATAAAAAAAATTAATTAATAATAATAATAATATTGTATGAGGTTGAAAACCAATCATTGGTTGGCATCCTTATACAGAAAATACAAGGTGAAAATCAGAGATTTCTGACATCCTATATTTTCCATTTCCTTTTTGTAATAAGTACTGAAAAAAAAGCTACATTCATTTACAGTTTAGAGTTTTCAAATTCATCATCTCATTCCATCTCATTCTGTCTTCATTTTTTCCTACAGTTCCACTTCATCTCACTGTCATATCTCATTTACATTTTATCTTCTTACAATTTTACCCCATTTCACCCTATTTTTCATTTTATCTTACATCTCATTCCATCTCACTATCATAATTCATTTCCATTTTATTTTTACATCCATATTTCATAAGTCATATTTCACTCATGAGATCAAGGAGATCAATCCACTCGTCCCTAATTGCTCTAAGTAAGAGAGTTTTTAGTGTTATGGATCCTAAATGATGTAGTTTTTCCCTCTTAACAATATACATGAACCTCTCTACTAGATCCTCTAGACTCTCATCTTCTTTTTGATTCATTTTAAAGATTTCTTCTATAAGATCATGATATTTATATTTTTCTAGAAATATCTTTTGCATATCATTCCATGATCTTATTGAATTAATCCCTGAACTCATGAACCATCTAAGAGCCCTATCCTTCAATGTTTCCAGAAACAATCTTAGTTTTTGAGTTTTTAATAAGTAACCATAAGATCTGCAAACAATCTCAAATTCAAAGAGAAAGATTTCTGAATCCTCTGACCTTAGACCATGAAATTTTGGAAGAAGATATGGAGGGATCTTCTTCATGTGCACACTTCCCTCAGTATCTTGAATTGGAAATCCGAGAGGATCTTCCTCATTGTCATCATCTCCATCCATTTCTTCTTCATTCTTTGTCATCTTCTTCTTCTACCCGCAAAAGTGAATGGTGATGTGGCTCTTACTGCACCATGTAATCAAATGTGGGGTTGGGTTGGTGTTGGAAAATTTTTTGTTTTTGTTTTTATGATTGAATGAAAACTATAATGTAATGCAATTTTCTACTTTTGAAATTAAATATGCCTAATGCAAATATATATATATATATATATATATATATATATATATATATATATATATATATTATATATATATATATATATTTTATATATATATATATATTTTTTTTTTTTTGCGAAAAGTAAAAAGAATTTGGCAATAATTTCCCTACATTTTCCCTATTCCTTGCGAGGCATGAGAGGAAATGTTTTTGGGTTGGTTTCTGTAAGATTTTTTTTAGTTGGAAAGTACTTTGTAGAAATGAAATTGTTGATTGAATGAAAACTACTGACAGAAAGAAAATTTACTTGCTGAATTGAAATTCTATTTGCAGAATGGAAAGGAAAGCAGATAATGACAACTGAAAGAAAGGAAGCTACTAGATTAATTTTGCAAAAATAAACTAATAGCAGAAAATTGAAGATAAGAAGTAGAAGAAAAGGAAGCAGTAATCACATTCTACTTAGACACCTCCCCGGAAACGGCGCCTAAAAGTGATGAACACCAGTATTGCAGCAAGGATGCTGCAACTCCTGGGCTACCAGATTTACTTATCAACCTGGGGTTTGTATAAACTTGGAGGTGACAGTGCTATATGCACAAGTAAAAGTGAAGGTCCTACCTATTGTCACTGTTCATCTGGCGAGAGACCCCAGGGGTTCCAAGCCAGACTCCTATAGAGTCAGAAGAAGCTTAATTCTTTGATGGAAGAAGAGAAAATATATTCTAAGAGAGCTACTCTACTACAGTAATGAAGAAAACAACATGTAATGCTAAATCACACAACATCATAATTAACCATTTGAATAGCTATACTAAGTAGAATTGCTAAATCAACACTAACCTAATGCTGTTATCTAAGTTACAGAAGTAAAGACAAATAGTCAAGGGGAAGAGAAATCAAAATCAGTGAAAGGAGGACATAGTGAAGCAACATTTCATAGGAACCATTGGATCAGTCAGATTAGGACTAGTGGAAGATGAGCGAAAGATGAGCGACGAAGATCTTATCGCAGGAGATTGTGTAAATAGATGGATAGATTGATCAACATGTTGTGTGTGGAGAATGATTGTTTAGAGGTCTTTGTTTCAGCTGGATGTATACCCCAAGAATTTTGTACACCCCTCCACGTGGAGCAGTGCGGGGGGGACTTGTCCCCCCCGCGGGGGTCCGGGGGCCAGCGGTCCCTCGGCGGGGGTTTGGGGACAGCGCCCCCAAAGCCAAAAATAGATGTAAAATTGCCTTGTAAAAGTATAGTAATTTCTAGTCAATCTGGGTCGTTCATTAGGCGGATGATCTGACAGTAGAACTTATGTTTAGTTTAGGGATTTTTGCCCTAGAAGGCAAGCCCTCTCTTTGTATGAGGGCATTGTATTTGAGGTTGTGACATAGATGTGTATTCTCTAAGCGAGAAACAGAGAGGTAAGACTGTGAGAGAAAACAGAGGATATTACAACAAATTTGCTGTAGGTTGTGTCTCTTCATTTTGTTGGATAATAGAAAGGAAGAACTGGTTGTTCGGGGTGGATGTAGCCCAAACTGGGTGAACCACGTATATATGTGTCTCTCTTGTTTTATGCATTTTTTTTGTGTTTATATTTCTGCAGTCTTTTATGTGTTCCATTGCTCCATAATAAATAATTCTCTAACACAACAAACATGATTAACGAAAGATGAGCAATAGATATCTTATCACAGGAGATGAAGTAAATAGATGGGCAAATAGGATGAACGAGAGATGAGCTACGGAGATATTATCACGGGAGATTTAGTGAATGGATGGACGAACATGATTAATGGAAGATGAGCAGTGGAGATCTTATCGCGGAAAAAACGTGCGGAAATGATGGAGCGGGTTTTCGTAGGTGGTAAGAAGTTTCTCGCGCGCTCTCAAAGCGGTAAGCAGAATTCCTAAATTTTATGTGATTAGCCTAACTGGGTGACACGTCGCACGGGAAAACCAATTTTCTTGTGTGCTCTCAGTCGAATATCAGTCGTGCAAGAATCTACACGAGATTGTGCGATAGCCGTTGGATCAAGCTAGATAGATCGATGGTGGAGATTTGGAGCGCATAAAATATTGAGGTGATGCGATAGCCATTGGATCAAGAGACAAATCGACAATGGAGATTTGGAGTGAATAAAGTATTAAGGTGATGCGATAGCCGTTGGATCAACCTAGATAGATCGATGATGGAGATTTGGAGCGCATAAAGTCAAGCCTTGAAATGAATCGGACGGTGATTGATCAGGTTTGTTATGAATCAGATGGTAAGGAAATCTATGGGTATAATCTAATCAAGACATGTTTTATTAGCTTTCGCTTAAGAATTTCGTGTTGAAGGAAATGAGCATATGAGCAAAAAGTGATGGAAAAAGATGACAATGAAATGAACCATGTACTGAATCAAGACAATGCACTTCATGCAAGAACTCCTGGCTAACCTGCTAATTGAAAGAAGGCACAAATGGAAGCAACTAAAACACAACCAGTCTACTCTACATTGCTGTAATGGAAATGTGGTTACTTAAGCAAATGAACGATTAAACCATGAACCTATGCTAGCATACATATACATTAAAGAGGAGCCTCGACTGCTAGGGTTGGGCCCTAACCCAAGAGCTTCAGTCCTCTTAGTTAACTCAGTTCTGGCTCAAAACAAAACACATTCTTATTATCAAAATCATGAATTGCATCAAAAACTATCACAAGTCTTATAGCTCAAAAATAAAGTAGAGTTTTACAATAAAAAATCTGAATAAAAACCGAATCCTACTGAGGTCCTAGGCCTCTCTACTTATACATCTGAAGTCTCCAACGAATTCCTTAAAATTAGGGAGGCTTAGCTCCCAAACTCAAGATCAACTGGTGCTTTGACTTGCACTTGCTCAGTTGCCTTCTAGTCCTCATGATTTGGCTGTTTGCACTCCGAGCTGATGGAGGAATATTCGAATGGAGGGGTAGTAAATGAGGAGGATTTACCTCCTATAATTTATTTCCCTTGTCCCATTCGATTTTTGACCAAGGTCTTTGCCAAGATTCCCTGCTTTTATCCTTTAGTCCTGCATTAAATGCACATTAGACCACAAAGCAAAATATCCAACTCTAACTCATCTCATAAAAAAAATATAATCAAAAGTATGCAATAAGTTGTGAGAATAGTTGGTTTGACTAAGCTAGGAGGTGAATGAAGGCCCATATAATTACCCAATGATGAGGCTCATAAAAAATTATTCGAGACTTCACCAAGGTATTTTTCTTGTACTATATCAATAATGACTCCACTCATAAGATCTTTGTAATTGTAGATATGTTGTATAATGTTGACACCTAATCATCAGGATTGGGTGAACAAAATGTAAATAAATAAATAAGTAATGTGAACAGTCATCGGGAGATGAAGCAAATAGTCTCTCCCTCATGTATATAATGAAGACCAACCTGAATGAATAAACACATGAATCAGTTTTGCTTTGAGGAGTTACTGCATGTGTTGTTGGGAAAAGTATCCAATACGGAATGCCCCTATCCCACTCTAAGAGGTGATAGTGCCTTAGCAACAAACAGGTAAACTTATTCGAGTATTCTTCTTTATGAAATGCAAGTGAGGAAGAAGGATCTAACTAACCTGTATCTTCCGCTAGTTTGTCGATCCAAATCACTCCTCTCTTCGGTAGCTCCCAGCTTCTTGCTCCTTCACCGGCCCAGCTTCACTGAATTCCTGCAAGATCACAAGAAAGAGAAACTACACAAAGATACAGATATACATTCATAAAAAGCTCAAGATCAGATTAAGCTAAACATGTAAGCATAACAAAACATCATTGGTATACAACATGTAGGAGAAACTCAAATAGTTTATTGATAAGATAATAAAGTCTGAGAGTAGATACAACCAAGTGAGCTCCGATCCAACATCTACCTCCCAGCAATGGAATCCCTTCCTCTCCTCCAACAAAGCATAAATCATCCAATGTGCTAATATCAATCTCAAACCAACAACAATTCTCTGCAAAATACCAAATTCCAGCCTCCTGAACCTCTGGGTGAGAGATCCATATATAGATGTGAGCAGAGAGGATGAGTGAGCTCATGTTTTGACTTGTGGCTTCTCTCTGTCAGTTCTTGCTTCCACTTGGAGGTTGAGAACCTCTTACTCATCACTAGTCGAATTCATTGAGGAAAGTGTCATTGGAGAAGATTCTGGAAGCTTCCAGGGTCTTTCCACCTCGTTGAATGAACTTGCCACTTGTCATTTCCCGCTCAGCGCACCCTGGTAGTGCTTCTACCTGCGTTGCAGTGCACCTAGCCAGTGTAATCTCTGCATTTCAGCGCAGACAGCTAGTGGAGCCTTTGAATTGATCCTGAATTGACTGTTTCTGAGTGGTTTTTGGTGGAGAACTTCTGGGAGAAGCTGTCTTTGGTTGACCTTGTTCCTTTAGGGGTAGGAACAACTCATTTAGGGACTTTGGATCCCTTGGATTATGGACATTTCATGCTCAATGCTGTAAGGCACAAAAATGTCTATAACAGCCTGGTCTGACATTGCTATTAGAGCCAGCTCCAAAAATTAGGTTTTTTGTATCTCCTGATGTCAGTTTCTGCCTATGTTATGCCTATTTTGTAGAATTCGCACCTACCCATCTGACCAAATTCAGTTTTCCATATATACGCTGCTCCACCTACTATTCACCATTATTCTAGCTGCTCATAAACATCCATACGCTGCTCCACTCTGATTAAACAGTTTCATTATGTTATGCATTTGCCTGAAGTCTGTGGTATTACATTAATGCTGGCCTGTCTTGGCTACAATTGTAAGTTAACACTGTTGTTAAATGTTGAAGGCCTCTGTTTAGCGAGTTCAACAGTCGGAAACCTAAGCTATTTGCGCATCCATCGAGTAACTGTTTGGTCGGTGCTCTCTTTGGGAAGATGAATCGCTAACCGGGCGACTGGAATTGTTCGTCTTGTCAACATCTTAATTTCAGTCGGCGAGATTCGTGTCAGCGCTGTCTCCATCGAATGAACCTCTGGTGCCTCCACGCAGGACAGATGTTGCATTGGTAAAGCTTTGTAATGGTGGAGATGCAGGGTACGAGTCTTCCTACGGTGAAGTGCTGCACATTAAGTTTTTCAGTGCTTTGACAATTTTAATGAAGTTAAGACTTTTTAGATTTCAATAACTGTTTCAGTTATCTGAATATACAACATGGTTGACATTGAGCGTGAGTTTATTCTTAGACTTTTATAAAAATAATGAATTTGGTGATTTTAGAAAGAAATCGAGAAAGATATTTTTTCAGGAAAAGACAACATTTCAGAATCTTATACACATCCATACGTCCAGAAAAAATGCACTGAAGAGGGATTTCTGAATTTGCAATTGTAAGAGACTTTTGATAAGGGGTGTCGTTTAATGTGCTATAAAGTTTTATGTATTTAAGTTGTTCAAAGCATTGTCTAGTTGAATCTTCTGTCAAGTCATATAAAAAATATATTTCTTTGAATTGTAATTTTTAATTACCACCAAAAGTACAATTTTACTGTATATTGGCAGAAGTATTTTTCTATCAGCAGAAGTTTTCTCCACAAAAGCACATTTTTGCTAGCAGAAGTATATTTTTTTACAGTACTCAGTTTTTTACAGTACAAGATTTTTCAATGCATTCAATCATATCTTCTTCTGAAGAGGCTGTGTACCTCGCTCATAAAGAAAAGAATCTTGCCCAAGATTCTTCCAGAGGAAGATATTTCAGAGGCAGGGGGGGTAGACACTCTCAAAGAGAAAAGTCAGATTTGCACTGCATACGCTACAAAAGAAATGGATCACATGATGCCTCTACATGCAAGCTACCATGGGACAAAATTAAGCAGCAAAGAAACCAACAAAAAGGTAAAACTGATGATACAGACAAAGGTAGAGCACCTGAATCTGCTCACTATGTTGTGGCACAATGTAACATTGGAGTAAATGAAGATTTATTTAATGCTTCACTTGCTTCTTGGAAAAATGATTGGTTGCTTGATTTAGGAGCAACCTGCCACATGACTCATAGAAAAGATTTTTGGAAGAATTTACTAACAATTTTGATGGAGCAGTATACTTTGTAGACCAATCAAAAATCAATCCATCAGGGCTTGGCACAATCAAGATTAAACTGCCTGGTCTTCCAGACTTTCTTCTGCATCATGTTCTATATCTCCCACAGCTGAAGAGAAACTTCTTGTCCTTGGTCCACATCCGCCAACAAGGTCACTCCATTCATATGTTTGATGGAAAGCTTGAGGTAAGAAAAGCATCTGACCACTCACTTGTCATGAGGGGAATAAAAGAAGAAAGGCTTCTCAAGCTGCAGGGAACCTCTGCTCGTGCACACCATTTCTCATACAATTCTCATCATGAAGAAGGTACACTTCCATCAAGTTTATTATGGCATGCTAGATTTGGACATTTGAACTATGATAGCCTCCGCTTGTTGAAGAAAATTGGTGTTGCTGGTTTGCCTACAATTCCTAGGAAATTTAAGCAATGTGATGCTTGTATTCTAGGAAAGCATAGCAAACAATATTTTCATGATTCACATTCAAGAGCACATAGAAAAATTGAACTCATTCATTCAGATTTATGTGGTCCAATGCATGTTCCTTCTGCAAATGGAAATAAATATATGATGACATTTATTGATGACTACACCAGAATGTGTTGGCTTTATTTATTGAAGAACAAATCTGATGCTTTTCAAACATTCAAGAACTTTCATAAATGGATTGAAAATGATGCACAATCTCATATTGGGTCTATTCGCACTGATAATGGAAAAGAGTACATGTAAAATGAATTTTAAAACTATCTTCGCCAACATGGGATCAAACATCAAACAACTGTGCCTTATAATCCCCAACAGAATGGTGTAGCTGAAAGAATGAATAGGACAATCTTAAATATGGTATGATCCATGTTCTTCTTCAAAAATGTAAAGATAATGTTTCAGGCTAATGCTATTCTATGTGCTGCATATATAAAGAATAGATGTCCATCTAATGCTATTAGAAACAAGACTCCATATGAAATGTGGTATGGACATGTTCCTTCGGTAAAGCATCTTAGGGTCTTTGGTTCCACCTATTATGCCTTGATACCAAAGGTACATAGAAGCAAACTTGGTGCTAGAAGTCGTAAGTGTATCTTCCTGGGGTATTCAAACACCTCCAAAGCATATCGTCTCTATGATGAAGTAAATAAAAAGTTTGTTATATCTAGATATGTAATTTTTCTTGTATCATCCAAAACTGACAATGTTATTGAGTAGCAACTTGATCACCTGGATAGATTTGCAAAAGAAAAATTATTTCAAGAATTTGATAATCAGATTCCACATCTTGAAGGGGGGATTCCTATACTAGATCAACATGTGGAATCTTCTTCTGAAGAACACTCCCCCTGCATGAAACTCCAACAATGGATGATGCTTTAAGTGATGTGATTGATAGAATTGGGAGATTCAATCTTGATTTAGTCCCAAATCAATCAACAGAGCAGCCTGGACCATCTGAGAAAGGTCCCCCAAAGTGGCTGACAAAGACACTTGAAAGTGTTCATCCTGATGAGGTTTGAAAGACAGGAACTCGAAATTCAAACCGGAAAAATGGAGGTGATGTAGATGACTCTAATTCACCTGTTGATATGGATGTTTCTTATGATTGTGAATTGAACTTGTCTACATATTTTGAACCAAATTCCTTCAAAGAATCTTCTTATCATGATGAATGGAAAGAATTGATGCAAAAGGAGTGTGATGCCCTCATAAAGAATGGCACTTGGAAGCTGGTTGATCCTCCATTAGGAACCAAACCAATTGGCTGCAAGTGGGTCTACAAGAACAAGTATAAAGCTGATGGCTCACTTGACAAGCACAAAGCTAGGCTTGTGACAAAATGTTTTGTACATAAGGAAGGGGTCGATTATGAGGAGACTTTTTCCCCCACAGTAAAATGGGCTACCATCTAGACACTCTTTGCCCTAGCAGCTCAAAACGGTTGGAAAGTCCATCAAATGGATGTAAAAACTGCTTTCTTGAATGGAGATCTAAAAGAGAATGTTTTTATGTCCTAGCCTGAAGGATTTGCTATGAAAGGACATGAACATAAAGTATGAAAACTAGTGAAGTCCTTGTATGGCCTCAAAAAGTACTACGAGCTTGGTATGAAAAACTAACTGAGCATCTTCTGAAACTCAATTTCAAACATTTTGATCTTGATGATGCAATGTTATTTGTCAAGAAAGTTGGAAAAACAATTGTATATCTTGTGGTATATGTAGATGATCTTTTAATGACAGGGAAAAATGAACGCTACATTGCATCCATAAAGAAGGAATGGGGAAAAGTTTTGAAATGACTGATTTGGGCTATGTTCATTACTATCTTGGTATTGAAGTAACCCAACATCCGAAGTCCATATTTCTTTCTCAAAACAAATACATTGGAGATCTATTGAACAGGTTTGGCATGATAGAATGCAATCCTCTTACTACTCCAACGGAACAAAACTTAAAGCTCACATATATTGAAGGAAAAGAATTTGAGGATGAAACAAAGTATAAACAGCTTGTAGGAAGTCTCAACTACCTAACTACTACCGGACCAGACATTTTGTTTGCTGTTGGAATCCTCTCCAGGTTTATGCAAAAGCCTTGTGAGGGACATTGGTCTACTGCAAAAAGAGTTCTAAGGTACTTGAAGGGAACTCAAGACTTTGGAATCAAGTATACACAGGTGGACGACTTCAACTTGATTAGATACTCTGATTCAGACTTCGATGGAGACAAAGAAACTGGGGTATCTACTTCAGGATATGTTATGGGTATTGGATTAGGAGCTGTCTCCTGGAGATCACACAAAAAATTAGTTCCAGTAGATTCCACAACAGAAGCAGAATACGTGGTAGCAGCTGAAGCAACAAAAGAAATTGTGTGGCTCAGGAAAATTCTTGAAGATTTGCAGGTAAAACAAGTACAATCAACTCCACTCATTATTGACAATACCTCTGCAATAAAGTTGGCCAAGAACCCAAAGTTCCATAATCGAATGAAGCACATCAATACTAAATATCATCTGATTCAACATCATGTTGAGGCCAAAACAATCCATCTCCATCATTGTTCCACTAATGAGCAAATTGTAGACATCTTCACCAAAGCGCTTGGAAGAGAAAAACTTGAACGATTCAGAATGATGCTTGGACTCACCAACATCCCTTCAAATTAAGGGGGGGAATGTTGACACCTAATCATCAGGATTGGGTGAAAAAAATGTAAATAAATAAATAAGTAATGTGAACAGTCATCGGGAGATGAAGTGAACAATCTCTCCCTCATGTATATAATGAAGACCAACCTGAATGAATAAACACATGCATCAGTTTTGCTTTGAGGAGTTACTGCTTGGTCTGACATATATTATGTTGAAAAAGTATTAGGAACACACCATTCCAGCAAATAATTTATTGTATTGTTCCATTATATGTTTCTTGTGTATGACCTTTTTTATATTGAGGTATAATAATAAACAGGTACACAAATATAATTTTGGCTATGTGTTAAGTGAAGTACAATCGATGATTTGGAATGAATGGGAATGCACCCTCTTGTCTACATGAATTGAAATTTTGAATGAGTCTTCTCAAGGATGAGTATGGGTAACCTTGAGTGAGACATAGTTTGGATGAAGTATGTTTCATGAGGTTCAAACCACCAAAACAAAACTTGATTATGTAGCATGACCCTTATGTTCCAAGCAACTTTGCAGTACAAATTTGATGAAAAACTCTAGAGAGTTGGCATAGCATGATAGATGGTACCAAAGCTCAATTTATGGAAGATCAATGCATGATACCACTGATATTGTGGTGATAGATGGTATTATAGGCTAGTTGATGTATTTTGTATAGTGAAATGAAGTCTGTTGTAGCCTCAACTCAACACAAGTTGGGTTCTTTGTCACACAAGAAGAACTTGTTGAATATTGTGTTGTGATTGGTTTCAATGATAGGAGGAGGCTGAGAATTTCAAAGTTAGGGGTAGACCAAGATGGATTCCCAACAAAAGGTTAGGGAATACTACAATATTATTGTAGAATTTACTAAGGGTTTCCATCAATGAAAAAGGGGAATATTTTTAGAAATATTATTGTCATTGATGTAAAATATAGTGGGAGACTACATATGTTCAAGATAAAGATTGTAAGATTAATATTGTTGGAAATATTTTTTGGATACCTAGTTTATTCTTCATACCTATTTTGGATACCCTATCTTTGAAGGAATTTTTTCTCTAGAAACATAACTCAAATTGGATCATATTATATATGGTAATAAATATTATTATAAAACCTTTCTAATGGTATATGTCACTCCCTCTAACTCCGTATGAATGGGAAGATATAAAATATTTTGTCAGATCGGTCCAAATTAAAAGTATAGGTCATCCTAGATAGAAAGTATAGGACACCCATCTAGTTTTACAAGTCAACCCCATAAGTTAATGTAGAAACACAATAAGTAAAGAATATATGAGTACATTTTTATGATCATCTAGGAAATAAGAGATCTAAGGTGGACAACATAAGCTGAGGAATACTCCTAGGGTCTTAAATGTGGAGAAAAAATGTGATCTGTGGAGTGAACATGTTTTATTTTAATTTTCACTATAACTTATTTTGTAAGATGTTTCAGGTTGTGAAATTTGGAGGAGATAAATGAGAGATCTATAGGTATATGTACTAGAAGTTTCAGACCTTGGTTTAGTACAATTTTGGGGACATTCTCTGAGGAAGTTAGGATTCTTGCATGATATGAAATATGATTCAAATAGGTTAGCTTGGAATTTTTTCCATAACTTTCTTTTTTATTTTTTTCAAATTGTGAAATAGAGAGGATACACATGACTGATCACTAGGTACCTCGCATATAAATTTATACCTTGGTTCTCTATAATTTCGTAAATATGCTTTGAGGAAGTTAGGGTTCTCAAATATTCCTACAATATTCTTCAAATAGGTCAGCTTGGAATTATTGCTATAATTTTTTCTAAGCTGTTTCAAACTATGAAATTTGGAGGAGAAAGAGAAGAGATCTCTAGGTATATGTAGTAGAAATTTTAGACATTGGTTTCCTTATAATTTCAAATATACCCTATGGAAGTTAAGGTTACTAAATTTTCCTAAAATCAACTTCAAATATGTTAATTTGTCATTTTTTCTATCACTTATTTTATCATACCTTTTATACTATGAAATTTTCATAGATCTGAAGAGACATATATAAGTGCTTCATGTAAAATTTTAGAATTATATTTTCAAACTTGGATATGTGATATATACAAGTTCTTTCTTGGGAAGATTCAAAAACATTTTTTTTTGGGTGAAGCAAACATGATAAGGTAAAAGAAGCAAGCATACCTGGTGAAGGAAGAAGTAGCAAGAAGATATGGTGAAGGAAGAAGTAGTTAATAGATCTATCGAAATTAGAAGTAGGAAGTAGACTCAGTAAATTAGGTTGGTGTGGTGCCTACAAATCTTTCAGTTGAGGGAATTAATGTCTCCCATAGGTTTGTGCCTACAAATATTGTAGTAGAGAGGATTTATGTCTCTTGTAGGTTATTGCCCAAAAATATTGCAATAAAGGGGATTGGTGCCTACAAATCTAGCAACATGGGGGATTTACATCTCCAATATGTTGTTTCCTACAAATTTTATGATAGTAGGTTAGTTCCTCTAAATTTTGTATTAGTATCTTGGTGCCTATTAAAAACTAGTATAAATAAGTTTTTATTTATATCTTGTGTTCCATATATGAGATTGTTTGGTTATGATTAATGAATGTTTACATAAGTAATAAGTTTTCTTATACCCTCAAACTTTCAATGAGCAGTTTAAGCGCTAAGGGGATGATCGCTCATGTCCCTATATGAATGACATAAGTGTTTGCATTGAGTTGTGTGTAATAGAGGAAAAAAACACAGGAATGAAAAGAGAGACAAAGGGCGGTAATGCAAGGGTGTGTGAGTGAGTGAATATAAGAGGAGAGGCTACAAGAAGAGGCTACAAAGTGAGGCTGAGATCTTGTGAAGAAGAGAAGGCCAAGTGCTTCTATAATGTAAGCTCTATGAGGGACAATAGATGTGTGTGTTACTGAAGAGATACGAGCTTAGAGCTATTGTGTGTGTCTCTAAGGAGAACATAGGGTTTAGTGTGGGTGGAGGTTGTGTATGATAAAAAGAGAGCAGAGTAGAGAAAGAGTTGAAATCAAGCTGAGTGGGAGCCAAAATAGAGAGAAGTAAATTCCTTATGGACAATAGGTTGGTGTCTACACCACACATTGTTGTTGCTTCCATGTAAGTGGGTTTATGAAGAAAAACTTAGTGGTTGGTGCCTATTGCAAGTGGGTTCATGAAAAATAAAGGAGTTGGTGCTTCTTATAAGCTGATCAGGTGTCTGCAAAGAGGGAGTTGATGCTTCCTACTAGTGGATACTAGAAAAGCACATAAGGGAGTTGGTGCATCCTGTGAGTGGGTGCTTAGGAAACATGATGTAATATAAGTGGTGGCTTTAGATTTACAATATAACAAACAAATATTGGTGGTTTTATCCCTTTATGGGTTTCCAAGTTAAATATTTTTGTTCATATGTGTATGTTTCTCATGTTGTTGCTGTGATGTTCATGCGATGTTTTAATTTTTTGATTACATAATATGTTATGGAATCTTCACAAGTATGGTTGCTAAGAAAAGGAAATTATAATTTGGCAATGATTGTATAAATTAGCCTTAAAATTGATTAACCCGCCTCTTAGTATCATAATTTCTTCCAACAATTGGTACTAGAGCAGGTTCCTTTAGGAATAACTGAAATGCTTGAACGTAGATCAAAAGGAAAAATGGCTAATCAAGATTGTCTAACACTAGATGGAGTTCCACTTTTGAATGGAGCAGAGTATGTGCTCTAGAAGGTTAGAATGGACGCATTCTTAATGGATGTTTATTTATATTTTTGGTTGTATATAGAATATGGAGTACATAATGATACAAGCCTAAAAATATCCTGAAAGGGATACCAAATCCAGATGCAGATAAGGTGATACATTTCATGTCTACCAAATAAATTCTAGAAAATATGTATTATGAATAAGGAGAAGAAGTTGAATAGACACTAGCAAATAATAAATATCCTTGCTGCTCTTATAATGGATCATATATTAAAGAAGATCCTCTTACAAGAAGTCTCGCTATTGGGGATAAAGAGAAGAGAATGAAGAATAAGAAGAAATCATCTCAGAGAAAAGATGACCATAAGATTGAAGATCTTCCCCCAAATGTGCAAGTTGTTGCTAATCACTCCAGAGATGAAGAAGAACATAGAAAGGAGATACAACCAAAAAGTAAGTTATTGTTTTGTTGCAAGCATAGATAAATAGGTCATTTATCATCTAGATGTTCATATGCATCCTATGAGGTAGAGATAGCCATACATCTAGTATTTGTGAAGGAATACCTACATTTGTATCCAGACTAGATGAGGATACCTCTCAAGAATATGAAAGAACACTCCATGAGGAAAACAAGAAAATATCCCATGATGAGTCATTTGTAGAAAAAAATGAATGCATCCCTTGCAGTGATGAAGAAAGGGTTGATAGTGAAATAAATCTTGGTTTTGGATCTTCTAGTACCCATGACATAATTGAAGAAGATGTAGATGAGAATATTTATTCCAGAAAGAAAATCATCTATACTCTAGAAGAGATAAATGATCTTGCGAAAGAAAACCAAAATAAAAAGTAGTACTTGCAAGAATATGAGTTGAGCAAAACATTCATTTATCTAAATGCTCAACAAGAGGGAGTCAAAAAACTAAATGAGATGTTGACAAATCAGCTGAATGAGAGAGAAGCTTACTATGAGAGACTAGAAGTTGAAGTAGTCTCGTTGAGACTTCACTTAGAAAAAGGCTAATGATCATCTGTATCAATATTTGATGCTTGAGAAGAGTAAAAAGGCCTTGGATGACATCCTCATTAACCAAACGTAACCTCTCATTAAGGCTAGGCTTGGACATAAAAAGGAACCAGGATCTAAGAAAGAAGAAGGGAAAGAATCAACTAGCCATGATGATGCAGTTAAAAAATCCAACATTAATAAAGGTAATTAAATTATTGGAGATTAGCAACATCAATGGAAGAAAAAACAAATGCTAGTAAATGACAACCTAAAGAATTAATAGGAGAAGAGTAAACAACAACAAATAATTATTCAGGGAAGGAATTCAAACAACCATGGAAAACAAATGAAGAACTAGCAAAGGTCCTTCCTCCACAAGGACAAAGACCTAAAGGAAAAAGTATCTTTAGGTATCAAAAGATCTTTCATGGTTATTGTTTTCCTTCCAATAATTATGGACATAGATCCATAAAATGTAGATGGCATGCAATAAAATAGTGTATGTGGAGTATCAACAACAAAATAATGCATGAGATGCCAAGGAACATGCATGTTGGCAACAATAGAAGTTTTGCTAAGAATTTTATCAAGAATATCAATTATTTTGCTTCATTCTTAAGTCATGTTAAATGCTACAATTGTGGAATTTTTGGTCACATGGAAACAAAATGTTGATATGGGAAGACAAGGCATCACTCACAGAGTGTGCAATAAAAGGAAGAAACTCAACCATTGAAAATGAGAAGGAATAAGATGGAAAAAGAAGAAGAGTTTGCTTTTAGTGCTTAGTGTAAAGGTAAAATGTGAAAATGTGAAAAGACTCAGCATGAATCTAATTTTTCTCTTAATAGAAATTAGGATAAAATTAAGAGGAATTATCCTTACATTTTTGTGGTGGACCTCTCTGTAAGTATCAAATGCAATCAATGTAGGGTTCAAGTAAACAAAATCAAGAACAAGCAAAACAATTCTTCTTTGAAAATCAAGTGAAATGGGACAAAGAATATATGGATGAAGAAAGAAGAAATTGAGGAGAAGTGTTTTTTAGCCCTACACAACGAATATGAAAACCAAAGTAGGGTAAATAAGAAGTTTGTAGGAGTTTCCCCCATCAGGACTCATCCCACAAAGGTACGAAAGAAAATTGATAATATATTTAAGGGGAGCGGATCCTCAGTCTCTCTTGATTAAGAGGAAGAGGATGGCTTCAAATGAAGTCAAAGGTTTTAGACATAATGAACAAATGGAAATATAAATAATGGTGCATCTGAATGTTGGAGGTAAAGTTGATTCTATTCTATATTATGATGAGGAATTAATTTATCTTTGTATAACAACAATGCAGGAGTAAGAGAAAATGAAACCATCATGGTCTAAGGGGGAGAGTATATACATCAAAATTTGATGTTATAATAAGATGAGATGCAACAAAAGAGTGGAGTGATAAGGTTCCCAAAGCAAAAATAGGTCCATAGGAAAATCTCTCAAGTAGAATCAAAGAAGGAAGATGGTAGGATATCAAATAGGATAAGAGTTCATAGACATAGGGGAAGCTTCATAATCAATAGAAGTAGGCATCACCCATTGGTCTCAAGAAGAGTTGATTGCTAAAGAAAGGAAAGGTTTGCATATCTTACATGATATACTCCTATTTCATTTAAGTAGTAGATTTTATTATGCCTAGTAATCATAACTACAAGAAAAAAATTGGTTTTGATCTACATGTTCCTTAGTTATAACCTAGTATCATTATGTAAATTGATAGTCTTTGGCTATAGTGGAGCAAATTGTTGTATATTAATTCATTCTTTTTTGAGAAGAACTCATGGGATTTTTCTTGGAGAATTATCCAATTGCTATCAAAATATTGGTACAATTGGTGTTACATAAGCATCAATCCCTATTTCGAGTAGCATGATCTCAGGCGGAGAGAATATGATGGATAGTATGCTCAGAAGGCGTGATTACAATCACTTGAGCTACAACAACAATGGAAGAGTAAGAAAAAGTTGCATAATCAACAATTGGTATCAACAACAACATCTATACCCTTTGTAGTATGGATTGATACAAAATGCACTAGCAGATAGAAGTGATCAATGATTGGTTCTTAGAAGTAAATTCAATAGCTATAGAGTGTCAAAAACTAGATGAAAATCCAAAAGAGATAACATATGTTCAGGGGGAGCATATCAAATACACATCGAACACTCTAAAGAAGATCAACATATACAAGAAGCCACACAAAAATTTATTCTTGATTATATACATTATTGTCCCTTGATATTGATGTCAAAATGGGAAACATTTCCCTCCTAGAAAAATAAAGGAACTATATAATATAAGGAGATTTTTGTACTAATGGTTTTTTTCATATGTTCCTGACAGAGGCATGTGGTTAGACATATGGGGCAAAGGAGATATTAACCATTGAGGAGAGATATGGTGCACTTTCTTAGCGGGGGTGTGTGGAGTCAAAAAAGCAACAACATATTCAATTTATGAATAGAAACTGATTTGAAGATGTATTTGTAGGTGGAGAGAGACATCACCTCACAAGGAGAGAGGTAGATGTAGCACCTTGCCATTGATGTCAAAAGGGGAGAGATACATTAGCCACAAGAGGAGCCTTGCCAGCAACTTAGGAGAATGGAATCACAACTTGTGTTTGTGGGATATTGCCATCAATGCCAAAGGGGAGGATTGTTGGAATTGTTAGGTTGCTAGTTGGCATAGTTCTGTTGGCATTGATTTCAACCATTAGTGTAGTGATGTGAAATTTAGTGCATGGATGAGATGATTGTGTTAGGTGAGACTATTGGCATGGTTCCATGACATTGAATGGGAGATGTGGCTTGGGAAAAAAGTATTTGATGGGTGCTTTTGTCCTAACTAAGGCCAAGGAAGGCTTATCTTTGGTAGTATATTTGCCTCAGAAAATCACCTTAGATGCTCTTAAGGATTGCATGGTTGGATAGTGATCACAAATAGCTTTTTAGTGGTATAAGGTAGGTTGAAAAACCCCTCGGGAATCAAAAGTTATGGGAAGCCAAAATTTTGGCATGGTTCTAGGGTCTCATGGTTCCACCCTGTTGATTTTACCCTGACACTTTAGAATCAGGTTTATGTCTAAGATAACGATAAAAAACACATTGAAATACCACAACACTAGCATTTTACATAACGGAAAATATATAGTAGTGAATTAATCTAGTGCACATGATAAATTTTAACCCAGAACTTGTTATATTACAAACCTAATACAACAAACATAGGGCTCCTGTACCACGGATCATGGCCCTTACAATCATCCATGATTCAAGATCAAATAGGCTTTGGATTCAAAAACCTATGACTATCAGTCTGTCCCTGAACAAAGTACACTTGAATTACTTGCTAATGTAGCACTTCCAAAGCCCTTTTAGTCCATAAACCTTGAACACATATGGAAGGTCATTTTCCACCTCTTCTACTACTCACAAGGCTTCTAAAACTTTAGAAATCCTTGTATCTTCAGCCCAAAAATATACCACTACTAAACCTCCTGTTGCTCCAAGAGTGACTAACACAGGCTCATACTAATATTCCCTCTAGCTTCTCTCTCGCTCCTTCAATATTTCCAACTCATCGGGTATTCAAATATCCCCTCTTCTTGTTTGTCTGCTACTCTAAAGATGACCAAAATTTGGGTTCAACAATCTACCCTCTTATTAGTAATATTATCCACTTGCAACCCACTGAACTAGGGCAACAATAACATCCCAATTGATTTCTCTTTTGCTATTCCAAAAGTCAATCCTTAGGGAACACAAATATTCCCTCACATAGTCCAAAACTTGATTGATCTAGGGCATCACAAAACTACTTTCCTAAACCCTTTAGGATAGACTTATCCATACACTCCAACCCAAAATTTATTCTCCTTGAAGACACAACTATTAGACCTCCTAACAAACTCAGATCTATGGAGAAACAATTTAGTCCTCAACACAATTCAGATTGTACCTTATTTTATTCATTACTTCTAAAAATCAACCCTCATTCCTCCATTAACACAAGCCATAATTCAATGTACAATACCCTTATATTCTTCTCTCTCTTCTGCTTCAACTTAGCCCTTACTCACAAGTATAATAAGCTTTCAACCTCATGCATAGGGAGTCTTAGCCCTCTTAAACAAAGGTAGATAAAATCAGCCCGAACTCAGATATGAAGAAAAAATAATTAGGCTCTTATTCACAATGATATTCAACACAAGGATGCACAGAACTATCCAAAGAACCTTCACCAAGTCACGACCAACCTTCCTCGTTCGACCTGTACTAGAACAAGAGACAAATGACAAAACCAAGACACATATTTCTACTCCTTATCTATATTGGGTCCTAAGGTATGAAACTTCCTTTAACTCTGTCCTTTCTCGAGAAAAAAATGCACTTGTGGATGATCAAATGAGGTTTCATCTCTTTTATAGTAGTGTTTTTGTAGAAATGGTGTACCAAAAGACACCTCCTTAGCAATTTGTTGTTCCCTGCAAAGGAATACAAATAGAATTGGTTTTGTTAGTGAAAAGAATGAGATAAACAAAACACTGCAAATGGTGAAAACAATGCATATACAAACATAAACTAAAACAAATAGATAAATACACAAATAATGCTCAATGAAACAAACCAATCAACAAAATAATGGAAAAAGGCTCCCTTTATTAACTGTTGGTGGTAGAATATGAATACAAAAGATGAACACTAAACACTTGAAGAGAATTGTTTGAGCTATGGTGCTAAAAAATCCTCAGCAAGGAGGTTCCTTTCCTAAGTATCTTTCCAAGCTTCTCCTCTCTCTCAAAGAAGTATGAAGACTCTCTCAATGGGGGACTTTTCCTTCACTAGGATGACGGATTGCTTAGAAGCAATATGGCCAACATACTAATGCTCTTACTTCTTCTGCTTCAACAATGAAATTTAGGGTTGCTCTGATAGAAATTTGACCAACATAACATTGTCTCATGTTTTGGTTCTCCCATGGCCTATTTATATAGAAATTTTGAATCCATCTTCCCTCTCTTGGTTCATGAATGATAATGACTTATGAGTAGGACAATATGATTCCATTGAGGGCTGCATATCTTCAGGGTGACTTGAATTCAGTTGTCCTTGACTGAGATCCTATCAGGGAATCATCTTCCAAGTGTGGGAAGTGGTCCCGAATTTCCACGTCAACCATTTTCTCGATTACATGACTTTAAAAGGAAATACCATGTGTTGCGCGGCTATTGAAGAAAAATCCGCTCAAACTTCAATTTTTTAATTCTATATACTTTGGACCTTAGGAGAATTTAAATATTTTGAACTTCATAATGTCTTTAGCCGAAAAATATTCACTTGTACATTCTACTGGAAAAATTTAGGCGTATTCTAGATTGTACAAATACATGTGTGATTTTCTGGTGTTAACAATTGCCCCTTGATGTATGAGTTTAGGAGAAAAAACATAGCTGAAATACATCATGTTTTTCTGATATGACTGAAAATCTACTCATTTTCTTGAGAGAGAGAAAATAAATTGTTATGGAGATGATTAGGGAAAATCCTTCACTGAGCATAAAGGATAACCATGCTCTGAAGAAAACCTAAAAACTAAAAAGTGTTTATACGAGGCAGGCATGTCCCATGCTAGTTATGATGACTAGTGATGAATTATTAGAATCATACAGGAAATAGTTTTGTCTAGTCAACACTATGGTGGTTGACATGGTAATGGCTGATGATGATAACTGATGACACCCTCAAGGGTGTTTCTTGAAAAATAGACTGAATCTACTGCCCCCATGCATAAGAAAGGTGAAGCACTACTTGAGTGATGTGTTAAGGTATGCATGGGACTTCAAATTTGGGTACCTCCCCCACATAACAATGTAAGAACTAATGAATGGGGTGCTTAGTGATACATGGGTCTTCGACTAAATGAAATAATTGCAATGGTCATTAAGTACAGTACCACCTTGACATGAAAAATTGTGTTGGTGTCGAATGTCAGGGGGATCAATGACATAAGTGAGAAATGATGACTCTCATTTTGCCACACAAGGATTTCCCTTAAAGGGGGGAGTATCTAAGGTACTGCCTCGAGCCTGGAATATGGGTGTTGAAGTCGACAGGAAAGAAGTGCCAACTGTCTGAAATGATGATTCAGGAAATCAATATAAGGTGAAAATAGGCTATAATAGTGTGGGTCAGAAAAATGCATGATAATGAAAGATGATGATATGAATGGATATGGACAATTGGCTCGAGGTCAGAGCTATAATGCAAGTGGTGGTAGTTAAAACACTTTTTCTATCATGGATGGCTCTAGAGTCGGTAGGACTTCCAGGGTAGGTGTAAGTATGTTCTGACTAGTGTGAAGATGGTAAATGAATGTGGATGATGTGTGAGCTTTAACCAATGGTGACTAGAAACAACCGCCAGGTAAAAATACATGAAATTATAGGTGGGAACCTTTTTCCTAAAAAAGAAATTTGTACATTTACCAAAAAAATTTAAAGGTGGTTTGGGATGCATATGCAAGGAGACGGGTGCCCAATGAAAACAATTACCTGTATGTTGATGGACGTAAATTGTATTTGGTAGGGTGAGGCGGCCCCATTGGTTGGTATTGGTGCTGAGTTGATGAGGAGGATGAAGTGACGCAAATGGTCTACTATAATATGGGTGAATTGTAGGCCAAATGTAAAACACAATGGTGTGTCCATCTTGATCAGTGACAACATAAAAGGGGTGGCCCGAGAATGGGGTTGGGAATCAATGAGTGAAGAAGAATGAGGCTAATCTTTAAGGTATGCAATCTGAAGTGGTTCCCAAACCTAGGTAGATGGTCATGGATCCCAATAGTATGTGGGGGTCTATAACATGAGGTGATCCATGAGTGGGAAGGCTCTATCAACTAGCGTGGACGTTTACCATATGTAAGGGGAGGTGGTGGTAAATTTGGTCGAGATGATGGACCCTATGGCAGATTTCGGAGAAATGATGTCAAGATATGCAAAGCTTTGTAGGAATCCTATCATGCTGGGTAGTGAATGATACCTTCTATATCACTTTGGCCACCGAGGCATTGATCTTGACAGGAATTTGTTGTTGTACCTACAATTTTAATAACCAATTCGCCAAGTGAAAACATCCTTTTTTATGATATAAATAATTTGAAATCAACTGAAAAACATGAATTGAAAAACAAGGGAAGGCACTCCTGAAGTGATATTCTGAGCATGTGGTGGGTCTAAAAAAGAGTTTGGGAGACAAATGGAATGAAGGGTACCATGATGAAGATGATGTGGTCCAAATCCTTGTGTCTCTGATGGTTTTGAAAATGGAGTTTTTGAGCTCCTATACTGGGCTCGATAAAATGTTGGTAAAGGCGATATATAGGGAAAAGTAGGCCTAATTCCACCTCATTTTCACTTACTATTTTGGGAGTTCTGTTTGAAAATTTAATTGAACTTAAATTGTTTACATAAATTATTGACCAGGGCTAGTAAGATGATGAAGTGTAAGTGCAATGTATGTGCTGGAAGCATTTTATTCTAAATTAAATTGAGTTATCAAGATGCACATGTCTTCTATGAGTAAATTTGTTATTCCTAGAAAATAAGATTAACTCTACAATGATGATCACACTCTCTTTCTTAAAAATACTTTTTCTTATAGAAATATCACACTCTACTTTAAAATAAAGAAAATATCACACTTCTGTAAATGAAAATTAATTCCACACTTTTCATAAATAATAATTATATACACACACTCAATTGTAGAAGAAAAAACTACTATTTAATCTCATCACACATCTATATAAACAACAATCATACTTGTGTGAAAACAAAATGAAACAAACTCCTACTTAAAATACATTCCACTTGCTTGAATTATAGATCACACATGCTTGAAATTTAACATCCAATTTTGCAAATAAATCCTTTGTCTATAAGAAAGATAAAGATTTTTATAATTGATTAAAGTATAACACTATGGCATTGCTGCTAAACTCTATACATGTGCATCCAGAATCTATGAACAAACAAAATAATCAGTAGAATGAACTTAATTCAAATCTGGAAGAAATCAAAATGCAATTACTTAGTCAAACAAACAGAAAGCTATGAAAATATAAAGATAATTTCTATCTACTGAAAACGAAACAAAAATCCTTAATGCTTGAGGGGGCCCTCCACGAGAAGATTAAAATCACGCTATTGATCAAACACTTAACCATGCATGAGAAAATGAGATGATTCTTTTATAAACAAAGCATTAAAAATAGAGTTTAAATCTCACTATCGCGTCCTTACTTAACAACCTTTTCATTTATGCCAAGAGGAATATTTATAGAGCTCATAACAATAACCTGTTTAGAGTTATACACCTAATCCATATCAACATAAACTATAATTAACTTGAAATGATATCGTAACATAATTAGCTCATAATTTTCTATTATCAAAGCAAATCATGAGGCATAAATCTAGTTCTCACTCGCCTGTTGTTGACCATAGAGGTTGAATTCATATTTGACCACATCAATAGGACCTTCTTCCATCAATCTAGTTCATGAGAGTAGGAGGAAATCATTGAGTGCATAAATTTCCACCTACCCATATATTTCGCTTCCTCGCTGGCACTTGGAACATGTCAAACCATGGACTTGGCTACAGAATCATATATTAACTGTAGAATCATTGCAATTCATTAGCTAAAGTAAACATTAAACTAAATAATAAAGAACATTATCAATTTATGAAATACAAGACAATTGTATACCTGCCATGTCATAATTCTTGTGATTTGATGCCCAATGTGTGATTATGAAGGTAAAAAAGAAATAGATAGAGTGAAAAAAGGGTGTAAAAAAGAAGCAATTATGAGGCTCAACATTCCCCCGCACAAAGGTCATTGCATGTTGTCATGCAAAAATTTCAAAACTGATGAACCCTTCCTATTACTAAACTCCTTTAGATACTTGAGATAAAATATCCATATTTTTCTTTTTTGCCTCCTTCTTAGTGACTACCATCCTTGGTTTCTTCATCAGAATCTTATACTTCTGACTTTTGTCTTAAGGGATTTGTCCTTTTCTTTTAGCTTCTTATTCTTATCATACCATAGAGACATATGTAAGAGAATATTTTCATTCTTGGTCCTCTGTATTTCATTCTGCACTTTCAATGTTTCATGTCCCTGTTTTAAGTGCCTGTTTAGTGTCTCCAATTCATAAATTTCCCATTGAGAGTATTTACAATTGGAGGTTCTTGTGGACTATCGGAATGAATTTAATTTTATTTATTTGAAGAGGATGCAGTGGCCTTTTATGTAGCTCTTTTATCCAAATATTCTATATAATCATTTATGTCCTGTTGGACTGGATCAATTTCAGGTGTTCTTCTTACTGTGCAATTGGTGATGGAACAGGTGATAAAACTAGTAATGGAACTGTAGGCAATGGAATTGGTGACAAAATAATTGGTGATGGATACTTTAGCCCTTTGTTTTTTATTGGTGATTTGTGACAATAAACTCTATAGATTGTCAAGATGATTCCTTTGTTGTTTTGTTGAGTCTTTAACTCCTCCTGACAGTGGATGAGGTTTTAGTGAGAGGAATTTTCTTTTGAGTTTTCTTTATTCTGTCTTTACTTGCTCTATTTTCTCTATTTTTATTTTAGATATTCTTCCTTCCTTATCACTAGTTTTTCTTCTTCTAACATTCTACTTTTTAAGATTTTTTAATACATCAGCAAGGGGAGTTTCATCTTATAAGGGCTAATATTATTGTAGAGGTAGGTCATCTTTAGGGTTTAGAGATAGATTTATTCTACTTATCTTTATTTTTCTGTTGGGTTCTTCCTGTTCTACCTCTTTAAATTTGTTTCTGAATAGAAAAAATTCCCAATCATCTCCTATACTTTTGAGGTGGGCTTCAATCAACATTTTTATCATGCCATGATGATACATGACACTTTCAATAGATTGTATTTTTCTCTGAGTATTACCAATCATTTTCATCAGACTATGGAGTAATAAATGAGGCAAATTAATTTCATTACCCTCAAGGAAATGCATCATCAAACATACTGCTGAATCTAGCTTCACAACTAATAAATTTTTGAATGAACAACAATACATTTCTCCATTTTCTTTTAAGAGTTGTATTTGGGATGCCTTTCTTAAAGATTGAAGTGTGCATACCTGGGTTTTTGAGAAATTTCCTCCATTCATTTCCTTCAATTTCTCTAATTTTGAACTAATTTTCACCAACCCTAGGTAGCCTAGTTACTTCTGCCATGAAAGATTCTGTCACTATTATTTTTGCATCTCCAATTTCTGCCTCAACTCCATCAAATGCTTGGGTAAAGGACTTTGTTACTTCTTTTTCATATCCGATAAAATTTTCTACAAATTACAACCATTGTACTTGCTGTAACATCTGTCTGATTTGTGGATAACCCTGCATGAATTTCTTCCCATCTAACTTTGTCCTCACAATAACCCCCATGTTGGCGAAGTCTCACCCCGCAATTTCTTCTTTTGACAAGGTTATGGAGTGAAAATGGCTTTATAAAATTGAGCATGGATGAGAGTGAAATCGTGAATGGAAATGAGTGAAAAGGCTTTCTGAAAACATATTATGAATGAGGGCGGAATTATCAGGGTTTATGGAGTGGAGTACCTACACAATGATGAATGATGAATAGGATTATGGCCAACTTCATTGATAGGACCTAGTATTTATAGTTAAATCTGAATTTATAATAGTAATGCTTACTTCAAATGTCGGTAGTAACGTCTATTTTATTTCATAATCTAATGTTTCTTACCTTTATATTTAATCTAATATTTACATACCTTTGGATTTATGATTCTAATGCTTTGATTAATATTTGTATATTGTCCTTGGATACCTTCAATTGAAAGCTTGATTATTTTCTTATGCCAATATCTTCATTTGTCCCAATTAGTCCTTGTCAGTATCAGCTACAGAATTTCGTTAAAGTTGCAGATTCTCAACAATTCTATAGCTTCTTATTTTGAAAATAAAAATAGGCTTACAAAGAAAATGGGATTAGAGTAAGGTTTAAAAAGAAAATATAGAGTACCAACAGTACTTGGTTTTCATATTAAATTTTCTTTATAAACATGCCAACAGTGTCGGTTTTCAAGTTCATACCATTATATATATATCTATATATATATATATATATATATATATATATATATATATATATATATATCTATATATATATATATATATATATATATATATATATATATATATATATATATATATATATATATATATATATATATATATATAGATATATATATATATAGAGAGAGAGAGAGAGAGAGAGAGAGAGAGAGACAAAAGACTTTGTGAGTCAATTTGGAGAGGAAGGGAAATCCTTCCTAACCACCTTCAAATCAATATTGCCTTGCAATTTTTTAACAAATTCTTCCCTTGTCAATGGTTTATGATAAATTCTCAATCGATGACCATTTACAAGGAAGGTCACTTTTTATTCACCAACGATTCTAATCTTGACTGCACCATTATGAAATACAGTTTCAATCTCATAAGGCCCAAGCCAATGACTTTGAAATTTTCCTTGAAATTTTTTTGAGCCAAAAAGTAATGCCGAATCTCTTGGAAAAGATTTCCTTCTTTTATGAATTTTTCATGCCACATGGATCTTTGTTGTTGAACTATGTTGGTTCTTTGAATAACATCCCGTCTCATTTCATCCATTTCATTCAATTTCTCTATTCTTTGTTTTTGTGCTTCAGATAGATCAAGACCTAATTTGACTATTGTATTGAAGGTATTTACTTGGAACTGAATAGGAAATAAAACTTTCTTCCCATAAACAACTTCATAGGGAGTATGTCCTGTGGTATTTCTCCATGTGGTACAATATTCACATAAAGTTTCTAGAATATTTTCTGCCCAGTCTCTTCTATGCAGGTGCACAATCTTGGTAACAATTGCTTCAATTACTTTATTGGTGGATTCCACCTACCCATTTTCCTGTGGATGATATGGAGTAGACTTTTGATGTTTTATTTTGTATTCCTCCATTATCTTTTGTACCAACTTGGATGTAAATTGAGTACCTTGATCTATCACAATTTCCCTTTTTTGTCTTGATGGTGGATTAATTGGACCAACAAAATCTAGAGCCCATTTCTCAAAAGGTTCAATGAGTACCTAAGGTTGTAGAGGAATTTAATCTGAAGTAACATGTTTCCCCATTCTTTGAAAACTATCACATCTCTTAACATATTCCTTAGCATCCTTAAAATTTAGGGAAGGCCAATAATATCCTAAGAGAAGGATTTTGTAAGCAATTATTTTATCAGAAAAGTTTCCTCCACATGGTTCATCATGACAAGACTTTAATATCTCTGGTACTTCATCTTCTCTGATATATATTTGAATGATAAAATCTGGCCATGTTTTGTATAATTCTCCATTTATCCATGAGTAAGATGCACTAATTTGAATTACCTTTCTTTTTTCTTGAGGAGACAGATATAGTGGTAACTTTCCTGTAGCCAAATAATTAGAAATATCTGCAAACCAAGGAGATTTAATAGATTCTGCAAAAAGATATTCATTAGGAAAATTATCTTCTACAGGTACATCATTATTATCATTTTGAATCCAAGATAGAAATTCAACAACTGTATTTTGTTTTCTAGGTTCGTTCAAAATAGTAATATTGAATTCTTGTAGCAACAATAACCATCTTGTAATTCTTCCATTAGTGATTTTCTTATTCATTAAATACCTAATTTCAGAATGATCTGTATGTACAAAGGTTTCATAACTAGTGATGTAATGTCTGAATTTATTAATGGCATGGACATCAGCTAACAACTCCTTTTCTGTTACAGTATAATTTAACTCTGCAAGAGTCAAAATTTTACTAGTGTAGGAAATGACACAAGGAGTTAAATAATTTTGTCCTAATACAACTCCTAAAGCTATATCTGAAGCATTAGTTGAAATGTGAAAAGGTAGTTTCCAATGGGTGCTTCGTAAATCTTTTCTTTCAATGTTTCAAAAGATTTTTGGCAATCAAAATTCCAAATGAATTCACAATCTTTTGTGAGAAATTTGAAAAGTGGAGAAGCAATTTCTGTAAAGTTTTCTATGAATATTCTATAGTAACTAGTAAATACAAGAAAACTTCTAACATATCTTTGACAAGTTGGAATTGATAATTTAGAAATAACTTCTACTTTAGATGTATCCACTCTAATTCCATTCCCTAAAATATGGTGTCCTAAAACAATTCCTTTAGTAAACATCATAAACATTTTTCATGGCTTAATGAGAGATTTTCTTCCTTACATCTAATGAGAACGTTTTCCAATTTTTTAAGAGTTTCTTCAAAGGAATTTCTAGAGACAGTAAAATCATCCATATAAACTTCCATAAAATCATGAATTAGATCAGAGAAAATGCCTAAAACTTCCATTTGGAATGTTGTAGGTGCATTACATAATCTGAAAGGAAGTACTTGATAGGCATAGGTTCCCCATGGATAGGTAAAAGTGGTTTTATCTTGATCTTCTGGAGCTACTTGGATATGGTTATATCCACTAAAACCATCTAAGAATGAGAAATATTTCTTTCCTGCCAATGAATGTAAAACTTGATCTATGAAAGGAAGTGGAAAATTATCTTTTCAAGTGGATTTATTCAATTCCCTATAGTCAATGCATACTCTCCATTTTCATTCTTTTTAGGAACAATTAACAATGGTGAAACCCGCTGGATATATGATATTGGAAAATTCACATTCAACAATTTTTGTAGTTCCTCTTTAACAATTTCCCTAAAATTTTGATTCATTCTCCTCTGAGGTTGTCGAATTGGTTTGGAATTTTCTTCAATGTAAATATGATGTATACAAGGATTGGGATCAATTCCTTTCATGTCAGTGTATTTCCATGCATAAGAAGAGGAACGTTCTTGTAACATTTTTATGAATATTTATTTTGAAATTCTTCTAGATTATTATTGATATTCAAGGTTTTTTCTGGAATGGTTTCTATTGAAGAATTGTAAAATTTTTCCATAGAATGTAAATATAATTGATGAGATGATAAATATTCAATATTACATTGTCCTTGAAAACTTTGGTTAGATTCATAATATGAGGAAGGCTCATTATTTTCCATTAAATTCAAAATTTGATCTTCTTCATCTATTTTTGAAGTAACAAATATTGGTCGTATATCAATAACATCATTTATCCATTCTTCACTTTCTACCTTTATTTTTGTTTTTGTAGGAGGATATAATGTGAATTTATTTGTTGAAATTCCATCAAAAATAAACATATCACTAGATCTACAACTTATAAAAGCATCATTTATAGCTAACCATGGTCTTCCTATAATCAATGGATGTCCTCCTAAATTACTCTTGGGTGTTAGAACCATAAAATCAGCAGGATACTCCCAAGAATATAAGGATACAAATATGTCTTCTAATACACCATCAAGTTTAATAACAGAGTTGTCTACTAATTGCAACAATGTAGGTGTATATTGAAGATTAGGAAGTTTCAATTGATTCATAGTTTGTTTACTCATGATGTTTATAGTTGCTCCTAAATCAATCAATGTGTTTGGAATTTCAATACCATTGATATGTGTTTTCACAATGGGACTTCCTAGATCAAGATATTTCTAAATTGTTGTTTTTCCCATCATGATAGCTGCAATTTTTTCCAACCAATTGAATTCTTTTGACTTCTTTTCTCTTTCTTCTTGGTGTTTAAATACTTAACTCCCTAATTGTCTTCACAAATATTGGTATTTCTTTGATAGCTTGTAACAAAGGAATTTTTATACAAACATTTTTCAATTCATCTATCATATCATAATCAGGCAATAACATCTATTTTTCTACCCCTTTATCAATTTTCAATCTCAGGAAAAGGTGGTGTTTGAACAAATATTGAAGGTGTTGGCATTATGACTCAGGTTTGGTGCTATGGCACAGGTGTTGTCCTTGATGGCAACTCACTCAAGTGGCAAATCACTGTTCAGGCTCACAAAATAATAGAAAATGAGATACCTGCAGGTGCG
Organism: Pinus tabuliformis; assembly: GCA_031772625.1. NCBI lineage: Eukaryota > Viridiplantae > Streptophyta > Pinopsida > Pinales > Pinaceae > Pinus > Pinus tabuliformis. Next base: position 245,264,071 of record CM062808.1, on the reverse strand, counting down.
CCTAACAAAACCTGCAGACCAGCAGGTGCCCTGAAAAAGAAGTGCGGACATACCCGCAGGTTCTCCGAACAAAAGGTGCGGACATCAAAGTCACTCACTTTCATGCAGAGAAGCACACGCACGTGGGAATTTTTATGATTGATCTGTGGTATTTAGTCCAACGTTTTTGATCCTATGTTTTTGGTTCGTGGTATTGCATTCAAAAGAGCTGAACCCAAGTATTGAGTCCTTGGTATTGTTTCTCAATGGTTTTGGTCCATGGTTTGAGAAAGGCCTAAACTATAAAAAAGGAAGGAGATCATTTGGCCTACTCACTTGTGAATATTGAATATCTTAAGATTTAAAATTTTGGTGATCAGTTTGTGAAGCTAGATCTGAATCAAGGAGAAAACCATAAATTATAAGGTGGATCTACTGGTAGGTCGAGGTCTCTTTGGGGCATGGTAAAATCTGTGAATTCGACAGACTGGGGTACAATTGAGGACCGATAAAGTGTTTATATCCGGAGGTCCACAGGCGAGATACGGCGTAGGTGCGGAGGTCCACAATCCAGTAGGCAGTGCAGGTGGTTTTCACCCACATCGGGTTTCCACCTTATATCTGGTGTTCTTTGGTGTGACTAGCTGTTTTTTCTTGTTCTTGTTCATTATTATATGGTACTGACATACAAATTAATGGTCGACATCTGAAGAATAAATTGAATTATAAATCTGGAAGGTATAGTGAAAAGAATTTGATAATACTCATTCACCCCCCCTCTCAGTATTATTTTCAACAATTGGTATCAGACCAGGTCCTTCTGAAGAAGCTTGATCGCTTGAAGGAAGATCCATCATCATGAGCAACTATGAGAGAGAAGCATCGATCAGGCCACCAATTTTTTATGGGACCAACTTCGTCTATTGGAAGGTAAGAGTCATAGCATATCTTCAATCTCTTGGTACAGAAGTCTGTGATATCATAGATATAGGGTACACTTTTCCATCCATAATTCCTACAGATTCGGCTGGTAAGAAGCAATATGAAACAAATGCAAAGGTTGTCAATACTCTATTGGGATGTCTATCTCAATCAGAATTCATCAAAGTTATGCAGTATAAATCCGCAAAAGAAATATGGGACAAGATTGTTCTGAGCTATGAAGGAGATGAACAGGTAAAACGAGCAAAACTTCAAACCCTCAGAATTCAGTATGAAAATCTCAGAATGCACAATGATGAAAGTGTGGCTAACTATTTCCTTCGTGTAGATGAGATTATTAATTGTATGAAAAACTTGGGTGAAGAAATAAAAGAGGCAGTTGTGGTTGAAAAGGTTCTAAGATCTTTGTCCCCTAGGTTTGAATCTAAAGTTTCTGCAATAGAAGAAAAGGAAAATCTACGAAACCTTACCATGTCACAGTTGCATGGAATTCTGACTGCTTATGAAATGAGGAAAGGAGGACCATCAGACAAAAGAGAAGTTGCATTCAAGGCTTTAGGTAAAGTATATTACTATGATTCAGGACATCTATCAGAAGAAGACGAAGAATCAACTTTTGTCAAGAACCTCCAACGGGGTGCTGGAAGATTCAGAGGTAAGTTACCTTTCAAATGCTTTGCTTGTGGAAGAGTCGGCCACTATGCTGCAAAGTGTCGTCATAAAGATAAGCTTGATAAAGGTAAGGAACCTGTCAGATGGAACAAGAACACTCATGAAGACATTGATGGACTTTAAAATAGTGATGAAGATGAACAAGGTAACAATTATAGACTTTTAATGGCCTTTGAAGATGATGATTTCATGGATGCTATAAATGAAGAAGGTCTGTATGAAGATATTTCTAAACTCAAAATTTGTTTAGAAGAGAAAAATATGATTATTGATACTCTGCAATTCCAACTGGCTAAAAAAGAAAACCTTCATGAAAAATTAGAATGTGAAATTGTTGGTCTTAGAAAAGAGATTGAGAAAACAAAAGCTCTTAATCTTAGATTTGTTAAAGGATCTGAAACTCTAGATGAGATTATCAATGTGCAACGTTCTCCACTAATCAAGACAGGTCTGGGATATAATGAAGAAGCATCTCAAGCGCAACAACCATCCACCTCCAAAAGTTATCTTGATGCAGCAAGGAGGAGTGAGCAAAGGTCAAATAGAAATCAGGGACAATTTACCTCAAGAATGAACAAATACTACTATGTAAATCAAGGGCAATCCACCTTAATGATGAACAAAAGCTACAACCAGCCACAGGTAAAATCTTCCCAATTTGCCTAAAGAATGTATGTCAGTAGAAACTACAATCGGTTGGTTGGTAGATTTGATAATCGCAGGAGTTTATTCAATGGCCAATGTTTTTTTTGTCATAACTTTGGTCACAAAGCAGCTCAATGTGTTGCCTATAAGACAATCATGACTAGAGAAGCTAAAAAACAAAGAAGTATGACTGGGATCACGAAAAGAACCTACAATAACTTTTTTGCCCTTGATAATGAAATTGAATGTTCTATTTGTAATAACTTCGGTCATGAAGATTCTGAATGCAGGAGTAGGCTTCGGCAAACAAAGGAACAAGCCTCAAATGCCAAAACATGGAGAATGAAAGAACCGCAACCAGAAATATGTGGTATAGCCTTATATGCAGAAGGGAAAGAAAATCAATGGTACATCGACAGTGGATGTTTGAAACATATGACAGGTGATAAAGAAAAACTTCAGCCTTATAGTGCCTTAGAGAAGGAGAAGAAGGTCTCATTTGGAAATGACACCCCTGCGCTCATAAAAGGTAAAGGTTCTGTTCAGTTGAAAGAAAAGGTCAAAGCTGGAAATGTTATGTATGTTGATGGGTTAAAGCATAATTTATTGAGTGTCAGTCAGATGTGTGATCAAGGAATGGAGGTAATATTTCGATCAAATGGATGTAGTGTTCGTGATCTTGATACAGGAAAAACAGTGATCAAAGGCATAAGGACTCCAAATAATCTATACATATTCAAAGAAGGACAACATTAATGCTATCTAAGCAAGAACGATGAACACTGGTTATGGCACAGAAGATTGGAGCATCTTAGATTCTCACAGATAAGGAAAGCATGTAAATACCAGGCAGTTCGTGGTCTTCCAGACATCAGAATTCCAGACAATACAATTTGCAAATCATGTCAGTTTGGTAAGAAAACTAGAAATAACTTCCCTGAGAAGGAAGGATCAACTAGCAGGCCTCTTAAACTTGTCCATACTGATGTATGTGGCCCATCTAGGAAAAGGTCACCTCGAGGAGAAGAATATTTCATATTATTCATTGACGACTTTTCCAGGATGTGTTGGATAGGACTTATGAAGCACAAAGACGAAGCCTTTGAAAAGTTCAAATCATTCAAAGCCTTGGTGGAGAATGAATCAGATCACAGAATCAAATGCCTCAGGTCTGATAGAGGTGGGGAGTTTACCTCAAATGAATTTTTCTTCTTTTGTGAAGAACATGGAATAAGAAGGGAATTCTCTAGAGCTAGGACTCCTCAGAAAAATGGAGTAGTGGAAAGGATGAATAGAACGGTTCAACAAATGGCTCGTGCTATGCTTGATGAGTCTGGAACTCCCACAACCTTCTGGGGTGAAGCCGCATTTGCTGTAGTTGTTATTCTCAACAAGACAAATATCCGAGTGAACAACACTCAAACTCCTCATGAACTCTAGTATGGTGAGACTCCTTTGGTAAAACATTTCAAAATTTTTGGAAGCAAATGCTATATTAAAAATAATGATGAAAATCTTTGCAAGTTTGAACCTAGAGCAGATGAAGGAATTCTCCTTGGTTATTCTCCTCACAACAAAGCATACAAATGTTACAATAAAAGGCTTGGAAGAATTGTTGACAACATTGATGTAGTGGTGGATGAAAAAGAAAACACTCCCAGGCAGGTAAGATCTGAAGACTTCGAAGATGATGAGGACTATCCATCAACATCAAATCAGATTCATGATGAAGAAGAAACCCATGAGACACTAGAGGAACAGATAATGATAGAAGAAAAGACTCCATCCAGGTATGTTCAAAAGAATCATCCAGAATCTCAAATTTTGGGGCAAAAGGAGGCAGGCATACAAACAAGAAGAACAATTGCAGAAGCTTCAAGCTATTTGGCATTACTCTCCTCCACTGAACCACAAAATGTAAGAGAGGCATGCAAAAATGAATTCTGGGTCAAGGCAATGGATGAAGAACTTGGCAGATCGAAAAGAACAACACTTGGGAGTTGTTTCCTAGACCAAAAGATAAGAATGTCATAGGGACAAATTGGATCTTCAAAAACAAGTTGAATGAAAATGGGGAAGTAATTAGAAACAAGGCTAGACTTGTTTGTAAAGGATATGCTCAACAAGAAGGAATAGACTTTGAAGAAACTTTTGCTCCCATTGCTAGACTTGAGGCCATCAGAATGTTCCTTGCTCTCTCTAGCTTTCAAAAGTTCAAAGTATTTCAAATGGATGTGAAATCAGCCTTTATAAATGGAGACTTAGAAGAAGAAGTGTACATTGAGCAACTAGATGGTTTCATCCTTAGGAATGATCCAAATCTTGTATGCAGAGTAAAAAAGGCTCTCTATGGTCTTAAACAAGCTCCAAGGGCTTGGTACTATCGCTTGGACAAATACCTTCATCGACAAGGTTTTTCAAAAGGATCAGCAGATAGAAATCTTTATATAAAAATTGAAAATGACAAATTTCTAATACTTGTTGTGTATGTAGATGATATTATCTTTGGCAGCAATGAAGAAGCTATGAGTCAAAACTTTGCCTTGGTGATGCAGAAAGAATTCGAAATGTCATTTCTTGGAGAGCTGACATATTTTCTTGGTCTACAAATCCAACAAAATGAAGGCGATATCTTTTTATCTCAAACCAAGTACCTCAAGCAGATCTTGAAGATATATGACATGGAAGATTCGAAACCAGTATGTACCCCTATGGTTACAGGATGCAACCTCAGTGTAAATGATGAATCAGCAGCAGTGCATCAACCAACCTATAGATCCATGATTGGAAGTACTTTATTTGATAGGTACCTGACCAGACATCATGCATGCAGTGGGAATAGTTGGAAGATTTCAGGAAAATCCAAAGGAAACTCATCTTTAGGTAGTTAAGAGAATCTTCAAGTACCTTCAAGGAACTCAAAACTATGGATTATGGTATCCTAGAGATACATATCTCACACTTCATGCTTATACAGATGCAGATTGGGCCGGAACCGTGGATGACAGAAAAAGCACTAGTGGTGGTGCATTCTTCATGGGTTCCAGATTAGTATCTTGGTTCAGCAAGAAACAGAGTTCAATAGCATTATCTACAGCTGAAGCAGAGTATGTGGCTACTGCATCTTGTTGCACACAACTTCTTTGGATGATGCAAACTTTGCAAGACTTTCAAATCACTTGTACTCCACCTATCTCCATCCTATGTGATAATACAAGTGCTATCAACATTTCAAAGAACCCATTCATGCACTCAAAGACCAAGCATATACCTATAAAATATTATTTTCTTCGGGAACAAGTGCTTGAACAAAAAGTCAAGTTGGAGTATGTTCCCTCTAAGGAACAAGTTGCTAATATACTCACCAAACCGCTACCCAGGGAGACCTTTGAATACCTCAGGCAAAAGCTGGGGGTAGTTGATGCATCATCTTGCTGTTGAATATTGTTGGTTGTACGCGAGTTTCATATACGCGTACATTCGTTGGTTTATGGATTGGTCAAAGACAAAATGGCACCGGTTCAGGGGGAGCATATATTCTTCTAATAATGCATTGTTGGCATTATTGTAGAAGATCTTGGAGGATCAAGTACAGAAGGAGAACATGGATGCTGATCTGAATATTGATGCTAATGTTTTGTCTCTATTTCTTTTGTCAAGGCCATGTAACGGCCTATGTCTGGGATGAATGATATAATGTACTTGGTTATCATATGTAAATTTCTGATGTAACCCCACTTGGTTGGGAGGATGATCCCCACTTGGTTGGGTGATGAATGTATGTATAGAGTCTTTTGGTGATAGGAAGGTCATTTATAGTGTATGGTGGATTATGGTTCTTCTTGAAGAAAATTTCTTTTGCAGATCTAGCCTACAATCATGGGGAGCACGATCAACACAGCAGAGCAGAGTTTTTATCATGTTCTCAGGGGGAGCATAACCATTTGCCCTTGATGACAAAGGGGGAGAATGACTTTGAGGATCTTGGGGTTGCCATCAAGTACAAAGGGGGAGATTGTTGGCATTATGACTCAGGTTTGGCGCTATGGCACAGGTGTTGTCCTTGATGGAAACTCACTGAAGTGGAAAATCATTGTTCAGGCTCTCAAAATAATAGAAAATGAGATACCTGTAGGTGCGCCTAACAAAACCTGCGGACCCGCAGGTGCCCCGAACAAGAAGTGCGACATACCCGCAGGTTCTTCGAACAAAAGGTGCGGACATCAAATTCACTCACTTTCATGTAGAGAAGCGCGCGCACATGGGAATTTTTATGATTGATCCGTGGTATTTAGTCCGACGTTTTTGATCCTATGGTTTTGGTCCGTGGTATTGCGTTCAAAAGAGTTGAACCCAAGTATTGAGTCCTTGGTATTATTTCTCATTGGTTTTGGTCCATGGTTTGAGAAAGGCCTAAACTATAAAAAGGGAAGGAGATCATTTGGCCTACTCACTTGTGAATATTGAATATCTCAAGATCTGAAATTTTGGTGATCAGTTTGTGAAGCTAGATTTGAATCAAGGAGAAAACCATAAATTATAAGGCAGATCTACTAGTAGGTCGAGGTCTCTTTGGCGCATGGTCAGATCTGTGAATTCGATAGACTAGGGTACAATTTAGGACTGATAAAGTGTTTACATCCGGAGGTCCGCAGGCGAGATACGACACAGGTGTGGAGGTCCGCAGTCCAGTACTCTGCAGACCAAAAGACGACGCAGGTGCGCAGTTAGTAGACAACGCAGGTGTGGAGGTCCGCAATCTAGTAGACGACGCAGGTGCGGAGGTGCGCAGTCCAGTAGACAGAGCAGGTGTAGAGCTGCACAGGCTAGACACAACAGAAGTGCGGATATTCGCAGGTTTCTCTTGGTGAAGTTGCGGACTTTTCTTGAAATATTTGTTAGATGCCTTTTGTCTATTGCTACAGAGTTTTAGGTATAGATTACTGGTATTGCTTTTCTAGTTACTGCATTCTGAGAAGATATTGGTTGATTCATTAGTTGATTGTAAAAGGAGATTGGTTGATTCACATGTACTTGATGAATATTTGATGTTCATGGATCCAGTCTGAAAATTGATGAAACGTGGTCCTTGGAAGAAAGGAAGTAGGTCAGCACCTACGTACTAGTAGCTTAGCTAGTACAAGAGCTAAGGGGGTTGTAGCTCCCTTCCAGGAGAGACTGGAAAACGAGAGAGGGTTGTAGCTCTTTGCAGGTTGCAGCCTACGTACTGGTAAAGGACTGCACCAGTATAGAATCATTGTAAAAAGAAGTTTCTAATTGAAAGAAGATAGAGACATATTGCAGCAGGTGGTTTTCACCCACATTGGGTTTCCACCTTATATCTGGTGTTCTTTGGTGTGACTCTCTGTTTTTTCTTGTTCTTGTTCATTATTATATGGTACTGACATACAAATTAATGGTCAACATCTGAAGAAAAAATTGAATTATAAATCTGGAAGGTATAGTGAAAAGAATTTGATAACACTGATTCACCCCCCCTCAGTGTTATTTTCAACAAAAGGTTGTTCTAGAGGGGAGTTGTGTTTATTAGAATATCATCAGAATTTGCAGGGGTGGTTTGTTTTTTAGCTTTTTCTTCTTGATTAAGATATTTCTCTTTTTTTAGAGAGATTCTCCTTTTGAGATTTCTGAATAACAACTGGTGGGGACTTATTTTCCAATACTCTACCAGATCTAAGTTGGACATTGTTTAGATCTAATGGAGTTATCATGTTGGTTTGGAAAAATTTTCATCCATATTGTAAATAGGTTATCAATTTTTATTATTATTTTGATTTGGAAGTGGTTGGGCATGAAATCGATTTGGTATTTGAGGAAATGGTAATGAAAGTTGTGGATTTGGATTTTGAGGTTGAGTTGGTTGAACATGTTGAGGAAGATATTGTGGTGGAAAAACATGGTAAGGTTGTTGATATTGAGGATATTTTCCATAAGGATTTTTCCATCCTTGTGCTCAAGGTTGAGGCCAATATTTCCAAGGCATGGATGCAGTCCAATTGTTTTGTGATGGTTGTGAAAATACTTGAGTGTTAAAACCTTGGGTCATATTTGGTTGTGAATTTTACCATGGCATATTAGTAATAAAACAAAGGGGATCTACTTGATCTAGTATTACTTCCTCTTGATAAACAAATTTAAGACCTGGTATTGAAGGACATTCCTTTGTATCATGATTTTCTACACATATAACACAGGTTTCTACACATTTTAAGTCAAGAGGGCATTCTCTCAGAGCATGCTTTTTTCTACATCTGGGACAAAAGATTGATAATGCAACATTTTCAGCCTTTTTCTTATTTTTCACTTTAAGGGTATTTATTTTTTCACTAAGGCTCCCCAAAATGTATGTTTTAAAGTTGTCAAGAAAATTACCTAATTCAGCACTACATATTGTCCCAACTACAGATTTATTAATCCTAGACATGAGAGGGTCTCTTGGATCTTTCCCAATTCTTGCCTTACCTCTTGAAATATGTATGCATAACTCACAAATTTCTCCAAATGATAATTGAGAAATATATTTCTTACCCATCAAATTGAGAATATGAATCAACTCATATTTGATGGATTTTAATAAGAGAGCTTTCAAATTTTCTTCATCTAATTCATGCATTTTAGCCCTTTTAACATTATAAGCAAATTTTTCAATGAAATCTTCAAGATTTTCATCTTCTTTTTGCATCATTTTAAGGACTTCATCCTTAAGATTATGTGGCATACAGTAGTCCTTATATTTCTCTAATAACGTAGTTATCATTTCTTCCCATGTTCTTATAGAATTTACTCATAAACCCATGAACCATTTTAATGCTACATTCTTAAGAGTTGTTGGAAATAATTTCAACTTTTGAGTGTCAAGAAAT